>CAKAOJ020000111.1:1030000-1574550 GCA_916701645.2 Sebastolobus alascanus
GGTACAGCTGTTTTTAAAAAATACATTTTGTTTCCGACTGTAAAACAGTTTGAGAAGAGTAGAGAAGGTGTAAACATCTAAAAGGTGGAAACATTTATTGTTAAAGGGCCACCATGCGTGAGAGAAATGGTCACCTTAAAATTGAGACATGAAGATGAGGTGGCTGAGCGGCTAATGTGATGGACTGTTAATCCGTTTACATCCGGTTCAAATCCCAACCTTGTTGCAATCAAGGTTACTTTAGTCTGCCATGTCAACAAGCTAACATGCTCCATCACAGTCCAGTTTTGACTCTACGTTCGCTCCACAGCATGAGTATTTAACTGCCTTAACTTCCTCCTTTCGATCAGAAAGTTATTACTTCAGGTTTGCATCAGCCCTCCAGCCTCTTAATGTTTTTCCCATGTAGGGCAGAGTGACTCAGAGGGAGGCTCCAGACATCCACTTGTTCAGCTATCTGCTCCTTCTGACAGTAAGAGTTCAAAATCAGGAGCCGCGTCTGGTTCCTGCGGTCTGTCTCGGCCGAAAAGTAGCTGTTGGTATGCCGCTGTTATTTTAGTGGCTTACAGCCCTGACACACCAACAATCATCAGTGGTCACCTGTGGTTGTTGCAGTGCGCCCAGCACCACGGCTCTTTATCAGCGGCCCGAAACACAAATCCAATTAACTGGTCCAAGCCAACTGAATACTTTATGTTGTAATAATAAGAAAGTTATGTCATCATAACATGAAAAATATCTTCTTATATCTTGAAAAGGATCATGTGAAAATGAGAAAGGTCTTGATGTTCACATGAGAAAAACATTTGTGTGTTAAACAAGGAAAATACAAAAACAAATACAAACTGTTTAACCAAATTCCCCAGAGAAGTAACTTAATGAAGTGCAAATGTCGTCATAAGTGAGGAAAAAAGTGTGTGTGTGTGCCCATGTTGAGGATTCACGGACAGGAAGCGGTGGTTTTTGAGCGTTGGTTGCCAAGGTGACGTCAGAGCGCTGGAGCTATAAATAGCAACCACATGTGTTTGTTGAAGAATGTGTGTGTTTTAAGAGGAATGCCGGCTCTGGAAAACAACACACACACACACACACACACACACACACACACACACACACACACACACACACACACACACACACACACACACACACACACACACACACACACACACACACACACACACACACACACACACACACACACACACACACACACACACACACACACACACACACACACACACACACACACACACACACACACACACACACACACAAGACGGTGTGTGTTTTGTCTGCATCATTGTTTTTTTTATGTGTGTGTCCACATGTTCCCTCTGGTGTTTTGGGGTCTTGTGTTACATGTGCAAACATATTAAAACAACTCTGTAGAGAGAGTAAATGTAACTTGTAACCGCCCACCACATTATCCACTCTTTGACAAAGTCCCACAATAAAAAACCCCAAAGCAAACAGTCCACCCATTCATTCACTCTAAATTAACACCCAGTTTATTCCACAGCCAAACACACAGTCATGTGACCCGACAAAAAAAAACTCACCACAGTAATCATGAAGATTTAACGAGCCTTTAAATGTGAATGTCAGACGGCGTGGACGGGAGGGTGTTGGGGAGTTGTTTCGGGGTTTGGCAGATACTCGGACTTTCCAGGCTTTACTACAGCGCTGACACACCACAGACACAAAACTGGTCCCAGTGAATTGGTTATGGAGATGCTGGGAACACTGCTCTCGAGTAAAGTGAAAGTTATTCTACAAGTACTTGCATATAATATCTACTGTGTTAGTAGACTTTTTAAACACCAGAATCAGGGCCAGTTAAAGGATAATGCTGGTGTTAATAGAACATTTAAAAAAATGATCAAAAAAATGTACTCTACTACAAAGTATTTCCACTGCCTGATATATCTTGTAAGTAAGTCAGAACAACACTGTCATCCCAACACCTTCTCATCGCAACTCGTCACATACCGCTGCTTGGCGTCACGCCCCTTTATTTTCGGCAACAAACCCACTATAGTTAGGTTAAAAACTACTACGTTTGTACAGTAAAAATGACACTGAACGTTGTGAATACGGGACACGAACGAACAGCCGATTGTAACGTGACGTACGTCACACGAACAGCGGTCTCCTGGATGAAAGCCTTGTGTTTGTTGGTGATCTGACGTCCAGCCTGCTACAGTTTCATAATAAACCCAAAATATTTTTACACTCCTCAACTGGTGGAATGGCCCTCGCCGGGCGCATCATCCGGTGCACTGCGACCGAAGTCTGCTTGGAAAGGCCCCCCGTGAGTTTTACAGCACCCCTCGCCTGGACCTCGCCGCTGCCCGGGGACATTGAGTGCTCACTGCGCAGTGCGCCCTCTCTCCCTGTGGGGAGGGACGGGATTCCCGGCGCAAATGTCAACCGGGACTGTCCTCAGTGCAAGGGTTCTGCGGCGATCCCGGCACCCCGTCTCGTTTACCATGCTCATGCTGTGTGACTTGCCATCAGCATTCGACGACCCCTCCTCCCTCTCCTTTTGCTTGCTGCTGCTGTTTCTCCTTCTGCCTTGCAGGATGGAGGGTCGTTAGTGGGATGAGCCACACCTGGGCCTGGTGTGCTCTCGCCTTCAAATGGCTGCCTCAGTCTGCAGTCTCGCTCTCTCTCGCTGGAAGACTCAACACTCCCAGCAACATGGCTCAGACTTGAATTATCTTTTGTTCTTTCCACCATACACATACACACACACCCATACATGCTCCACACCACTGATTTACTGATTTCTACACGTTGCATTGAGTTACTTTTGTGCTTTGTTTAAAATAAATGTAAGTGTTCTTTGCCACCACCTCGTATCTGTCTCCCTCTTTGTCATAGCTTTGAGCCAGGCTGTGACAGATGGGGGCTCGTCGGTTTTGTTGACCCGGTGTAGTTTGTGTAGTGCAGGTGAGTCTGCTAGTTGTAATTTGGTTTTGATGTCGCTGTGATGTCGATACTCAGTTGCAGCCTGTTCTGTGCGTCTTTTTTGTAAATGAAGGCGTAATTTGGTTGTTTGGGAGACATTTGCGGGAGTGGTAAGTTGGCTGTTTTGTTGTTTGTGTTAAATAACAGGTGTTGATTGATCGGAGTGTTGGTGTGACGCCAAGCTGTTTATGCTGGTGTTTTGTGGCTCAGAGTTTTGTGGTCCAGTACACAGTTGTAGTAAGTTGCTGTTGTTCTGTCCCTGTTAGGCTTAAGAGCGAATTCCCTAGGAGTTTGTTGGGGGGTTTGTAGTGTGGTGTGAACGTGGCCAGAGCAGTTGTCTCAGGAGCACGTCCGAGGCTGCAGGGGGGGTCGCCAGTTGTTGGTTGCTTCACCGGGCTTGCGGGTTTCAGTGCATAAGTACCTACCACAAGTAACACCTGAAGCCTAGGGGGGGAGTTTAGCTAGATTTTGGTTAGGCAGTCAGAGGGACGGAGCTGCGGTGACGGTTTCAGCTGTGTATGGACTGTTGAGCTCTGGCTTTTGGTCACTGGGAGTTTAGTCGTGGCGCATCAGTTTTGGTTGTGCGTAATTCGGGCAGGTAAGATTTATCCAGTCGTGTTCCTCAGTCATGGATACTGTTGAGGAATTTTTGAAAACTCCTTCGGAGGAGTTATTGGAGCGTTGTTCACGTGAGCAATTAGTGAAAATCACTGACCACTTTGAGATGGATGTTGGGGATAGACGGTCAAAGGAGAACATGAAACGTATTCTTAGAGAGAATCTGTTGGAAATGGGTGTTCTTGAGTCTAAGTTGCATGCTGTAGGTGCTGTAGTGGACACAGTTGGTGCGTCTGTCTCTACTGTAGCTGGAGTGAGTCCAGAGTTAACTTTTGAGCAGCGCAAAGAGTTACTATTGTTGCAAGCTGATATTAAAAGACTTGAGATAGAGGAGCGCAGGTTAAGTTTGCAGAGTGTTGGTGGTGGGGGCCAGGCTCCTGTTTGGCCTGGGCCTTCACGTGCTTTTGATGTTGGCATTAGTCTGCGTTTGGTTCCTCAGTTTTGTGAACGTGATCCTGATACATTTTTCTCACTCTTTGAGCGTGTTGCAGAGAGCAGAGATTGGTCTGATGCAGAGCGTACATTACTGTTGCAGTGCGTTTTGACAGGTAAGGCACAGGAAGCATACTCCGCCCTTAGTGTGGCTGAAAGTAAAATTTACTTGTCAGTCAAATCTGCAGTGTTGAAAGCGTATGAGTTGGTGCCTGAGGCATATCGCCAGAAGTTTCGGTTGTGGGAGAAATCTGCTAAACAAACACACATGGAGTTTGCCAGGGTGTTAACCACTCATTTCAACCGTTGGTGTATTTCACTGGGGGTTAATACCTATGCTGACTTGTGTGATTTGATTGTTCTGGAACAGTTTAAAAACTCTGTTCCCAGTCACATCGCGACTTACGTTAATGAGCATAAAGTGAAGACGGCGTCAGAGGCTGCTACTTTAGCTGATGAATACGTGTTGACACACCGTGACGACACTTACTACTGGGGAGAAAGCGGCAGGTTTCGTCCAGCAAGTAAACGGTGGGATGAGGGAGCCGGTCCACGCTATGGTAGGCCAGAAAGGGCTACACGTAGTCAGGTGCAGTTTGATCCAGGAAATGTCTGTAACTACTGTGGCGGTAGGGGTCATTGGAAAGATGAATGCCCTGTTAAATCCAGTGGTAAAAGTGTGCATGTTAAGCCTGTAGCACTAGCTGCTTCTGTCAGAAAAATAAATCTTCTCAGTTCTCAATGTGTCATTTCTCCTTGTGTAAAACCTTGTGTTGCATCTCCTTGTGAGCAGGTGGAGGCTGATGTGGGGTCTGATGTGGATTGCGGCCTGGATGAGTCTGATTTTTCAGATTTTGTCTCTGAGGGCCATGTGTCGCTGGTGGGCAGTGATGTTAAGGTACCGGTAAAGATCCTGAGAGATACGGGAGCCTTTAATTCATTCATTGTGAGTTCTGTCCTGGCTTTTTCTCAGAGCACTGATACTGGGGATTGCATTCTGATGCGGGGAATGGGTTTAAATGTGTTACCTGTTCCAGTGCATAAGTTGGAGCTTGACTGTGGGTTGGTTCAGGGCGAGGTGGCCATGGGCACGCGTCCTGCACTGCCAATCAGAGGCGTGGATGTCATCCTGGGGAATGACCTGGCTGGTAGCCGTGTGTGGGCTGATGGTCCGCCCCCTCCTGTGGTAAAGTCTTTACCCTTTGTTACTGAGTTGCCTAATGAGAGTGCACAGTGTTTTCCTGGTGTTCTCACCACTTGTGCAGTTACGCAGACTATGTCCCTTGTGGAGGCAGAACCTGAACTTGAGCATAGAAGCACAGGAGAGAGTGGGGTTTTCACTGTGTCTGTACCTGACTCTCTTTTGTCTGTTTCCTGCAGTGACCTAGCAGCTGAGCAGCAGGCTGTCAAACCTGTGTTGGTGGCAGACACTGTGGGGAGGCAGTCAGCGGTTGATTTTCCCATACATGAGGATGATGGGGTGGTTCCGCCTGATGAAAGCCTGTTGCGAGGCCGGTTGAAAAATTCTGAAACACTGGGTAATTTGGAGTCATTGTTCAGTCACTTGTCCACAGAGCGGCGTGCCGAGTTGTCTGCTCTTGTCAATGATCACCTGTGCCTATTTAATGATGTTCCAACTCGCACACATTTGATAGAGCACGATATTGATGTGGGTGACGTGCAGCCAATCTGCCAGCGTTTTTACCGAGTGTCGGAGGAAAAACGGAAGGTAATGGAAAGAGAAATAGAGTACATGCTCGATAACAACATTGCTGAACCGTCTTCATCCAGCTGGGCATCTCCCTGTTTGCTTGTGGACAAAGCAGATAAGAGTCCGAGGTTTTGCACGGATTATCGTAAGGCAAATGGTGTGACTAAACCTGACGCTTATCAACTGCCTCGAATGGAGGACTGTGTGGATCAGGTAGGCTCGGCTAACTTTGTCAGTAAATTTGACCTACTCAAAGGGTATTGGCAAGTTCCATTGTCACAGAGAGCTAAAGAAATTTCTGCTTTCATAACTCCTTTTGGTCTGTTCTCCTACTCGGTGATGAGTTTTGGGCTGCGGAATGCACCGGCGACCTTCCAACGGTTGATGAATCTTGTTGTGTCCGGTCTGGACGGTTGTGCGCTGTACCTCGACGATGTTGTGATCTACAGTGATACCTGGCAAGACCATGTCCACCGTATCCGTCAGCTGTTTGATCGTCTCCGTGACGCGCACCTGACAGTTAACCTAGCGAAGTGTGAGTTCGCGAAGGCTACTGTCACCTACCTTGGTAAGGTAGTAGGACAAGGGCAGGTACGACCGGTACAGGCCAAGGTGACTGCGATCGAGCAGTATCCAGTCCCCACAACAAAGAAAGACCTCATGCGCTTTCTGGGTCTGGTGGGGTACTACCGCAGGTTCTGTAATAATTTTTCAACGGTAGTAGCACCACTAACAGATTTGTTGAAAGCAAGAGTAAAGTTTGTCTGGTCAGCCTCATGTCAGCAAGCTTTTGAAAATGTTAAAGCTGTCTTGTGTTTTCCTCCTGTCCTTGCAGCTCCTTGTTTGGACCGTCCATTTGAGCTGCAGGTGGATGCGAGTGATGTTGGTACAGGCGCGGTGTTGTTTCAATGTGACAGTAACGGTTTTGAGCGTCCCGTGAGTTTTTTCTCAAAGAAATTTAACTCCTATCAGCTAAATTATTCTGTCATAGAGAAGGAAACTCTCGCCCTTGTGTGGGCGTTGCAACATTTTGAAGTTTATGTCGACTCTAGTGTTCCGCTTGTGGTCTATACAGATCATAACCCCATAACATTTCTGAACTCCTTGTTTTGCCCGAACCGTCGATTGATGCGTTGGTTCTTGTTCTTGCAATCATATTGTCTAGACATTCGCCACATTAAAGGTTCAGAAAACATCGTGGCGGACGCTTTGTCGAGAGCACCTAGCACTTAGGATGCTTACAGTCTGTGTGTGTTATCCTGGTCTCCCATCTTTTTTCTACTGCTACTCTTAAAATTGCTTCTCCAGGCACCGGGGTTGCTGGGTGCAGGGCGGAGAGGGACAGGGATCGGGGGGGTCACTACAGAATGGGTGAGTATGCTGGCATGTTCAAGGGTTGCAGAACTTGGTAAATAGTATTGGTATAATTCAGAAATTGAAAAAATGGCTGGAGGGTTATTATTTTTGAACACTTTTTGTTAAGGTGTCTGTTGGGATTCCTGGTGGGAACCCCATTTTTATGGGGGGGGGTGTGACGACCCCTCCTCCCTCTCCTTTTGCTTGCTGCTGCTGTTTCTCCTTCTGCCTTGCAGGATGGAGGGTCGTTAGTGGGATGAGCCACACCTGGGCCTGGTGTGCTCTCGCCTTCAAATGGCTGCCTCAGTCTGCAGTCTCGCTCTCTCTCGCTGGAAGACTCAACACTCCCAGCAACATGGCTCAGACTTGAATTATCTTTTGTTCTTTCCACCATACACATACACACACACCCATACATGCTCCACACCACTGATTTACTGATTTCTACACGTTGCATTGAGTTACTTTTGTGCTTTGTTTAAAATAAATGTAAGTGTTCTTTGCCACCACCTCGTATCTGTCTCCCTCTTTGTCATAGCTTTGAGCCAGGCTGTGACAGTAACCATACAACCTTTATGATTAAATTGTTTACTAGAGCACCAAGTTCTTCAGAGATCTAGCCTTGTAATTTTGCTCTCAAAGTGCTCCAAATTGATGCATTTAACTTCAATATGTTCCAAATTTTCTTGCGGGGGAGCACCACACCACAGTCTCTCAAAATCCTGTGGGAAACACTGTATTAAGTCATCCAAACCTGCCCCCCCCACTTCAAAACTCATTCTGGTGCCGCTGGTTTACATTATAGTTAATGGAACGCCTGGTGCTTTTAAAGGGTGCATTGTGCGGCGGTACCGAAAGCCTCGGTATTTGACGCCCTGGCAATGACAACGGGCTGGTCATCCAAACACTAATGAAACACACATCAGAAAAGCTACAGTATATTGATGCATTAGGGTTACATATTCTTTCCTTAAAATGACCATTATAACACCATAGTTTTAAACTGGTCAAACATTATAAACACACAAACTAGATGTTCACTGCAGACGGATTACACAACACAAGCAAGATTCAAGAATCTGCTGATTTATTTATATACTGTGCAAAAACTCAATGGAAGCCAATTTCAGATTTTTTGAAAATTGCTTGGTAAAAAAATGCAATAAAATGTCTAAAACGCCATAGTATGGTTTGAAAAATGGTTAGCAGTGATAAAAAAGAAAAAAAGTACATGTGATAATGGGCTAAAACATAAAACAAAACAGGTATAGTCCTGTAATATCTCATCAAACATGACAAATTGTAAACATGGTATTTTGCCGATCAAAACTTTGGTAAAATGTGCACCTATATCTAACCTCCACATCCAGATATGTGACTTGTGGTGTTTAAATAGGTCAGAAGGTAAAAACTGTTTCACATTTAGCTTTAAAGCCACAGTGGAAAAACACAAGTGGGTATTGGGGAGGTTGAATCAGAACAAGTCGTGGTTTAACTTAAACCACCTTTACCAATGAAACCCAGCGATGCTTTGGCTTTGTCCTACTTTTCTGTCTCTGCTTTTATTTTCTCACAAACACACACAACCTTTTACTGTTTAAAGTGCAGGCAACAAACACTGGAATTAATGCTATTCCAGGCAAACAAAGGTGGGTAACAGTATCCCAGTGTCACAGCCACCTGTGACTGGCTCAACAGGTCAGAGGTCACACAGATGAATGGGTGTCTTGTCCGATTAGTGATCTCTGGTTTCTAAAACTGAACAGTGCAGTCTATTATCAAAACTGACCGCTTGTTTGCAGCTGAAAGAAACAACCTTTTCCTCGGAGTGTGTGTGTGTGCAGACAGATGTCCGACGGGTATCCAACTGGCTGAAGAGCCCTTTTGTGTTTTAAAGGATGGTTTTCCTTCTAGGTTAGATTTTTTTAAAGCCTGAAAACAGAGCCATGAGGAGGTGCAGAAGTCTCGTTTTCTATCAGAACACTTTAATTACAATATGCTGAAAGGTTATTATGGAATGTTTGCCCAATGATGCCAAAAACTTGTTGCCTACTGAAGCTTTAAGGGCCTAACATATTTGGTCCTTAAGCATAATCGAGCAACCGTCATTATGTTTTATCTCCCTTGAAACATGCTGTAGTCCAACCCCACCTTCACAAACCAGTTTAAATCCAACTTGACCCACGTCCAAACCACTGCTCTTATCAAAAACTACACCAGTAGAATGACGTGAAACACACCTCCCCTAGAAAGAAAAACAGTTCTCGCAGTGATGTACTATGTGACTTTACCAAGGCCAAAAATACTTAAAACAACTGGGAAAAGATTGGAGGTGTTACACAATAGTTTCCATAGATCAGCCAATCACACAGTGACCTACAGTAACAGATAAGCCAATGAGCACAGCTGCTGCGTTTTCAGCGTGTTTCCTCTCTCTGTGTGTGTTTTTGTCTAATAGCAAACAGAGCTCTGGATAGATGAGGTCTATTTCCAAGAGGAGGAGGAGGAGAGAAAGGTGTGTAGAGGAGAAAGGAGTCTAACTTTCTAAGAGTTGCTACAGCGGAGAGGCTCTTCATGGCTTCTCGTGCTCTCAGAATAAACAAAGAGCTTGAAGTAAACTTTAAGGGCTTCTCAAGCT
This sequence comes from Sebastolobus alascanus, assembly GCA_916701645.2. Lineage (NCBI taxonomy): Eukaryota > Metazoa > Chordata > Actinopteri > Perciformes > Sebastidae > Sebastolobus > Sebastolobus alascanus. The sequence continues at coordinate 1,039,729 of CAKAOJ020000111.1, forward strand.
ACAAACATTAATGGCGTGGATGGATTCAGAGACAATTAGCACCTGAGCACAAACATGTACAGTAAGGGGCCCCCATCCCTCCTACATACAAGCAAGACAATCAGATTGAAATACGACTACAGTAGTCAGTGTGTCTCTTTGTGGTCATTATGCATCTTTGTAGTTGTTTTGGGTCTATTTCAGGACATTTTGAGTCTCTTTGTAGCCGTTTTGCATCTCTTTGTGGTCGGTTTGTGTCTCTTTGTGGTTGTTTTGCATCTCCTTGTGGTGGTTGTGCGTGTCTTTGTAGTTGTTTTGTGTCTCTTTGTGGTTATTTTGTATCTCTTTGTAGTTGTTTTAAGTCTCTTTGTGGTTATTTTGTGTCTCTTTGCGGCCGTTTTGAATCTCTTTATGGTTGTTTTGTATCTTTTTTTTAGTTTTTTTTTGTGTCTCTTTGTAGTCCTTTTGTGTCTCTTTGTAGTCCTTTTGTAGTCCTTTAGTGTCTCTTTGTAGTCATTTAGCGTCTCTTTGTGGTCGTTTTGTGTCTCTTTGTGTTCGTTTTGTGTCTCTTTGTTGTTGTTTTGTGTCTATTTGTAGCCCTTTAGTGTCTCTTTGTAGTCTATTAGTGTCTCTTTGTAGTTGTGTTGTGTCTCCTTGTGGTCATTTTGTGTCTCATTGTGGTTGTTTTGCGTCGCCTTGTGGTCGTTTTGTGTCTCTTTGTGGTCGATCAGGACAGCCATACCTTTAACTAAGCTTTGTGACTTTCCAGCAAGAAATGTTAATAGTCATATCAAACAGAGGATCTGGCCCAGGGGCCCTCTTGACCTTTTGAACCCCGGAGGCTGAGCCCGGTAGGCCCGTTCAATAATCCATCCATGATTACAGGAACCACAGAAGGTTGCCTGAAAGACTTCCTTCATAAAGCGTCCACAAACTCTGACAGGGCTTTCATGAAACTTACAGAAACCTTGCAGATGTATTCTGTAAACAACTTTAAAGTTTTAAATCTCAGAAGAAATCCTAAAATACAAAGTCCTGGTTTGGTTTTCAGAGTGCTCAGCTTTCAAAAATCCACCAGCCTACGTTTTCTGTTGCATCTCTCTCAACAGGTACTTGTCTTATCAGGCTGCTAGCTAATAATAGCTGGCAGCCCACACTGTATTTTTCAGAGCTAACTAAGCAATAAAGCCACCTATAGAGCGAAGCGAAGGTAATTTAAGTCTTCTTTTGCTTGTCAACTGAATATCTTTGGATATCAAAACAAGACGTTTGATGATGTCACTTTGAGCTCTAGAAAACTATGATGATCACTGTTATGGACCAAACAATCGATCAATTCATCAAGAAAATAATCTGCAGATAAATCAATGATGAAATGAGTTGTTAGTTGCAGCCCCGGACTTCACCTTCATCATTATTGTGTCAGTCCTTCAACAGTTTCCTGGTCAGCTCCTCTCTGTGGATTCCCCAGTACATCCTGTATTGTTACTGAATCCTTCAGATCGTTGGCCAATGCAACGAATACCACAAAGGAAGGCAGGGGAGGAAATTGCCCAGTAGCACAGAATCAAAACCGAAATGCCAACTATAGATCAAAACTGTCTAAATGTGATTATTTAGATTTTCTATCCGGCCAAAAGTCTTCACAATCAAATCTCCCTCCTTTGTGAAAACTGCAGCTGCAACTGTTGCTTTTGCAAAACACTTAAAATTGTGTTGTTTCACCATATCTGCCTTCAGATTTCAGCCAAGAAATCTGTTACAGCGACTCAACAATTGCAGGAAGTTGCAGTGAGAGCAAGTTCTTGCTAATTGCCAACAAACAGTAACTTCTGGGAAAAAAGGGGCACGTACAGTATACCATTAAAAACAAGGCTGTGAGCCAACTGAGAGGGATTCTGAGACAATATTTTTAGACCAACATGAAACGTTCATGCAGCTACTCAAACATGTATTGCTGAATAAAAGATACCAACACTCTCCAAACTGTGCTACGGATGTGATTACAAGTTCAAAATCCCTTTTTGTGCATTTAACTATACTAATAATAACAATTAAAACTTGTGCAATTGTGTTAATAGTCTGTTTATTGTCAATGCTGTATATATTGTTCCTATTTTTATATTTCCTTCTATTTATATTGTTCATATTTAATATGTCTGTCTATTTTACTTACTTTACTGTGTTGTATCTTGCTTTTTGTTTTTACTGATGCTTCTTTTTTTCTGCACTATCCCGTTTGCTGCTATACACTGCAAATTTCCCCACTGTGGGACTAATAAAGGAATATCTTATCTTATCTTAGATATTAATGTTTTAAACTAATCGATTCAGCTCTACTTTACATTAAAACAACCCTGATGCATTTGAGAAGATGGCTTATTTTGTTAAATAAAAAAAAAAAAAAGCATTTTGTAGAAAAACAAAAACAAATCACCGTCAACATGTGAAGGCACCTTAAGGATGCTCGGTGTTTAAGGACACTTAAACAACAGGATGCTGCAGAGATTTAAAGCAAACGGAAACTATTTTTAAACATGTATTGTTTCTCTAAAGAAATAGGTGTATCTCAGGCACACATAAAGTACAGAAATGAGTAAAAGTTTCGCTCTGCAGAGGGCTCTGGATTTCACCTGCCCACAGTTCAACCACATCTCAACTGAAACTCTCACCCTCCTCAGCTCGGGGCGTTTGGTTTGTGGTGGAGGTGGAGGTGGAGGTCTGTAGTTGGAGCTGTTTGCAGAGTGCATGCTAACTGCTGTTGAGTTGATGACATGTAAAAGCCCAAAGATGCCCAATGGCCGACTGTCAACATGTTGTTTCAGCACTCTCACACCGTATTTTACACAGAAGATGTGGCACTTTGACAGAGCAGCAGCTTCTCTGTCTCTGTCTACACAGGATACGTTCAGGCACAATATTGAGTGTAGGTCACCTGTGTTTTGGCAGCGCTCATAGCCCAACACACAGTCACTGTAGTTGCACATGTAAAACAGAAGAAAATAGACTTAAAACTACATTTTGGGTCGCATTTGCGATTGTATGGCGCAAGTGAAATGCCAGATGATGTATATTTCATGCGTGCCTAAGTTTTTATATTTTTATTTTTTTTCAAACTTTTCATTTACAGAACATAGGCTAAACATAGGCATATTTAAACGGACACGATCTGTGACGTGACGTTCACATTTTTTACTCCTACTGTTTAGCCTATCATACGTTTTTATATATTTATTTTCTCTATGTTTGGCAGAGAATTACAAGCAGAACCTACGACATGCAGTACGGGTTTTAGGGCGCTACAAAACATTTTTGGTCAATAAAGTTTTGGAAAAAAAAGTTGATAACCAACTTCTACAGATTTGTGTATCAGAACTCGGTTTTCGTTAGTCTGCTATTAATCATCTCACGGCCTCTCAGATTTATCTGGTGACCTTTTGGAGGGGCCCCGACCCCTAGGTTGAGAACCACAAAGCTAAACTACTGAACTGTGTATAAAGCAGTTAAAACAACCTCCAGCAATCTAATGATGTAATATCAGATAACGTATCAGGGGCCAAGTACTTCCCCTTTTGATACTTGTGTACTTTTGAATGCTTTTACTTGTAATGAAGTATTTTTACATTTTTGTATTGGTACTTTTACTTAAGTAAAGGTTTAGTACTTCACAACGTACCACAGAATCAGCTTCGATCTAACCGACAACCAGGCTGAATGAACAAACAGAAGCCAACATACTGACCGTGTTCCTGTGAGTAACTGATTAATGAATTACCGCGTGAACGTGTGATCACAGGATAAGTCAAACCCTGTCATTATTCTGTGATTAATGTCTGAAATAAAGAAGCATCATTCTACCATCACTGTGGGGAGGGAAATAATTTGCATTTTCTTTCTTTTGAGCACATTAAAAACTGATTTGTGACTCTGATGTACGTATGAATAGAGATGTCGCCTGTTGAGACCTCTTTCTCCACCGATGATGAACCTTAACAAAGCAACAATGGGAAAGTGAGATGCAGTTATGACACAAGGGCACAATACGGTGTCGAGCCCCGAGCGCCGCACCAAAAGACCCGAACAATCAACCTCTGAATAATTCACCTGACCTCTCAGGCCACAGAGCCACTCCTCCTCTCATCTTACCCGATAAAACCCCGACATTTTGATTGACCTTTTAAGCTCAATAATCTCCTTTATGCACCATAAAGACTCAGACGCAGCGTCATATCAGTCTAACAACGAGCGACCTTCAAGCTGCCACACAAACTGGGATTTTGACCCGTGTTAGATTCATTAGTTCACTGGTGGAAATATTGATCGAGATCAGATTCAAGGATTTACCTTACGTGACCCTTTCACACCTCTGGTCAGTGTTCAGTTTAGATGAAGCTGCTGAGGTTCAGTCATATGCACAAGTTTATAATTCACATCTCTCAGCATTTTCTTTCTTATTAATCAAACTGCCGCAGTTTTTCTAACAGTAACGCACACAAACAGTCCGTCTCTTCAATAATTAGCTTCATCTTCCTGCTTCTTCAACTTGTGCGCACACTTCGACTCATAACGAAATTCCTTCATCATTTTGAAAAGTGTTACTTATTAAGTTTTAATCTCATGTATGTTTGTAATATTTACTGTTTTCTTCTATATTTGTTGCGCTTTTTGTTTGTCCACAGTCCAAAGACATGCAGGTGAGGTTCATTGTTGACTCTAAGTGTGAACGGTTGTCTGTCTCTATGTGTCAGCCTTGTGATAGGCTGGCGACCAGTCCAGGGTGTACCCCGCCTTCCCCCAATGTCCTCTGGGATCGGCTCCAGCCCCCCCGCGACCCTGAATAGGATAAGCGGTTACGGATGTTGGTCGACATCTTTGGTTCAGACCAGGATTGTTATAGTAAACTAAAACTGAAACTAAAACGAAAATATGCAGTGAAAACTATTTTCCATAAACGGAATCTAAATAAAAACTATATCCTTTAAGAGAAACTAAAACTAAACTGAAACGATTTTGCCTCCGTAAAAAACTAATAAAAATGAACGTAAAGTCATTTCAGTTTTAGTTTTTTTTAGCTATAATAATATCTCTACTTAAAAAAAAGGAGACAGCATGAATTTCTGTCAGCTCTCATGACATTGTACCAGTGGGCAACCTCCGGGTCTGAGCAGTGAAGCCAAGCCGAAGTGCCTTAAACTTGCATTCTTTCTAACAGCCAGCAGGGGACGACTCCTCTGGTTGCTAAAAGAAGTCTGATTGTATCGAAGTTTATGAGAAAATGACCCTACTTCTCACTTGATTTATTACCTCATTAAACATTGTAAACATGAGTTTATGGTCTCAATCGCTAGTTTCAAGTCTTCTTCAATACAGCATGATGTTCATTTAGTAAATTATGGTCCCATTTAGAGTCAAATAGACCATAAAGCAGGGTATGCTTTAGGGCGTGGCTACCTTGTGATTGACAGGTCGCTACCACGGCGTTGTCCGGTCTGGGAGTTGTCTGTGTTTTCATCTTACAACTTTAACCCTTTCACAGTGTGTTTTCAGTTCATGAAAGTTAATTATAACCTTTTTGGTCGCCTAAAAATGTCTTATTCAGCGCTCGGTTGTACTTAGCTCCACCCTCTCGTGTCACTTCTGGTTGCAAAAAACCAAGATGATGGCGGCAAAAATGCCAAACTTGAGGCTTCAAAACGGCAGTCCACAAACCAATGGGTGATGCCATGGTGACTAGGTAGACTTCTTATATACAGTCTATGCTCAGTACAGCCTCACAGAGCCGTTAGCATGGCCGTAGTCGAATAGTTTGTACAACTAACTAAACTTTGTAACTGGACTATTAGTAGAGGACTGTTACCCTTTGATCCATAACATGGATTTTTAATTACTCAAAACATAAAGAGTATTCCTGATCATGTTATGTTCAGGGAGACGCCAACATCAGTTTTTGACTATGGCTCTGTACTTTATCCCTGTATTGGTAATACTGTGTGAATATGGGGCTTACCACTGAGGCTTACAGATAAGAACAGATAGGTTTCCTTTTCTCTGTAAGTGACGCTGTATAAATTACAGCATTAAGATATCTATCAAGTTGAGAGATGTCATTGTGCATAGAGATAAAACATGACAGCAGGTGTTAAAAGTTACATATATAGCTAGAAGAAGAGAAGCAGACGTAATGTTTCAGGTGGCTTTAAAAAGAAACTCATCTCTATAAACACATTTGGATGTAACATTGCGAATATGTCACAGCAGCACACGGAAATAGTAATGATTTTATAAAGGCACAGAAAACAAACGTTAATTAAAATTAGGGATGCACCGATCCAACTTTTTCAGTCTCGATAGCGATACCTGGGCTTTGGGTATCGGCCAATACCGAGTACCGATCCGATACCAGTGTTTAATTAATAAGCTGTATGCCTCCCTGTGTGGAAGTGACTGGGATCATTCTTTTATGTGTAAGGCAACATCAGACTTGACTTAAACATTGCTTTCCTAACTTTGTAAAGCAAAATGTGACCAATAAAACATAGATATACATTTATTTAATGGTTATTTATTGTTAAAATAATAAATCATACACCAATAACTTGGTTAAAAAATCCTCAAAATGAACAGGAATTAAAATTCCAGTATATAATGTATATCATATAAAAACATAGAATTGAATTTAATAGATCGGCTCCATTGTCACCGATACCAGATCCAGCTATTTAAGTCAGTATCTCATCCGGTATCGTTGTTGGTACATCCCTAATTAAAGTGTATCTTATTTCAGATGTTTCTTACCTTTTTGATATGCTCATAATTTCAGTGGTGGAAAGTAACTCAAGTACTATACTTAAGTACAATTTTTTGTACTTTACTTGAGTATTTCTATTTTCTGCTACTTTATATTTCTACTCCACTACATTTCAGAGGGAAATATTGAACTTTTTACTCCACTATAATTATTTGACAACATGAGTTACTTTGCAGATTTAGATGAATAATACAACATATAAATCAACTAATAAATTATGATGTATTATTATAGGTTAAACTACCCAGCAGTATATAAAGTAGTTAAAATCAGCTCCACCTTTACCAGCTGTAACACCAGTATGCTTAGACATCAATGCATCAATAATTATAAACCAATAACATACTATATATGATTCTGAAATGGGGCATTCTGCATAATGAGTACTTTTGGTAGTTTAAGTATATTTTGATGCCAATACTTTTGTACTTTTACTTAAGTAGCCTACGATTTTGGACGCAGGACTTTTACCACTGTACACGGTGATATTGCTACTTTTACCTCAGTAAAAGATCTGAGTACTTCCAGAGTAAATGTCTCCTTGCAGTCACAGCTGAAAGTATCATCAAACTACTTTACTGTCTGACCCTGAATAGAAAATGATCCGCATCATTCATGCAGGATATGAATGAGTACTTCACCACCTTCCGCTGAACAATGCTGTAGAAATTACTCATCACAGTTTACTGATATTCATCTGTACATAGTTTTATATCATCACATATCTTCACAAATAAAACCCCGCAGACCGCAACCTTCATTTCTGAGCGAAGGACATGACATCAAAGTTTTGACAACAGAACAATCCTGCTGCACAAAAACAACAAAACACACTTTGATCGTATTTAAAAAGAGAGTTTAGGTTAAAAAAAAATGTTGCCTGTTCAGAAGATTTGGAGAAGTTTGCGCGAACGACAGCTCTGATAAACCAACACAAGACAAAAGTTGTTGTGGAAATACAAACATGAATGGAGTTTAGAGAAAACAGAAAGTGAAGCAGAGGTTTTTCCCCTTTCCCAACCCAGACATACCAACTCTCCTCTCATACTTTAACTCAGTCTTTGAGTCTTTCCGTTACTTTTTTAGGACTCGGAAACAGAGACAGCTTCCTGTTCGCCTGTCTGCCTTTCTCTCTCCCCCCCCAAAAAAAAAATCCATCTCAGCATGTCAACCACATTCTCCACTTCACCTTGACGCCCCCATGGTCAATAAACGGCGTCTTCTTACCGTGCGTCCTGGCTTGGTGCGGTGCGTCCTGGCTTGGTGCGATGCGTAATGCCGCTGAGCTGCGCGTCGCCAAAACGTCCTGGAGAGAAACAAGAAAGTCTCCCAACTACGAGGAGAAACGAGGGCTAATGTTTTTCCTCCTGGCGTCCCACCACCACCCGCCTCTCCTCTCCTCTCCTCTCCCCTCCCTCTCTCATGCTCTCCACTCCTCCCTCCTCCCTCCTCCTCCTCCTCCTCTCTGCTCCCCTCAGTGGGCGAAGTGTGTGTTTGCTCCGTTAAGTTAAAATTCAACTCTTGGCACGGAAACACGGAAACCCACATAAACAATGAACATTTAGCGCGAGTATGAGTGAGGTAAAGTGGTAATTAAGAAGTTTAGGTGTTGAAGTTATAAAACAAACTTTCACAACGCTTTTGGAAAAGCAGCAGTGGTTTAAGTGCTAATTTGGAGACAGTGGTGGATGAAGTATTCAGGCCCTTTACTTCAGTAAAAGTACTAATACCACACTGTGAAAATACTCTGTTACAAGTAAAAGCATTTCTTCATTGACAATGTTACTTAAGCAGCCTAAATGTAAGTCACAATACTTGTTTTGTCCCACCAACAGTCCAAACCTCAAAATCATTAAACAAATAAATTACAAAAATCAAAAGTAATTAAAAGAAAATGTGGTAAATCCTCATATTTTAGAAAGTGGAACCATGAAAAACGTTGCATCTGAAACATGACAAGGGGCTCCAACTAGACACTGCTTTTATATTACAGACCACAAGACAAAGGGGTTTTGTAGCATATGAACCGTAAAGTAACTGGTAACTGTAAGCGATACTGTAGCTGTCAGATAAATGTAATAAAAAGTACAATATTTCCCTCTTAAATGTAGAGCAGAAGTCAAGATTTGTCAAGATTTAATACTCTTATCAACATGGGAGTGAGCAGATATGTTTGCTTTATGCAAACGTATGTATATATTTATTATTGTAAATCAATTAACAACACAAAACAATGACAAATATTGTCCAGAAACCCTCACAGGTACTGCATTTAGCATAAAAAATATGCTCAAATCATAACATGGCAAACTCAAGACCAACAGGCAACAACAGCTGTCAGTGTGTTAGTGTGCTGACTTGACTATGACTTGCCCCAAACTGCATGTGATTATCATAAAGTGGGCATGTCTGTAAAGGGGAGACTCGTGGGTACCCATAGAACCCATTTTCATTCACATATATTGAGGTCAAAGGTCAAGGGGCCCCTTTGAAATGGCCATGCTAGTTTTTCCTCACCAGCATTTAGCATTCTTACCGACATGGTGGGTACCAATGGATTCCTTAGGTTTTCTAGTTTCATATGATGTCAGTATCTTCAATTTAACTTTAAAACTGAGCCTGCTACATCCTAAAAATCGCAAGTTGTATTAATGCGTTAAAGAAATTAGTGGCGTTAAATCGAATTTATCTATATATATATAAAGTATATGTTGGGAACTTATGACTTGGGAGTCATTAAAATACCTGTGTGGGTGTCCAGAGCCTTTAATCTGTAAAGTAACCAAAGCTGTCAAATAAATGTAGTGCAGTAAAAAGTACAATATTTGCCTCTGAAATGTAGATGAGTAATACTTCAGTGAGTACTTCAAAATTGAAGTACAGTACTTGAGTAAATATACAGTACTGCTAAAACCTGAAATCTTTCTCAGTATCTCACACAAAATCTTTTCTCTCATCCCTCCTTCTTCTATTATTTCTTAGTCCTATGCAGTGGTGGAATATAACTAAGTACATGTACTCAATTACAATTCTGATGTACCTGCATTTTACTTGAGTATTTCCATTTTATGTTGCTTTCTACTTCACTACATTTGAGAGGCAAATATTGTACTTTTTTACTGCACTACATTTATTTGACAGCTTTGGTTACTTTACACCCACACAGGTGTTTTAATGACCCCTCTTAGTCAGGAGTAGATTAAGTGCAGCTGTGCTCTGTAATTACACGACTTCACCAAACTCTCTTTGCACTTAGAATAACTTTCCAACAAGTACAACACAGGGAGTTGTCAATCAATAAGTGAAAACACCTGTGTGGGTATGCAGAGCCTTCACATATGATACTTTTATAAAACATGATGCATTACTATTGATTAAACTACCAAATAAATGTAGTATACTGAGTCTATTGCTACATCTAGACTAGCGACAACATTACAATGCTGCTTATACTTAAATGCAAAGTAATATTTTGAATGCAGGACTTGAATACTTTACTGACCGGATGTAGTAGGACATCCTGGTATTTTTGGCATACTGTATTTGACAGACTATGTACTGGGACATACTAAATCATTTTCTGGCATACTAAATAGAATGGTAGTGTGGGTATTGAAAGGCACGGCATGTGTTTCACAATTTGCACAGCCGTCCATCAGGCTGCACTGTGTGTGGTTTGACCACAAGATGGAGCTCTGTTCTAAGTAAAGACATTTACATACTGAAGTTTCAAAAGAAAAAGAGGACATAGTTCTTAATCTTTCAATCTTTTTAATTTAAAGTTATTCTCTATTTTAGTACAGGAGTTCCGTACTTCTCAAATCAATCTTTCCATATCGCACCTACATACTTTTGTCCAATGGTCAGATTGAGCTACAGAACGGAGCAGGAAGAGCTGACACAATCACTGATACCAGGAGACTGACTTTCTGTGTGTTTTTGCTTTCTCTCATACATACATTAGTAGGTTCATATAGTCCCATATAGTCCCATAAATGTTACTAAATGTGAATTTAACTGGTATTCTGCCCTATAGAAAACTATTTTATTTATTATTGACTTGTTCTCAGGTGGACACCAACAAGCAAGTATAAAATCCTTTTTAATCCCATGTATCCTTCAATACAGGCCTGGAGATTAATGGGAAGAAAGGTAATTGCAGTTGAAATGCCGATCTACTATGTCTGGACTGCTAATGAAACAAGAAAAACTTAAAAAGAAATTTTAATAGTATTGTTCAGCCCTCATGGCGTTCAGCTTTTATAAATAAAATATGAAAAAAAGAAAAATAATAATTGAATAAAATCCTTGCTATATGTCTGTGTTGTCAAAGCAAAAATATAATAATAATTGAATAAAATCCTTGCTATATGTCTGTGTTGTCAAAGCAAAAAAATAATAATAATTGAATAAAATCATTGCTATATGTCTGTGTTGTCAAAGCAAAAAAATAATAATAATTGAATAAAATCCTTGCTATATGTCTGTGTTGTCAAAGCGCCAAAATAAATCCTTTAAAAAGTCAGAAAAAAAGAAGTCAGGTGACATTTTTTAAAACACACGTTCCACCTTAAGAGGAAAAAACATCAGTCGACCTTAAAAATGAAAACTTAGGGGGGCTCGGTCGAGTGACGTTCCTCCCTCTGATTGGCTACATTTCCGATGTATGCGGTTATGTAAATGAGCAGGGGGTGGGCTCGTGGAAAACGAGTAGGTGACGTCAGTTCCCCATTGGCAGAGAGCGAAACAAACATGGCGGTAGACTCGAGTGGACGGGGGTTTACGCTAACTTTAGTCGTCTTTTCTTGCGTTTTCGCGGCAAGCCGCGCCGAGGAGGCGGCGGCGGAGTCGAGACTCGCCCCTCGGATACTCGGCATGAGGCTTGAGACGAGCCAAGCGCCGGCGGGGACCACCAAGACCGGGGTTATTCAGGTGACCGAGGGCAGCGACATCGTCTTCAGGTTCTACGGGCTCTACTTACTGCCCAACAGCTCGGAGCTCATCAAGTTCACGGAGCTCTACTCCAGCGATAAAGAGGACAACCCTCTGGACGCGGTCATGACCCCCTTCAACAGGACTTGTCACGAACTCACGAAGGACATAGACGTGAAGGGGCCCATGACGGTGACCAACCAGAACACCTCCGGGGTGGTGAGCCTCCGGATCAAGCAGCTCCGCAAGAGCGAGGTGGTGAAGGTGTTCGGCTTGTGCATCCAGGGGAAGGAGGAGACCTGGTACCTGCTGGACGAGAGGGACGGCAGGGTGCGGGTGGTGGAGGTGCCGCAGTCGCTGCTGCCCATCTGGCTGCAGGTGATCGTCATCATCTTCCTGCTGGTGCTGTCCGGCACGTTCAGCGGGCTCAACCTGGGTCTGATGGCTCTGGATCCCATGGAGCTGCGCATCGTGCAGAGCTGCGGCACCGAGAAGGAGAAGAAGTACGCGCGGAAGATCGAGCCCATCCGCAGGAAGGGCAACTACCTGCTGTGCTCGCTGCTCTTCGGGAACGTGCTGGCGAACACCACGCTCACCATTCTCCTGGACGACCTCACCAAGTCCGGGATCGGCGCCGTGATCGCCTCCACCGTGGGCATCGTTATTTTCGGCGAGATCGTCCCGCAGGCGCTGTGCTCCCGGCACGGTCTGGCGGTCGGGGCGAACACCATCCTGGTCACCAAGTTGTTCATGCTGTTGACTTTCCCCCTGTCGTGGCCCATCAGCAAGCTCCTGGACTGCGTGCTGGGTCAGGAGATCGGCACCGTGTACAACCGGGAGAAGCTGGTGGAGATGCTGAAGGTCACCGAGCCGTACAACGACCTGGTGAAGGAGGAGCTCAACATGATCCAGGGCGCGCTGGAGCTCAGGACCAAAACGGTGGAGGATGTCATGACGCCGATCGGCAACTGCTTCATGATCCACAGCGACACCGTGCTGGACTTCAACACCATGTCGGAGATCATGGAGAGCGGGTACACCAGGATACCCGTGTACGAGCAGGAGCGGTCCAACATCATGGACATCCTCTTCGTCAAGGACCTGGCCTTCGTGGACCCGGACGACTGCACCACGCTCAAGACCATCACCAAGTTCTACAACCACCCGGTCCACTTTGTCTTCCACGACACCAAGCTGGACTCCATGCTGGAGGAGTTCAAGAAAGGTTTGTGGAGATCTTGTGATGTTGTCATGCAAAGTTAGAGACACATTTAGGAGGGCGATGAAGTAAATAAACCCCCCCATGGATGTCCAAGACAGGCAGTGATGGAAGAAGTACTCGGATCTTTAAGTAAAAAAAAGTACCCTGCTACAAGTAAAAGTCCTGCATTCAAAATCTTAAGTAAAAGTAAAAAAGTAATAGCATCAAAATATACTTAAAAGTTAAAGTACTAATCATGCAGAATGGCCCATTTCAGTATAATGTTTATTATTGGATAATAATTAGTGATGCATTAATGTGTTCATCACTCATTAAAATTAGCTCCAGCTGCACTGCTGAGTAGCTTAATTTATGAAAATACTTCATCATTTATTCGTTGATTTAGATTTGTATTAATAATCTAAATCTGTAACTAAAGATATCAAATAAATGTAGTGGAGTAGAAGTATTAAGTAGTATTAAGTGCCTCAAAACTGTACTGAAGTACAGTACTTGAGTAAATGTACTTAGTTACATATCACCACTGAAGACAGGTAGCAGGTATTTGTGGCCCGGAGAGTCAGGTGTAACTATTTTTCTTACCAGTCAATACGTTATTACCATGTCAACACAGTTGATAGGAATTTGCCTCAGTGCATCTCTTAAAAACAGACAAAAAAACATTCATTTTCATTGAAAAACATATTAACATGATTATGGTGTGATTTTTGCAGGGATCTGTACCAAAAAAAGATGTTTTCTTAAGTCAATATGATGTTTAGGCCAGGACATCTCTGCAGAACCACAATATTTAATTTAAAATGGTATTTTGACACATTTTGCCTTTAACAAGTATTGCGCCTCCTGCGATTAGAAAATGTCAGTAGGCCATATTGCGATTTTTATAAAATTTTGATTAATTGTGCAGCCCTAAACTCAAGGTGTGACAGAAATATTGACACCAACAGTACCTGTGCAGTTCATTTTGAGATTTGGTTGTTTATGGGAAGGTCAGAGGTTTTGGATTTTTGAGTCTTTACTTTGTAATAGTGTGTGTGTGTTACGACTGCATTACTGCTCCTCTTTCCTAGTACGATTTTCCTGTGTCTGGCAAATGCCACCGTGACTATTTAGACCTTTCCCTCCGTCAGATTTTTAATTTAGTTGTGTTTGTGATGGATAAACCACAAGAAGCAGCTGCACCCGTCTTCGGTATCACAGTGAGTTCAGTCTGATTTAAGCGATCAGTGTTTAAACAAGGAGGTTATAGCTGAGCCTGACCTTTGACCTCTTTGTGGAGAAGGCCAAATAAGGGACAATGTGCAGCGAGCCGGTCATTGTTGTGAAATAAACCCTGACAGGGCGATGCGGCGCCCTGAAGGGGTTTATTTCACAACAATGACCCACAAGCTGCACATAATCCCGCTTATTACACGGCTACTTACTTAAGAAATCAATAATTTGACACAAAAGTGGTCCGCCAGAGTTCAGAACTGCATCCATAGCAACGGTCTGTTATGCATAGCAACGGTCTGCTGTAAAGAAATAACAGACCGTAGGACGCCGTGATTGTTTTTTTTGTGTGTTTGCTAGTAGATAAGTGATAGAATAATGTGTATGTATCCAATACATTGTTTTCATTTTAGTCATTTTTGCTGATGCTCTTATCCAGAGTGTCAGGATGAAGTTCAGTGCAATGAAACTGTCATGAAACGGCCGTGGTCGCTATGTGCATCATGCATTTTATTAGGGGACAGTATCTGTCCGCCAGACTCCCTCGTGTTTTGAGTATTTGATGTCAAAGTCATATTAGTTTTACATTTCACGCTGGTGTTAGGCTGGTAGTATTTGCTCTGAGCTTCAGGGGGGATACTGAATCAAGTTGCCATCTTTATCATTTATTACGTTCACCCTGTAGAAATTCTTGGAAGGATTACAAAAAGAAAAAGTAGGTTTATTTCTTACAATCCAAACATGGTAAACAAGGTCGTTTTTCATTTTAGCCTTTTAGCGTGTAATTTGTACGCCATGCAAATGTCCGCAGTTAGGTTTAGGCAAGAAAACCACAAACTTAGGTTCAGGCAAGAAAACTACTTAGTTAGGGTAAGAAAAAACATCATGGTTGACCTTAAAATAAGTACGTAGACTAAGTAAAACGCGTACAGAAACAACTGTGGAAAACATGTCACAAATGTCAATAAAATACATAACGTAACTTACAAAACAAAACACCGGTCTGGAACATTTATCTCCTGGTTAAAAGTCCGGTGTTTGCTGGACCCATCCAACCATCCACCTCCCAACCTGCCCTCCGTAAGTGGTCTTTCTAGCCTTTTATACTACGTCACTAACTCTTACCGTCGCATTTATACACGGATGCGTCTACATTGCAGTAAGTACAGGTTTCAAATTCAGATTTTTGCACACAAAATATATGGAAATGTACAAGTACAGCTGAAACAAGTAGTGGATTAATCAACTGGTCGAATATGAGCTATTTTAAGCAACTGTTTTGATAATCTTTTAGTCGTTTTTCATGCAAAAATGGCAAACATTTTATGGTTCCAGCATCAGACGTGGTATTGAGACTTTGACAGGAATTAAATGTAACATACTCAGTCGTGTTCTGTGATTGGTGATATCAAAAACACTTCCCTGTTTTACTTCTCTCTTCTGCTGCTTTTGCTCTTTCAAAACACACACATGTGCACACTCCCTCTCTCAGGAGGACGTACACACACTGACGCCATGTCCCGCAGGGAGATATTTTTCCTTCTCTCAGGCATCTCGTCTCAAGGTCACAGACGGCAGACTCGCTCGCTGTGTCTATATCTCAGCACAGCGAGGAGGAAGGAGTGATTGCCTTTCTAGTAACATCAGTATCCGACTGTAAGACGTAGTAATGAAGGTAAAACATCGCTGAACTCTGTCAGCGGACGCAGCGCCGCGTTCATGCCAGTATAGTTTTGTCTCACTGAATCCATCTCAACTGAATAACTGTCTCTTAATTCGCATGTTTCACCGTCACTTATCTCAGATCAGATCGCTGTAGATTGACTTTTGAGTTGCTGTAGTGGCGGTGCACGGCGCTGTGTGACATTTGGCCAAGAAACGGCTCTGCGGCTCATCTTGGTAGGCTTGGCTGGCGAGGTGGGAGGGTTTGGCAACGAGCTGCAGTGCCCACACACCCACACACACACACACACACACACACACACACACACACACACACACACACAGGCCGCACAGAGAATTGAAAACAATCTACATCGGCTCAAAGCTGAGCAGAGAGATTTACTGCAAGCCGTTATGAGAATATACTCAGTTGCTTTGCATAAAGTGTTTGAGTATCGCAATGGAGAAAGCCCTCGGTGCCTCTTATTACTGCACGAGAAATACAATTTTTTGAAGACCTCAATGTAATAATGGATATTTTCACAAGAAATGATGTCAAGTAAAAGGATGTTTCCTCGTCACCAGCATCCTATGTTACTTTAATTTGAGTAAAAGTCATATTCAAAGTATGTTCAGTTGAGTTTAAACATCTGGTACTCCAGTCAGTCGTATTATAGAAAGGTATTGCAGACACGATGGGCCTCATGCAGGAAGCGATATCCGAACAAATTTCCTCTTATTTTTGTTCGTATCCACGATTTGTCCATTGATTTCTGGGATTCACCGATGTTTACTTATTTTTGCTCTTCTCTTAGTTAAGAGAACATTTTACGAGTGGTTGAGAGCTCTTACCAAGATAAGAAAAAAACATCTTGTTTTCACAGTCCACAAATTGTTTGTCCAACGCAAGTTTTAAATTTGAAGAACATAAAAAAACGCATGAATATCATATAATTAAATTTAGATTATTATATGTTTTAGAGTAATTATAATGATTGGATTACTAAATTTGTGGGCTAAAGAAAAACTATCTGTCTGTCTGTCTGTCTGTCTATCTATCTATCTATCTATCTGTCTGTCTGTCTGTCTGTCTGTCTGTCTGTCTGTCTGTCTGTCTGTCTGTCTGTCTGTCTCTATCAGAAATTTACAAGAAAATATAAGAGAAATTTACGAGAATGTTACTGCACGAGGCCCATTAACTCATCAATGGGAGTAAGACTTGCGGGTTGTTGCTGCATTTTGCAAAGCTTTGGGCGATGCAACTGCTTGATGACATATGGTCTCCCTTCAAGCTGTACCGTCTCATGAATCTTGGAACAGCTTGAGACCTAATATTTTGCTAAATTTGCACAAAGAGAGTTAAGAAATGACAGGAAAATGGAGTTGAACATTGCGGGAAAGAGCTGATGATGTGACATTGTGTGTTGGGGGCAGCTGTAGCAGGTGGGAGGTGTGAGGGTGATGTAAATATGAGTAGCTACCATTGAAACAGCAGGTCATTTCAGTTGGAGCGGTGCAGTCCATCTAATCAGTGCTTTTACTTCTAGTCAGTTCATCAACACTTTTACACAGTGTGTTTGGTAGCTTAACAAATAAAGAGTAGAGACAGACATAGAGCCAGTACTGCGTGGTTCATGTGAAGGGACTTCCACTCCAAAGAGATCTCACACCTTTTTAAAAAGACTCCCTAGATAGTGAGTAGGGAGCAGTGAATGAGAAAATGATTTCGGACACAGCTTTAGTCTTTATGTTAGATTTCCTGTGGATGTTATTGACTTTACCCGTTTGGTTACAGTTGCTTATCATTTTTAATAAAAAAAGAAAAAAGAAATAATCACTCCGATTGTGTATCAGAGGATTCGTTAAGTAAAAATGGACAAGTAATGTAATTGGTGAATACACAAACACCGTGTAACACCGGTAACACTTCTGCGGCAATTCGCACAGCACTACAAAAAGGTTGAACTCACTATACAGTATAGTCCACTAAATAGTGAGTAGTGAGTGATTTCGGACACAGCCATGGTAGTTGCTTGCTGACACTGATTGATCTTGCAAGTGGTACAAAAACACAGCACGAGTACTTCATTCCAAAGAAGCTGCAAAACATAGTTTTTTTTTTTACCAAGCCAGCCTCCACGCTGTGACCGTGTTGACGTGGTAACGTGCAGGCTTGATTGCCCGCCAGCCTCTCCTTTGACCCGACTCCCCGCTTACATCTCAAGTTCCTCTCACTTGCCGCTTGGCATCAGTTACCACGGGGATGGCATCCAGCCGCGTCGGTGTGTCTACACGACCTGTTTCTTTAGGTTGTGCTCTTTGTAATCAAATCCGCTCTGTCAGCGCAAGATTTTAAACTGTTTACAGTTCAGTTCTGAACAGACAGATATAAAAGTCATCAATACTTTATATTCTGACATTTCTCCTTCGCTCTGTGTGTGTGCTCGACAACCTTTTCAGTCAACATGATGCGACCTTTCAGATGGACTAGGAGGTGACCTTTTTAGATGAGATGAAATTTTAATGACACGCTAGCTGTCAATGCAGGAAATAGTAACAGCAGACATCAAAGAAAAAGAGAAAATATGTAAGAAAGGAAACTTTTTTTTATGCGTTTATTAATAGAAGAGGATTTGGATTATAGAAATTAGAGGTACAAGTTGTAGAGCATGTTGAGATTTACTAATAACACACCCGACAGCACCCATTTGTGCCTCTCATGTTCTCATCTTTACTTGCAGGGAGTTTTAAATTCATGCACTCTCTGGACATCAGGCATAATTTAGAAAACACACAAACACAAGTGAACCATGAATTCACTGGAGGCTCATTACACTCTGTCAACAGACATACAGTCACATGGTGGACCCTCGAGCAGCGTGTTATATTGGCCTACATTTCGGCCTCAGGGACTTTAAATAATACCAGTATAGATCAAGTACAAAAAAACATGTAAGACAATCTTTCCTTTGTGTCTTTTTATTCGAGTCTTACCAGTTTTTTTCTTATTGATGGGGATAATGAAGAAGCCCAAACACAGTGCGGCTGTAGTAAAACGGAGTACGTGGCTGGACCGTGTATGGTCAGTCTGTGAATTTGTTACACAAATAGTTAGTGGTCATGTCTATAATGTTAAATCCACTAAAGGTACGTGTCCACAGCCTCCGTCCTTTCCACGCTTCCCATTTTTTTTTTTTATCACTATGAGAGTTTAAATCAAGTAAATAACTAGTGTTTTTTTCTTGTGTTTTCAAAACTTGAACGTCCTTTTTAAAAAAAACTAAACACAAATTATCAAGTGTTGTTTAGGCCTCCTGGTTATTTTTGTAGATATATCAGTTGTAATTTCTGCACTATTTATTATGATTTGTGTGACTACATTAGATCGGATGTGAGTCAGTTTGCAGGTCTAAGACTAAACACAACGTTCCTATTGAACCTTAAACACTTTGAGCCTCTCAGGAAATGAACCAGCTCGTGTTTTGTTTGTGGTTGTCAGGACCGTCTGCATTGTCTGCTGTTTATCAGTGTTCGGGCACTTATCTGGCCACCCCGCCCAGCCTTTAGGACCCTGTTATGGGTGCTACGGTTTAATGACCGTTGGTCTGTTAGGTAGCAGTTTATACCTCAAAAACGTCTCAGCAGGTTTCAGTGAAACTTAGTGGGTCAACAAGTGGTTTTGTTTTGGTACAGATTAAGGTTTTTTTTTTTTTTTACAACCCGTCTTTCAGATTGTAACACTGTGAGATAACAATTAGCTAATTAACGGATATAAGATATAAGATATGATTGTAAATGGAATAGTTTTGGGTTTTGAATTGTCCGTTGGACAAAACAAGCACTTTGACAACATCACCTCAGGCTCTGGAAACTAGAGCTGCAACGATTGATCGATTAGTTGTCAACTATTAAAATAATCGACAACTATTTTGATAATCGATTAATGAGTAATGATTTAAGAAAAAAAGTCAAAATTCTCTGATTCCAGCTTCTTAAATGGGAATATTTTCTGGTTTCTTTACTCCTCTATGACAGTAAACTGAATATCTTTGAGTTGACAAATTAATCAAAAATGGAAATTGAGCGTAAAAGCCAAAGTCAGACCTGAATGCGGTTGAAATCTCTGGAAAAAGCTAATAAGTAGATTTATAGAATAAGTTCATATAAATTGGCCGTGCTTTCTAGTTCTTTTCACGCCCTCCCCTCTTTTGTCTTTTCTTTATTTAATCAATACTTAACCGTTCGCTTCGTCATGTGCTCTGACAGCTTTAACACGCTCCCACTCCTAATGAGACTGAGCTTGTGACACTCCCTACATACATTCCTTCTTCTCCCCCTCGCCTGAACTCTTAATCTAACTTTAACCTAATCTCAACTCTAATCTCAACCTTTAACCCACATGCTATATGAACCTGACCAGAAATATTTACTCTTTCTGCCTCTTTTTTTAAGAATAAAAGAACATAGAGTTTTACAACTTTGAGTAAAAAGGTTACCCAATCTCAGCCTGATAAGGTTGTCACAGGGTAGACCTGAATGTCCACTCCTCTTTTTCTATAATGGGTGTCTCTCTCTCTCTCTCTCTCTCTCTCTCTCTCTCTCTCTCTCTCTCTCTCTCTCTCTCTCTCTCTCTCTCTCTCTCTCTCTCTCTCTCTCTCTCTCTCTCTCACTCTTCCCTCCATCTCTACCTCCAATTATCATCCCGTTACTGTGTCCTTGTTCCTTTGTCTTTTGTTTTGTCTATCTAGGAAAGAGCAGTTTGACTCACTCTTGGCAGTGAATTGAATGTGAAAATACTAAAAGTCTTTATTGCTGCAAGAAAAAACAGTTTTGTAGAACGCCGTTTCCATTGTTATGTAACAACCGCTATGTTCACATTAGAGCTGGAGGTGTGCCAGTAAAGTGAAAACATGGGAGGACTCGCAAAACGAGAATCTTCAACGGATAAAGTGAACATCCTGGAAACGTTGTCAAATCACTCCTGAATTATTCACCCAAAGCTGTTTATGAATAAATTTGAGGCAGGAAATAGGCCATGCAGTTGTGGCATCATGTTTTGTTTAATTAATTGTTAAAGGTTCAGGAGTTTGGAGAAGACTTCTGAGCTCTTATCCACTCCCCATATTGGCCGTCCTCCTGGTGTAACCCTGCACATTTCTCCGCAAAATTCACGTTTTCTCTGTCACTTTGGACAATTATTAATCAACATGTGAACCATAAAGAGTGACATGTTTTACATTTTTGATCTGAAGCTCATCAAATTTGTGGTAGAGATTCAAGATTCAAGCCCTTTATTGTCATTGTGTAGTACAACGAAATTAGATTTCGACAGTCCCACAGGTGCTAATGAGAAGATAATACAATATAAAAAGAGATAATACCGTAAACAGTTCAAGTTTGTGACGGTAGATTCATACATGATTAGTATTGCACATTCCGACAGTTTGTTTGTGCGTGTGCGGATTGATCTGAAGCGCCTGCCTGATGGGAGGAGCTCAAACAGGTTGTGTCTGGCATGAGTGATGTCCTTGATGATGTTTTTGGCCCTTCTCATACAGCGAGTGTTGTGAAGGTGGCCGAGTGATGGCAGCTCATTGCCAACAATGTCCTGTTCTGTTTTCACAACACGCTGCAGGGCTTTTTTGGCAGCTTTGGTGCAGCTGCTGTACCAGGCTGTCATGCAGTCGGTCTAGATGCTCTCTGTTGTGCATCTGTAGAAGTCGAGCAGCAGTTTCCGGGGGAGGTTGAGCTCTTCTTAGCCTCTTCAGAAAGTAGAGGCGTTGCTCTGCTTTGCATACTACAAAGTCTAATCTAATAAAACACGGTAAGACACGCACATCCAGTGTCCGATAGGATGAGTGCTGGATCAAAGAAATCGAGCAGAATAGAACGGATAGATCCGCACACCAAATAGCTCCCGTTAGAAGGATTTTTTATTATGCTGTACGTTACGTTTCAAGCACCAGGCTCTTCCTCAGACTTCTGATAAGTGCAGAGAGTCGCCATCCTAAATACCCATAATACATCCAAAAAACGCACACGTGACAATACCACACCTGTTTCTTTTAACATGAAAATACATTATATATTAGACATATGCACTGATAGTATCTCAAGGCTACAGAGAGGTACATTAAAGAGATCATGGTATAGAAAGGAACATATCAGTATACACACACAGTATAAATACAAAACATAAAATATGTCCCCCCATAAATAAGTACTCCCAAAACACGGGTCTCCGGCTGCATCGCTGTCATATTCAAAATATAAACACATGTGATATACCACCCCTGTTGCAGGTATATACAAGGAAATACATTAAGAATATACACTAATATATAAATCTAGGTCATACATACAAAGCTATACAAGTATATACAAAGGTACCTAAAGGAAATCACCTGAAATAGAGGAAAACACACACACACACACACATATATGGACATCAATCTTTGCAACATGGCTAATGCTAGCAGCCAGAAAGCCATGTAGCTATGCTAGCTAACACTAATACTAACACTAGCAGCCAGAAACAAACATCTGTGATTCATTGTGCATTCAGCCAGCTGCATTCTCTGCTGCATTCTCTGCCACTGGCATTTGTCTGTAGCTAGTTGTGTGTCTGTCAACAGATATTTGACTTTCTACTTTTAAGCGACAACCCCTCAGGTGTTCTGCTGAGCTTATTTTAGCTGACTTCTCCTGTCTCTAGTGCTCTGATTTCATTTATGGGCGATAAAAACTGAATGATTGATTTGGGTCTGTTTTTATTTTCACTGTTACGTTTGACAGCTTCTAAAAACACTTCATAATCTAAAAGACAGACCGCTACACAGACAGATAATTCTTTTATCTCTTAAAGAGGTTCACTGACAGCTAAGAAAACATATTCTCACATCGTTCACTGCTATTATTAGGCTATAAAGTACGTTTTGTTCTACAAGAAGCACATTTTTTGTCATTGATTGTCACAGCGTCTTCCTCGGCAGATGGAGTTTGTAGATTGTTTTATTGAATTGCAAATTTCCATTTTTCTGAGCACTTTAAGGTCTTCTTGTCCGTTCGGCTTAAAAATCGAGATCGAAAGTTTCATTCTTGACTTTGGGAATTATTAATGATCACTATAGTAAACCACAATAATCATTACTTGCAGCCCTAGATGCATGGGTGCTTTGGGAAATGTGGACTCCAAACATGTGTGGACCTGGACTACACCACAAACCTTTACTCTGCCTCATTAAGTCTCTTACAATCAGCAGCTGGAAATCAGTAGCCGACAATTTTCTCTGTGATTCTCTCTCTTCTTATCAGCCGCCTGCTGCCTCTCTCTCTTTTCCTGTCGTGTCATTGTAGCTTGAAGTGCTGACGGTGCAGCCGCAGTCCTCTCAACTTCAACTTTTAGTGTGTATGTTGTGTGTCTGTGTGTGTGTGTGTGTGTGTGTGTGTGTGTGTGTGTGTGTGTGTGACACACCAACACTTCCAGAATTGTGTGCCATAATGATATCAGTCAGCATGAAGAAAGAGCAGCTCAGCACAAATGACTTGATGTCCCAAACACAAGCACACACAGCTGTCTTGTCTATTTGTTTGAACAGAGGTTTTTGCTACACATCATATTACACAACACTGGGCCGAATATACTGTACATGTAGTAGCGGGATTCCTCTCATGTTAAAAGCTATTTTAGATGAACAGAACGGGCTGGAGGCTTTTTAGTTTCAGGTTTTATTGGCAACAGGACCAGTTTTGTATACAAGTTTTGGTGCCATAGTCAAAATATATGTTTTACTGGCCTCAATATAAACACATATTCTGCACACAAACGGTCTCATATAAGCTTTAAAGCTACTACCATAGACTGTATATAAGTCATCTTGGTTTTTGGCCGTCATCATCTTGGTTTTTTGCAACCAGAAGTGACACAAGAGGGTGGCGTTAAGTACAACCGAACGCTGAATAAGAGATTTTTAGATTATAATTAACTTTCATGAACTGAAAACACACTGTGAAAGGGTTAAAGTTGTAAGACGAAAACACGGACAACTCCCAGACCGGCCAACGCCGTGGTAGCGACCTGTCAATCACAAGGTGGTGGTAGTGTTTCCATGTGCACCACTGCTTTGTTTCTTAAAGATCTGCAGTTGTCAAACTCCCTTTAGAAAACCTCTCATTTTACTGCAGCAGGGTCTGACAGTCTGCCACGCTTAGTCCTGGTTCTCCCGTGGCTCCCTTCTCTCCTCGGGCCCAGCAATATGGCTTGGGCCTCCAGCAGGGAGGACCCATATTTAAATAATCAATTAATTGTTTAAGTTGTTTTTTTATTCAAAGATGCCAGACATTCTCTGGTTACAGCTTCTCCAATGTGAGGCTTTGCTGCTTCACTCTGTTCTATATAATTTTAAACTGAAAATCTTCAGGTTTTGGGGCTGTAGGTCGGACAAAAAAAGACATCTGAAGAAGTCACCCTGCAACTAATTAAAAAAATAATCAAGAAAATAACAGATTTTCGATAATGAAAATAATCTTCAGTTGCAGACCTAGATTGGTGCTGTAATAACTTCCCGCTGACTCAAAGATGAAATACTGCTGTGCACCATCTGGATGTCTGATAAACCTTCAAACTTGGTTTATATTTCATCTCCTCACTGATACCCTTTGGCAGCATGTCCACACCAACGCACCCCCTTGATTTTCTTTTTTTATGCCGTGCTATTCGAAGTCTGAATTCAGCCTTAACATTTCTTCGCCTCTGTTGTAGCCAAAAGTGGTGAGCATGTCGACACGATGTAGGGAAGTAGTTTTGTTTCTAAAATCAGTAATTCATTTTAAGAATATAACCATTTCTTTACAGCCCTACTGTCCCCGAAGACCAGAGTAGATTTATCTGCTCCAGTTTTAGCTGGAAAAACAGGTTGGAAGAGCTTGACCTGTCCCGCTCAACAAGCCTTTGTGTGTGTTTGTACTTTATTTACGTGTGTGTGTGAGAGCGTGCTTATTTGCAGCCATGCATTTTTGTTTCATCCCCGCACAGCGCGCATGTTTTGCAGTCGGTGGCTGTGGTCAGAGCTGCTGATATGTGGCGGGCCGGTTGGGTTTTGTGCGTGGGCGGTATGCGTGTGGCATTCCTTTCCCATACAGACTCATCGCTCTCCCCCTCGGCCTTTTGTCGTCGATGTTTCATGTCAACAAACAGGCCGGCTCGCAGGCTGGTGACGGAAGAGCCAGAGGGCAGAGAAACAGACTGGAAGGTCACCCGACCTGCTGGGAATATCTGTGTGTGTTCAATTAATGATGAAATGAAACTGAGAAAAGCAAACAAATCTCCACATATTAAAAGCTGCGAGCGGGTAATCAGCTACCAGAACGGACTCGGCACGGAGTTCTCTTCCTGAACTAAAAAAACGCCACATCACCCAGAAAGCCTGACGTGTTGAGGGTTATGTGTGGGCAAGTTGTTGTTCATTTCCTTGTTAATGTCGCGCTGTGTGTCGAGTCAAAGAAAGAGAAGCTGCAGCATGAAGCTCAGCAGGGATTATTGTTTGTGACAAAGGTCAACGTGTTTCTCGGTTCCTGTTTCGGCAAATTGTTCTTCCCTTCTCTGACATAGTTTGCAGTGTCCTAGTTTTAAGGACAAAATCAGTGGTTGATATTCTTTTTTAAGAACAAAATGCAGTGATCATAAAAATATAACAAATAAATAATAAACCTATATACAGTACAACGTTCACAGATAGGTAGGTAGGTAGGTAGATAGGTAGATAGGTAGGTAGGTAGGTAGGTAGATAGGTAGGTAGGTAGGTAGGTAGAAACGCAAGATCGATTGTGTTAACGTGTTAAAGACATTAGTGGTGTTAAAACGAATTTGCGGTAACGTGTTATTATCACGTTAACTTTGACAGCCCTACTTTAAAAATATATTGTTTTTCCCATTTGTAGTTTCACTATCTGTATTGAGTCTGAAACTACCTGATTGTGTCAACTGTGGCGTCTTTGGCTCAGCAGGTAGAGCGTTGAGCATTGTAAAACTGCTCTATAAATGCAGTTCATTGTACCTTTGTGTCTTTATATTGACTTTCAAATTCAGCTCAAGTGAAATTCCAAGCTGGAAAGCAATACACGCATAACAAAAAGCCAAGCTGAGAGCAGTTAATAAAGGATTAGTACGCTAAAGCAGGTTTTTATGAAAAAGTGACACGAGTGACGACGTCGGAGGTGACCTGTTTCAACATCTTACAAAGTCAAGGAGCACCGACGGCAGCGGCTGTCACCTCAGCTCGCATCCCGTAGAGAGGATGAGCGATGGAGGGATGTTTTTTTACCCCCCCCAAAAGTGACAGCTGTTTGTATTTCTGTGTGCGCCCGAGGTGAACGTGCTGCACTGAAACACACATCTCAGCAGCTACAGACACACAGGAGCTGGGGGACTCTGTGGCTTTTTTTTAATTGTAGACACAGCTGACACAGGTCAGACGCTGAATACATGAAGCAGCCTGTACTTGGCTGAACTTCCTTGTGCACCGTGTGTGTCAATACACTCTCAAGTGACTCTCCAGTAACTGGGGGTAAGTATGTCCCCCGGGGTCCTACTTCCTCTGAAATATTGACTCAGCACCACAGGGAGAGGTCTCGCACACACACGCACACACACACACACACACACGCACACACACACACACACAGAGTGCCTTTTCCATTACATGATGTCTCTATTTTTGTTGCCACAGTGATCTTGTGTGGAATGAACAACGAACAGCTAATGAATGTACTCGGGAGGTTTTCCTCCAGCAGGACTTTGTTGACTAATGTTCTCCATCATCCCATGAAACTGTGTCACTCCTCCCTTATGTGATGCACTTCCTGATGACTTTCCTGAGGATTTTAGGGGTTGGAGATGACGCTTTAAGAGAAACATTTTGGGTGAAAATCAATGGGCTATCAGTAGGGCTGGATATCGGTACTCGATACCTTTAAAGGTAATCAGGTTAAATCATATCTAGATTAGGGCCGTCAAAGTTAGCGTGATCGAACGTAATCATGGACAATCATGCGATTCATCGCGATTAAATATTTGAATCGATTGACAGCCCTGATCTAGATACAATCTGGATACGAGACTCATTTTAATACCAGGTGTAAAGGGGGTCATTATGTCAGACATGTTATAGTCTAGATGATTAGTGGATTTTCCGAGAAAGATCCTGGATGAATGAACTTAAAATCACAATAACCACTGTTTGTAGCCAACGATGAATGTCCAGCCTCGCTGCTTCCTCTCGAGACTCGTCCAGACTAAATATACCGTACATCACCCGCCCACCCCGACAGCTCATGTCGTGACATCACAGACTCCCACAGTAAAGCCGGCCTTGTGGGAAATGGATTCCTCAAAGCCCCTCTGCGCTATTCACGTAGTAAAAACCAAGCAAGGTCAAAGCTGAGAATGTGTGGAGTGTGTTTGTGTCACCGTGCCAGCAGCGCCCACTTTGCCCGGACACGCAGGCCGACATCAAGGACACACACAACAAAGACAAAACACTTATAGCCTTTGGTCTTCTTTTTAATTGCTGGTCATATGAGCTCTTTGTAAATCCCATTGATCTGCTGCTCTCTTTTTTGGAAACAAAGGACCTTTTTATGATTTCTCGCTCTCTCTACGTCTTCGTCTCTCTTGTGTTATGCTCCATCGCGCCTTGATCGCTCGTGGTTTTGGGGAGAATGAGGATAAGAAGTGTCCGTGTGGATGCTTTTTTTAGATGCTGTTTTGAGTGACAGTGAAGACAGCTCCTCCTATATTTAGGAATCAAAGCGTTCCTGCTGTTCAAATCCAATCTCTTAATGGTGTGTGTGAGTGTGCATGAATGTGTGTGTTTAAACCAGTTGCTTGCATGTGTATTCCCATATGTTTGTCTGGGTGGAGGGGAGGAAATTACCCACTGGGGGGGACCAAACCCCCAGATATCCTCGTGAGTGCTTCACTCTGGCGGCGTCATTAATAATTCAGAACATCGGTGGGGGCCATCTCTGCGTTTGTTTGGACACGAGTCTGCAGCCGGCCAGCCAGCGTCCATCTGCAATTTGAACAGTTTGTCATGTGAAGAGCTCAGCAGGGTGTGTGTGTGTGTGTTTGTGTGTGTGTGTGTGTCCCCGTCCTGGTGTACATGTGTGTGTTTTGTGTTGTACGGTAACGCTCGTGGCCAAAGTCCAGACCAAACCCCAACGGTAACGACCTGTACACATTAACAGGCTATTTGTGGTGCAAAGGGAGGGAGTGGGCAGATGAGTTAATGTTAGAACAGAGCTGCTATCAGATCCATCATGATATGATTGTTCGGCCGGGTTTGTATGTCGGAGTGCCTGAATCACATCGGCTTCACGAGTCCTGTAACGCAGTGGCTCCCAACCTTTTTCCTTCAGGGACCCCTTTTTCTATCATTGAGACTGCGTCTGGTTTTCAAAATAAGATGTTAACAAAGGGAACTGTATATACAAAATACTAAGATAAATTGGATTACATTCACCAGAAGTATAAAACATTACCCGTCCCTTATAAATTAAAAAGAAAATACCACTAATTTGTGAGGGAAATGTCTTGAAAAAATGAAATAAATAATTCCTGACAATGACTGATAGATTTGACTTCAGGGCATCTCTGACTACATATATGCTGAAAATTAAACATTCTTACTGTATCAATTTAGATATTTTCCAAAGTAAATGTCCCTAAAAGTGTATGATTCAACTTTTTCCCATGGTCTAGTGTTACAAAAGCAATAAATCATAATATCAAATAGCAATACTTAAAAGTCGCAATACATATCGAATCTGCACCCAAGTATCGTGATAGTATGGAATTATGTGACACATTTTATGAATATTTCATATTATATTCAATGCATAACAGTACAGAACAACTGATGAACTGTACTATTAACCCAAATAGTGAATGCAGTAACTGCAGGAAGTTTGTGTGCGATGGATGCATTTTGAGCAGATTATTTCCTGTTAATATTTCATCAGAGATGAGTTTTCCTGTTATTTTTAGGAACTTTTTATACAGTTCTTTGCCTGTATTATGTATTATGTATTATGTATTATGTATTTTTTTTTTTTTTAACAATCATACATACTTAATAGGCTTCCTTTTTGACAAATTCAGGATTAATCAGTTGAAAATCCCTCTAATGTTTCTCTTTGCTTCTCTTCAGGAAAATCCCATCTGGCCATCGTCCAGAAGGTGAACAACGAGGGGGAGGGAGATCCCTTCTACGAGGTGCTGGGGCTGGTCACCCTTGAAGACGTCATCGAGGAGATAATTAAATCAGAGATTCTGGATGAATCGGACCTTTACAGTGAGTTTGGCTTTTGATTGTCACACCTTCTCGCTAGAGCTTCGGACATACTGTCCGCAGAGAGCTGCAGACTTGTACTGGTTTCATTCATACTACAATTGAGGGTCCGCGTCGGTCTGGCGTTCCACGCATGCTTGCTATTCGTACAGTCCATGCGGTCGCAAATTTTGGGCTGCACGCGGACGTCCACATAGGGTCCCCCGCGGACCGTCTCGGACATGGGCGGATGACGACATTTACGTCACGCAGACCAAAACGGACACGGAAAGTATGAATTGGCCTTAAGCTTGTCTTTACTGTCAGTGCAGATAATTTTCATCTCAATCTTAGATACACTGTCGTTCAAAAGTTATGAATCAGCTGTTATATTGATGTTTTTCTTCTTTCCTTCAAGATAAAACCAGTATAATTCAGGCACCAAATGTATTATTTACATTGAAATAGTTTTGGCCCCAAAAGAAGAAGAACGAAATGATTCAAACTTCCATTTAGCAGATGTCCACACAGTGTTGCATGACAGGGAGAATGCTGTTGGAATTTAAATTTGTTTTCCAGTCCAGAAAAGCGTCAGTGACCCTCGATCATTATTTAATTCCAGCTTGTTATAGGCTGCATTATTGTGACACTGAAACAGGAGCCTGTTCCTCTCAATCTGCACACATTTTGATGCTAAGCTTCTAGTTTCTTTTACCAATGACTGGTGACTTCTTCTAGTTTTATTGAACTGTTACTCAGAGGAATCTTTGGCTCTTTTTGCCCATTCAGTTGTCAGTCTGGTTGAACCATTGTACCGCATTTTTTTCTCCACGTACAAAACTAAATATTTGTAAAGAGGACTTTCTACAATCTAAAAGCATGAAAGATGATTCAGAAATACAGAGTAGTCCTCTCAGACATCTGACTGGACCCAATCAAGCTTATTGAGATTCCAAACTTTTGAAGGGTAGTGTATTTATTTACTTTAACTATTAATCATTTTGAGGATTTAATCAATAAGCGGCTCCTGTTGTTGCTTTTCAGAACAGCTAACATGACTTTTACAATGCTGTTTAGCTGCTGTAAAATCCCTGTACAGCACGGCCTCACTCTGCTGACTGAATAAACCTTTTGAGCTTTTAACTGAACATTTTTGTAACAAATAACTTTGTCTGCTGTGTCGCTTCTCAGCTGATAACCGCACCAGGAAAAAGGTGGTGCCCAATAAGAATAAGAGAGACTTCTCCGCCTTCAAACACGAGAGTGAATCAAAAGTGAAGATCTCTCCTCAGCTGCTGCTGGCCGCCCATCGCTTCCTGGCTACAGGTGGGTCACTCATCGCAGTATTACTAACACACAGCCAGTAGATCATTTATAACTTGTAAACCAACTGTACATTTATGCAGTCATTCACTCAAGTACTGTACTTAAGTACAAATTAGAGGTGCTTGTACTTTACTTGAGTATTTCCATTTCATGCAACTTTATACTCCACTACATCTTAGAGGTAAATATTGTACTTTATACTCCACTACATGTATACATATATACATTTGTCTGACAGCTTTAGTTACTTTTCAGATTAAAGTTTTTCATCCCCTTCCTGTCCAGTGAAAACCACGTATCTCCAGATGTGTCGATGTTAGGGCTGTCAAAGTTAACGCGATAATAACAGGTTAAAGCAAATTTGTTGTGTGTATACTCAGTGCGGTATTAGTACTTTTACTTAAGTAAAGGCTCTGAGTACTTCTTCCACCACTGA
This sequence comes from Sebastolobus alascanus, assembly GCA_916701645.2. Lineage (NCBI taxonomy): Eukaryota > Metazoa > Chordata > Actinopteri > Perciformes > Sebastidae > Sebastolobus > Sebastolobus alascanus. Next base: position 1,070,634 of record CAKAOJ020000111.1, read on the forward strand.
ACATATGTCTTCGATATGTAGCCACAACATGAATATCCTCAGGACGTCAGGACGTGATGGATTCTGTCATGTTGCCATCTGACAAGCAGTGCAGGTCCATACATGCAGGGAGGAGGTTTACATGTGTTTATTTACTCTGAAGGTCTATTTAAGATCCGAGCAGTGTGCCTGTCTGTGCTCACCACCATAAGAAGACTGGACTTTAGCCAGCTGGATGCGCTGCCTCGACACTGCTACAAATCACTCGAGAACGTGTTGCAATCTGTCTGGTTAGCGAGCGTTAGCGGATATGCTCTGCCAGGAGCAGTTAGCACTAGCCGCTGCTAGCATGACGTAGTACTTCCTCGTCTCACAGACGGTGTGGTGGAGGAGCACGCCAGAGTCTAATACCTCTGAAGGCATAACGCCAGTGTCTGCTGTTTCTGTTGTCTTTCTCAGGATGATGGTTTCATTTTTTCTTTCTTGACTCATTACACAGGAGTGGGATTTTTCTGTTTTTGGGTCCAGGAAGTTACTGTGTCCCTTTTTCTTTTCCTTTTTTTGGTTCTTGTTGTCACCAATGATAATTAGACGGTTTTTTTTAGATAGTGAATGATCTCTGTTGCCATTAATATCAGTATCACTGATCTTTGAGATATTTGTTCATGTCAGGACATATCAAGGATTATTTATGTGCATTATGACACCACAATATATTACATAAGTTTAAGGACTTTTGTGGTTTATAACAGCAAGCCCCGCCAGTCTGTTATATATTTATTTTGGAGGTGGGAAAAAAGGCATTAACAAACCAGGAAGATATAAAATGTCCAGGCTGTGAAAGTGATGTGAAAATCATTGAAAAGTGCTGCAACATTCAATCTGAGTCACAGCAGAAGCTCACAGTGCTCTTTTGAACTCGTTGACTTAATATGTAAACCAGAGTGAAAGCAGTTTGTTTGCCTTTTTAGACGATGAATTCCAACATTGGCCGCGTATGCCTCGCCTCTCACTGTGTGTTGCAAGGTTTTGTTTGCAGGGTGGACCGTTTCTTTGTTCTCAGCTTGGGTGGGGTCGAAGGCACTTATGGTTGAGCTCTGATTGCGACAGTCCGGCCTGCGACAGTTGAGAAACGCATGTAAACCGTATACATTTCACCAGTTGTTTCTTTTAACAGTGACGATGCTAATCGATCAACATGACTGTAAATGTGCCAGTGTTAGCCAGAAGGCTAATTGTCGTCAGCGGTATTGATGCTGAATATATATAAATACATTCTTAATGCTGCAACTAATGATTGTTTTCATTATTGATTAATCTTCCCTTTATTGTTTTTAAAAAAAATATTGGTAGATTAGTCTATGTAATGTCAAAAATAGTGAAGAAATGCTCATCACATTTTTCTCAGAGCCCAAAGTGACATCTTCAAATATGCTTTCTGTCAAACAAATAGTCCAAAATCCAAAGATATTAATTAGTGCACAATCAGTGATGTAAAACAACAATGAATTCAGCAGTCAGCAGATTGGTTTACAGATTGGTACTCAGGTCTGTTCTGAAAAAATCATGTTTGTGCATCTCTAGAATTTAGGTTTTCTTAATACTGTTATGTGTATTGAAGTATATCAACATCCATAAATGTATTATGGTGTTTTATGTGTCGTGAAGCAGTAAAAAAAGGTCTTAATTTGTGCCCTCTCTCTTCCTGCAGAGGTGAGCTTGTTCAGCCCGTCTCTGATCTCAGACAAGGTGCTGCTGCGAATCCTGCGCCACCCCGACGTGATCGTGGAGATCAAGTTCAACGACAGTGACAAGCGCTCGCCCCATCACTACGTCTACCAGAGGGGCAAGCCCGTCGACTTCTTCGTTCTCATCCTGCAGGTACGTGATGATTTAGGGAAGAGGGGGGTGAAGCACGACTTTCTCTGCCTGTGACTGCTGGTTGCTTCAGTGTGGCTGAAATATCAGGAGTTCAGCTCGAAAGCAGATCGAAATGTATACACCAACACATGTGCAAAGTGGGAGAATATCCAGTTTTACTTTAACTCTCACATTACATAGTCTCTGTTTCTACAGTCAAATTCAGTAATTCTTTTGCATCTTTCTTTGTTTTGTTGTTTTGTCTCCGGTCTGCAAATAGAACTTTCTTGGATGTTAAATGTGTAAATGTTCGTTTGAGTTACAAAGTTCATTCTTGACTTTGGGAAATAGCAGCTGACAAAGCAATCTGAACACGGGGTCCATTTAGTAGCTGTTCTGGAGCTGTCGATCATATCACTTGATCTTCAGTTTGCCCAGTTGTCATGGAAATGTAGATATTCAAATAGGCATTGTTACTGACTTGACTTCTCGTCCATGTTGGCCTGACAGTTGAGTTTGATATTATAAGGTTTTGTTTCTAATAAAAATAGGGATTTAAACTTGATATAGTTTTGTAGCAAGCGAGTTCACAAAACGAGTCAAAAGTTCAGTGAAAAGTTGTGGAAGAGGAAGGAAAGAGACATGATTTCCAAATTACAGTTCCAAAAAAACACAACAGCAGTTTGTCAGGCCCTAGTGTGGACATGCAGAATTAGATCTTGAAAATCAAGTTTGGATAATAACATGCTAACGTACTTTTTCCTGCCTGAATCAGAATACTTTTGAAAGACCAGTTCCATACGTATAACAGCCCTCTGACTCACCGAGATGAACACATCCCGCCCTCTAAAAGTCTTATTCTCATTGCTTCAGCCTGATTAAAAGCTGTGCTGACTCTTCCTCTTTCTTTCTTTGACCCTTATCTCAACCTCCTCCTGCCAGCTCATCCCCTCACCAAGTGCATCTGGAGCTTAGTACCATTGATCGGCCTGTCCGTGTAGTTAAACGCGGCTCTGAGCTACAGCTTGTGACAGATGGCGGTAGGCGTCGTACACGGCGTCGACCCAACGGGGGTCCCGACTCCCTAAACTGTTGGTGTTTGCCTGGGTTTGTGTTTGTGTTTCTTTAAAGCATTGAAAATTAAGTTGAGTCACTGAACAAAAATAAAATGATCTTCCAAGAGGGCTGTTAACTGCCAATAATAAGTTCAACTGCTACATTAGCACCACGGTAGCTGTTTGACTAGAAAGACACAAAAACGAACCATAATATCTCTATAGCTACATGTACTGTATGATCAAACTTCTATTACACAGACTTGTGACGGTTATGGAAAGTTAAAACTATCTTTGGGAAAATGTATTTGACGTGTACTTTGACTTTTTAGTTTGGCCCATGTCCCATCTGCTAACATGGAGGGGGCGGGACTTATGACCTATACGGCAGCCAGCCACCAGGGGGCGATCCAGATGTTTTGGCTTCACTTTTGGGGAGCTGTCATGTCGTCCATCTTTATATACAGTCTATGGTTTTGGCAGCTAACTTCTATTCCGTGTTGGCGGAAGTGATACCCCGGTGACCCTGTCGCTAAGCAACCATGACACATCAGTTTTTCTCTCAGACGCGCACAGCAAGAATACATTAATGTGTACAGTTTATTGAGAGAAATGAAGAGCCGGCAATGAAGGAAATGTAAAAACAGTGTGTGAGTCTGTGTGTTGTTATAACAACAACAGTTAGTCACAGCTGATCCAAAGTCAATCAACTCTGCAAGGAGATTAGCCGGCTACTTTAAGGGTTTTAAGGGCCACATTTGGTGCCAGGCTGGAGGAGGTTAAAGTCACACGCCACATAAATTCTTTTCAGCCACTCACCGCCTCTAGACATCAGCGGGAGCTTTTAATGTTTGCAGTTCTGTCCTTTACGGAGCAGGCTAAAAGACCGACTTTTGGGTAAATTACAGAATGCTCTTGCTCACATACTCTCTGTGGAGCAGTCAGGCATGAAATCTGATGGATATCTGGCTCACCAAATATTGACTTTAACTTTATTTGAACCTAACTTCTCTTAAAGATTTACAAGCGATTAAGTGAGTGATTAACAATGAAGATGCAGAAAGAATACATACAGAAAGTTACACAAAGAAAGAGTTCGTCATAATGTGGGTGTAGGATAAGTTAACGTGCAAATCAGTAGAATTAGTCATCAATCATTGTAGAACTTGTACTCGACCTTCTGAAGCTGCTGCGGTTGTTTTGAGTTTATTGGTGCTCCTTCACCCTGGGTTATGAGACATTATAATGGGCATTTCACTTTATTCCTTATGTTACAGACAATTATATCAATCAAGAAAATAATCTGCAGATTAATCTATAATGAAAATAATCGTTACTTGCAGCTCTAGTTGTTACTTTACCTTCTTTTTCCAGTCCTGACTGACGCTTTCAGACATCTGACGGCAGTTTTAACATGTTGGTCTCATGTTTATAAGCACACTGGTCACTTTTACGTAAAAGTCACGATGGCAATTTTACAAGCTTGGACCTATTTTTTTTTATTGAACGACAAAATGCCATCACTTTAACAGATAGATGAAGCCAGCAGTGATTTGTGCTCCATGTCTGAAAATGGCTTCAGCAAAGTTGAAGAGGGGAGAGGAAAAATGACAAATGAGGTGTCAGACAGCTGTGACCTTGGACAGACGGACAGAGACGGGAGGAGAGCTGTGCTGCTGGTCCTAAAGGACTTGCCCTTCACTAATTGATCCCCATTATAGAAGATGTTAGTGGAGGGAGGGAGGACACCGTACTCTCCTGCTGTCAGTCAGCTGTCAATACACTCTGCACCCTTACACACCGTAAACACGCAAAACTCACAGAGCACGTCTCCTGTATCCTCTCTGTGTACATGTACACGTGCACCCAAATCCCACGGGGTGGGAAAATTACGCTTCATTGTCTTAATCTCACTCTTTCACACACATTTATTTCCCACACGTCGGTTATGTCATTGTCACCAAACAGTCATTAACCGGGTCCAGTAATCCGGGGGATCATTAAGACTTTCTCCCCGCCGCTCGTTCTCGGTGAGATTTCCGCCGTGGGGGGCCGGATATCGCCGGGGATGTTGTGGAGAGAGACCCCACATGTGGAATAATCCGCTGAGACCTTTTTGGAGAGGGTGGCATTTAGTGTCAGCATGCCAGGGAGGGAATTTTCCACTGGAGGGAAAGATACTGTCGGAGCCAGTAGTCAGTAGTGAATAGTTCTGGATAGTGAGTGTGTGACTCTGCAGAAAAATCCTCTGGGTTTGAATTTTAAAAGTAGTAGATGGACTGATATCCTGTCTTTACTCAGACTGCTTTCTGTCAAGTGTCAAATTTAAGGTCTTAGGCAACTATTTAACGACACGAGATCCAGGTGGTTCCAGGTACAACCACTTTATAACCTGGATTTCTGTATAGATACTCACTTAGAGTAGAAGAAGGACTATTTTCATTAGAACCTGATGAATATTTTATTTTGGTGATTACAGATACACTGCAGACTACTCAATAAACGATTCATTTCTAGTTTTTCTGAAGAGTCCTGGCCTAGCCTGTGTGTCGACAACTTGGGGAAAATTGGGCGTTTGTGTTGAGTTTGTGTGCTGCTCATATTTGTCCTGTAAACAAAATTATACTCTCACATTCCAGGAGTGCTTATTTGGAAACAGAGGAATGGGAGAAACAGACAGAGAAGGGTTAGTGGAGAGCGAGAGAAAGATGTAGAGATGTAGAGAGAGTGTTTTAACATTTGACAACAGCTTACTGATTTAAAAAGACCCACAATAGACCAGTTTTTGTCTTTTTTAGGGGGGTACAGGAGGTCTTTAGGTGGAGATAGCAGGTCAGCAGTAGATGTCACATAGAAGTGGTGAACATCACCTGAAAGCTGGGAACCTGAAGATTAATTTGAGATGCAGCTCAGCATTGTGTGTCAAGTTGTTCTAGTCATAAATCAGAAACAAACATGAATTAATTAATTAACTAATTAAAATAAATTGCGAAAGTGTATAAGAGCTTAGAACATTATGATAGAAGTATATGATGACCATCCCCATGCTCTATTGTGTCTCATAAGTTGTTGAAGCAATTTTTGGGTTGATACCGTTTGTTACACAGATTTGGTGCTACATTTAACCATTTTTTTTTACCACTCTAGGATTGAAAAAAAATGATCAATAATCCCTCCAAAATACAACATTAAGACACCAGGACCTTGATGAACACCATAGAAAAAGCCATGCTTTGATTTGGGATCAAAAACTTTTGACATTTTGAGATTTCTGCAAGAATTGCATTTTTCGGCGATTGGATGTTGAGCACTTCTGTTCTGGAAACTGCTCATAAACCCCCTTATTGTCAATCTACCTAGGAAAGCCATCCAGCCTCTGAATGCTCTAGGTCTCTAGTTTGTGGCTGTAAAGTTTCTTGAGCTGTGATTATCCTAGAGGTCACCAAAGGTGATTTTATACAGTGAGGTCAAGAGTCAAAAAATGCGCCCTTACACAGTAACATTTGCATTAAACAGCGTTAAACATCAAAGTTTGTTTACAGGTGTTGAGGAGTACTACTACTGCGTATGTGGGACAACAAAAAAAGTGATGTAAAAAAGCCTTTTGTGGATTTAGAGGAAATATGATGAATTGCCTCAAGTGATGTCACTTGAGTCAGCGTCAGTTCTGGGCTGAAGAATAAAAGTTTGAAACAAATCTGGGGGTGTGGAGTTGGGAAGAAGCGAGCTCACCAGACCTCTGTAGCCTGCTCCTCACCTCTGTCCGAGGCTACATTGGCCGCTACTAGCATAACACACCTGAATCTCTGTCAGAACTGTCGGCGGTCAGGTTGCATTGTGGGTAACGTAGGCGGCAGGTTTTGCGAAGGAAGAAGAATGCATGGGATAAAAAAGCCGATATGTCTGCTGCTGCATTTGTCCAATTAATGGAGTATTCTTTGAAACAGAAACCTTGAATGCTCCTACTGTGACAATACTGTTTAAATAACACAAAACTGTTGAGAAGGCTCTGAGGTTTGCTGTTGCACTCAAAAATCAGACCTGGCGGACTGACAGAGGTGAATGAACGGAGCAGAAACTCTTCACTTTGTGCACATTTATGTTTGTTTTTTTGCATTATGTATGTCTGATGTGTGAGAGTCCGGTAGACTTATGAGAACTAAAAACCTCGGATACAGATAATTCAGTGTCCTTGTTCCACTCCTTTTATAGTGTGTGTATGTTTGAATGAGTGTGTGTGTGTGTTTTCCTGGTAGTCTTCACTGTCTGCAGGCAGGCTGTTTGTTTACGACCAACGTGATTCATGCGTCTATAAAGATGCTCTGTTACTCTCACAGAACAGAGTCCGTCTACTCAGGCAGAGTTAGATCACTGTTGTTTTTCACAGGGTTGGTAATGTATGGAAAAATTTGAACTTGGTCATTTTCAAGAATTTGAAAAATGTTTTGATTAGATCAAGGCTGGATGAAAGGAAGGAATGGTATTAAATTAGCTGGGTTTTATCTATCTTTATCATAAACTGGAAAAAAACATTCGGGATGTTAGGAGGCTTATAAACCTTCATCATACCACTATTTTGTGGCATTTTTTCCCTTTATTTCTTGTTGTCCCTGGTTGACAGTCATGCTAAATTCACCTTTTATTACCAAGTATCAAATAGTGAAGACAACTAAATATACAAATTGAAGACTTGATGAAAACACACTCACAGAAAATACAAAAACAATCTTGTATGCTGCATTTCTCCAGGTAAAATTCAGGTTAATTTCACTGTCCTGCTTTTTTATCACCAGGTAGTTTTTGATGATGTGCAGGGCTCAAGCTAAGGGTCTTTTTTTTCTTCTTTTCTATCAATTAAATTATCAATAATTAGATGTTTATTTTGTGTGACCAATACAAAAACCCACCGAGAAGTGTCTACATTTATAATAATATGAAACAGAGAAAAGAAGCTGGATTATTATCACTGGCTATTCATGTTCTGTATGTGGTTCATCATTGAAACTCTGCTGTTGTAGCTACATTCCTGGATAACTTCGTCACAACATATTTGTGAGCAACTCTTCCTGTTGTGTACAAGAGCTGGAAAAATGTCAGTCCTGTGAGAATAAGAAATATTGCTGGACTTAAAAAGAGGCTGTGTGTGTGTGTGTGTGTGTGTGTGTGTGTGTGTGTGTGTGTGTGTGTGTGTGTGTGTGTGTGTGTGTGTGTCACACAGCATAAATGACTCAGTGACTTTGCACAAACTGTTCAGTTTGACACCAACCATTAACTGAAGTCAGCGGTTCATTTTGTGACACACACATGGTCACAAACCACTAAACACTGAGGCTGGTAGCACACACACACACACACACACACACACACACACACACACACTGTATGGAGGTGTGTGTGTGGTTTCAGGCGGGGCCCCCTACTGTTGTTGTTATAAGTTATTAACAAGCCTGTGACTGTATTTCCTCCTTAGTCCTCTACAGGGACTCATCACAGCTTCACACACACACACACACACACTGCCTAATTCTGCCCCTGTATTTCCAGTCGGTTCTAATCATAGACTGTATATAAGAAGTGGACGTAGTCATCGTGACGTCACACATTGATTTTTTGGCCGTCGCCATGTTGGTCTTATGCAACCAGATGTGACACGAGAGGGTGGAGCTAAGTGCAACCGAATGCTGAATAAGACACTGTGAAAGAGTTAAAGTTGTAAGACAAAAACACGGACAACTCCCAGACCAGACAACGCCGTGGTAGCGACCTGTCAATCACAAGGTAGCCACACCCTAAAGCATACCCTGCCCTATGGTCTATTTGACTCTAAATGGGACCATAATTTACTAAATGAACATCATGCTGTATTGAAGAAGACTTGAAACTAGCGATTGAGACCATAAACTCATGTTTACAATGTTTACTGAGGTAATAAATCAAGTGAGAAGTAGGATCATTTTCTCATAGACTTCTATACAATCAGACTTCTTTTTGCAGCCAGAGGAGTCGCCCCCTGCTGGCTATTAGAAAGAATGCAAGTTTAAGGCACTTCAGCATTGGCTTCACTTTTCAGACCCGGAGGTTGCCTGCTGGTTATAATACATATGGAGGCCCTGTTCCAATACTTTCATCTTCCCTCCTTGTTAAGTGTTAAGTTAGTGGCCCAGTTCCAACACTTTCCTGATTGATGTATCCTAATTTGCGACCTGATGGCTCCCTTTCAATAGAACATTTCAACCGAATTGAATTGCTAGGCAACAGCCTGGGTCCATGTTTACTTCCTTTAGGCTTTTGTCATTCACATAAACTGCAACAGGGCTAAGCGATTTTGAAAAAATATTTAATTGAGATCATTTTGACTGATATTGCAATTACGATAAGATTTACGATATAAGGGAGAATGCTCATTTTTACATCATTATTCTCATTTTCATTGAAAAACATACAAACAACAACACATTCTTTCACCTTCATTTGTTTAATCACTGCAACAGAAAACTGCTCAGACTGCTCCGTGTAGTATAAACGATCCCTCAGGGTCACTAAGAGGGCTGTGTTTGACATAACATACATTCGCACATTGATGTGTGTCAGTTTGATAGATATAGACTTCAGCGGGGACACCAAGTTCACGCTCACGTTGTTTTATGAGTCATAACGCGCCGACTTGAACTTTGGCCAAGACCCACCCACCTACAGCTCAGGTCGCCGCACATGTCTCAGCAAAAACACACAACCAGAAAGTCAAACTATTGTTGAACTTTAAGCTGAGTTAGAAAGGAGGAGGGAGGATGGTGCTCTACTGTAATGATGTCAAAGTAACATGTCCTCTGAGGTTTATTACCATCCTCGTCGTCACTTTGTCTGCTTGTCTGCATACTACATGCAGTTTCCTTTAGAGACGTGGGTTTAGGTCAATTAAAGGTCGCTTTCTCAGGCAGAAATATCTGTTGTGTGTGTCTGTGAGCACATGTTTTCTTTGTATGATAGCTTAGAGCTGTGGCCAATACATGTTTGTAAAGTCTAAAACTGCTGCTTGATAACAGCATTGTCAATTCCAATACCAAGAAATAAAAACTAAAAAGGTATGCTGTGAAGAGGCGTGTAGATCATCATATGACACTCAAGTCCTAAACATACATTTTAGCCCTTTTTTACCCTTTATAGTAGGTTGTAAAAATCCTATTATCCCACACTGTCTGCGAGGAAAAAGTGGCATAGCCATTTTCAAAGGGGTCCCTTGACCTCTGACCTCAAGATGTGTGAATGAAAATGGGTTCTATGGGTATCCACGAGTCTCCCCTTTACAGACATGCCCACTTTATGATAATCACATGCAGTTTGGGGCAAGTCATAGTCAAGTCAGCACACTGACACACTGACAGCTGTTGTTGCCTGTTGGGCTTGAGTTTGCCATGTTAGGATTTGAGCATATTTTGTTATGCTAAATGCAGTACCTGTGAGGGTTTCTGGACAATATTTGTTATTGTTTTGTGTTGTTAATTGATTTCCAATAATAGATATATACATAAATTTGCATAAAGCAGCATATGTGCCCACTCCGATGTTGATAACAGTATTAAATACTTGACAAATCTCCCTTTAAGGTACATTTTGAACAGATGAAAAATGTGTGATTAATTTGCGATTAATCGCAATTAACTACGGACAATCATGCAATTAATCGCGATTAAATATTTGAATCGATTTACAGCCCTAATTAATAACATCAAATATTCATTACTAAATAAGCATCAATCAAAGTTAAAGTTCAGGAAAAAATAAGTTCCTTTATTAAAACCTTTATTTTATTTTTTTTAAAACCTCATTTTTTAATACCAAAATTAGTAAAGAGTTGATTCAAATATTGCTAAACTCTCTCTGATTGGTGCACAGACGTTCATGACAACACCTCAAAACCTCCTCAAACCAGTGAGAAAAGCAAGTTAAAAGAAAACAACCACAAAATAAAACTGTTCCAACTTTGGCAGATAATTCTGTGTTCCTGTTGGACCCCGTCGCTCAAAGTAAGAAGCTTTTAGGAGTTCATTCATGACTAATTAAACGGTTTATGTTCAGTCATATTCATAGTAAAATACCCAAAAATAAAAAGTTTAAATAATTACAGGCTCTGATGAAGCATTTAGCTTTATTCATGACCCCTTTTAAACTTCATTAACTGTTTTTTGAAAAGTGCTATATAGATAATAGTTTATTATAATTGCATACTGGATTTTCCGTGAGTTTGTGTGTCTTTCTTGTCTTACATCCTCAAATGCGACAGGCTGCACTCTTTCTTTATTCAAGTTTGAAGCATGTTGTAGAACTTACTGGGAGGTAAAATCCTCCTGCACACTACACAGTTATTTTTCATATCAGACATAAGAAATAAAGATGATAAAAGCCTGTGACCAGGGTTGATTCTCTGTACTATAGTGTGTGTGTATATTGGACCACAGCGACCCACCCATGACCTGTTTTAAAGGGCCTGTGTTGGCAAGCTGCTCTGTTGGTGCAGATCTGGGAAAACGGGTTTGACCGGAGCACGGGCAGGCTTTCCACCTCTCACTCCTGTCCTCCGCCTCCCCCCTGTTTCTATTCTTTCTCTCCTCCCTCCCTCGTTTTAAAATAAACACCAGCCACGCAGCGGCGTGGACGGCTGCGAATCGCCCGGAGTCCGCCTTCTGCCTGCTCCTGAGGCGTGTGTGAGTGTAGCTTTTGTGTATGTTCACGTGTTACAGGCTGCAAGTATTTGACCCCGGCCGACGCTCTCATGCACGCAGAGTTGACCATATGTTGAGAGGTGATTAGCATCTTTACAAATCTGCTGATATACGTTAAGTGGCAGAAAGCTGGTGACAGAGCCAAGTAGGTTTAAGCTTTGCATTAAGAGTCAAATGAAGAAGTCACGCTGCTTGTAAACCTTACATACTTGCTGGGGCAACAGTGGAGTAGACGTTGGAGAAATGTAGCATCAGGAGGCCAAATTACTGGATAGACAAAGTTTCCACGGCATCCTGGTAGTTCATTTTTTTTTACCTTTTTTGTTTTTGTCTACCTGTCTTTTAAAGTGTAAAAGCCAGAGGAGGTTTGCAGAGAATGTCTGCCCCCCTTTCAGCAGCTAGTTGTCCTTGAGCAAGGCATTTGACCTCTGCTTACTCGGCGGCCAAAGGCAGACGCCCGCGGCTGCACTGAGCAGGTGTGAATGTGTGAAACTGGATGAATTTGGAACAGTGCGTTGCGGCAAAGGCGTTCATGCCCACTGAATTTACCTTTTAAAATTAAGATAAAAATATCTCTGCATGCGTTGTATGATAGATATGAAGATGTGCTTTTGACACCAAAGCATGTTCATGAAACACCAAGGAAAGCAGAAACCAGAGGCCTGAAAGAGAGCAAACAAGTATGTTACATGGAGGGGAAGCCAGTGAGCCAGAGTTTGTGGACTAAGTACAAGCCCTAAAGGTATGACAATGCACCTGTTTTACGTTGACACGCATGATTGGACACTACACACACACACACACACACACACACACACACACACACACACACACACCGACCTCCAAAACATCCAAAGCCTCTAAGACATGTCTCATTTGTGCACGATCATTTTACTCCTTAAAGGAACAGTGTGTAGCATTTCGGGGGATCTATTAGCAGAAATGGAATATAATATTCATAACTATGTTTATGTATAATCACCTGAAACAAAGAATCATTGTGTTATCTTTAGCTTATGCTACGTTCACACTACCAAAAGCAACAAAAACGGCCAGTGTGGTCAGCTACATTTTCACCGGGTCGCCGTTGGAAGTGTCGCTCAAGCGCTCGTTGATGTAGTTATGTCCTTAAATAGCACTGGTAACTGGCTAACGGATTTTTTTTTAAATGGAACGCAACAGGGTGAAACAAAAACATATGATTGGTTGACGCTTCACTTCGTCATTGGAGCGCTGAACAAAGTTGACACCAGTTCAACTTAATTTGGGCTCGAGTTTGTCATGTTATGATTTGAGCATATTTTTTATGCTAAATGCAGTACCTGTGAGGGTTTCTGGACAATATTTGTCATTGTTTTGTGTTGTTAATTGATTTCCAATAATACATTAATACATACATTTGCATAAAACAAGCATATTTGCCCACTCCCATGTTGATAAGAGTATTAAATACTTGACAAATCTCCCTTTAAGGTGCATTTTGAACAGATAAAAAAAATGAGAGATCAATATGCGATTAATCATGATTAAATATTTGAATCAATTGACAGCCCTAGTAGTGATTTATCAACATTATACATAATTGTAACTTGCAACCCTAGAGAGAGTGGGAACGTACTACTATTAGTGAGCGTCCAAATGGTGATGAAATGACTGTAGATCATGTTCATTGATTGTTGAGATGTTGGAGGGATGATATCCGGCAAACAGAATTGAGTGTCGTGAGAAAAATAAAGCAGCAAAATAGTCGAATGTGTGCTTTAAATCTACAGTGTCAGTGTTGATGCAGATTAGACTTAAATTGTGATCAGTGTTGGCATCGGTTGTGAAGCGCTCGCTGCTGAGCCGCGGGGAGATGTTGTGAGCTTAATTCAGCACAGCGTCTGTGATGGGAGCAGCCTACTTTGTAACTTCAGTGACAGATACACCCGCCCCCCCTTCTCCCCCCTGTAATATCAAAGCCAGGTTTCTAAATTGGCACGCTCCCTAAAATAGCTCTAGGGGATGGTTATACAGTATCAGATCGTTGATGTTTGTAAATCTCCTGGTCATACCAGTTCATTCCAGGAGGTCTTAAAGAGAAACGTACACACGCGGTTAGTCTGATTTGATCGACCTGTTTATGTCAAATAAAATGTCTTGTTGTTGCTGAGTTCAATGACCTCGTTTGTTGGAATTATAAACCTCATTATAAACAAAGCAGCGTTTGCCGACCGCTTTCACACCGCTCTCACTCACCACTCAGCTTCATTCCAGGTGGCCATGTCGTTTGTGAAAATATCCGTGTGTTGGAATGATCAGATGAGATGAAGGTGAAAAATGAGAAGAGCCTTCTGTGTTTTTCCTCTTGACTTTACTCGTCGGCTTGCTTTCCTCACGTCCGTTTCTCTTCTCGTGCACTGATTCGTTTAAGCTGAACAGCCAATCAGAGTGATTTCTCTCGCCGACACGGGCGGACTAGAGCCGACGGTGGGACGGTGGGACGGCGGGACACAGCACAAAAACTAGGCCGACAGACGCTCACCGTCACACAATAGCACAAACAAACCAACCGATCGAGGCGGTATAGACCAGCAACTCCCGTGTTCAGCGAGGTGAAATCATTGTTTTTTTTTCAATGGAGTCTGGTGGCTTTGGCGAGAGCATAGATAACAGCTTCAGTTCCCCGTCGGAAACATAGACTGTATAGCCGTCTCACAGCAAAGTAAATCGGCAAAAATATTCTAAATATAGCGTACACTTAAACTGATATTGACTTTTTTAGGTGAGCCTTTCTTTTAGGTGGTTAAAATACGTTTTGCTGCTGCCTCCGTCCACAGCACTGTATATTTGCTCTGGTGCTGATGCTCCTGTCTTTTTCTCCAAACTGGAGGCGTGCCGATCGCCATCTACTGTAGGTAGTACACTGACTATGGACTAATACCTCATACAATCCCACTTCAAAACATCCAAACTGTACTTTGGAATTAACGATGTTAAACTGACTTTCCCAGTATAGTCGTCACCGTTAGGTACAGTGAGCTCCATCCTTCCTTTTCTTTTTTGTCTGTGTTTTATTTTACCACCTGTTCTGCTGTCATCAGCCAAGTCCCTGTGTGTGTGGGGGGGGGGGGATGGAGGGACGGAGGGAAGGAGGAATGACAGTGTGGATTAACTGTGCTGTGTTGTTGCTGCAGTTCACACATTCCAGCCGGCCGATTCAGGCCAACTCACTGTACTAACACAGAGGCCTCCTTAACCCCCGTCTGTCCTCTCCTCTGTCCTCTCATCTCCCCCCGCCTCCATCTCTAAATTTCTCCATCCCTCTGCTCAGGTCCGCCTGCCTCTTCTCCTCATTTGCATCACATCATCCCCCTGCAGTCACGTCTCTTTTTAAATGAGTGGATCCCGAGTGCCTAATACTGTGTAATCGAGGCCAAAGTAAACATGTTTCCTCCCACAAATGATGCAGAGCCTCTCCAGAGAACAATCACTTATAAATACTGTACGCCACCTTGTTTTGACCCGTGATTGTACCGCCCTCTAGAGGCCAAACTGTGTCATTTCATACAAACTGAAAGTCAGGGTTACAAGGCAGTATCAGTCTTTAATAAGAACGAGCAATCATCCACTCCGGGTCTGTTTAGAGCTGCCCCGCGTCTCTGCTGAAAAAAACACTGCGTTTTTTGCGCATTAAAGTATTTAATTTGTTTTAAAACTACCGTCTTTGTCATTTAATAAGCTACAATATACCTAATAATAGCCTAGCAATAAAGTTTATTGATACAGCACTAAAATCAGGATAAATAAAGTTGTAATAATACCGCATATCGCGCTGTTGAGCGAGTCATTGTCACCGCAGGAGAAATTCCTTCACCGCGATAGCCCTAATATAAACGATGATTAATCTGCAGATTAATTGATAATAAAAGTCATTCGTTACAGCCCTGCTTCTGTTATGATGTCGGGGTGGATGTGATGCGATTTCCCGTCAGTTTCCATACCCTAAAGGAGCTGATAAGATGGCCAAAAATTTCATTCACATGACTCAAAGTGGATTTTTTTGTTGTCACATGATGTTTCAGTGGCCTCTCATTTTCAGAAAGAGCAACAGTTCAGAGGAAACACTGAAAGCTGCATTTGTTTCTGACACAAAAAGATCAACTTTAAAGTAAATGTAACACACAAAAACTTCTGTTATTATTCAAACTGTTGAATAACAGTTTAAGGTTATCAAGTATAGGGATCTAACCTCCTGATTATGTCATTATTAAATAAATACTGTGCTTCTTCACTGTCACTTGCAGAGTGTAATGAATTAATTGTTCATTGTTGTTGTTGTTAATGTCACACACAACGTCCATCTTTGTTTCTGCTGTCTGTTTTTTGTCAGGGACGAGTGGAGGTGGAGGCCGGCAACGAGAACATGAAGTTTGAGACCGGACCTTTCTCATTCTACGGTGTCATGGCGCTCAGTGCTCCCACACTGGGTGAGTCCTAAACCTCCAACTCTCCTCTCCTCTCCTCTCCTCTCCTCTCCTCTCCTCTCCTCTCCTCTCCTCTCCTCTCCTCTCCTCTCCTCTCCTCTCCTCTCCTCTCCTCTCCTCTCCTCTCTTCTCCTCTCCTCTCCTCTCCTCTCCACTCCTCTCCTCTCCTCTGCTCTCCTCTCCTCTTCTCTCCTAATAATTATGAATGCACTATTAATTAATCTACAAGGGTTAAATTAGTACTCTCTGTGTTATGTCTCAGGTTTGAATACCTCTACTGCCACCTAGTGGAAGAATGTAAAAGTACAACAGTTTAATCTGCTCTCAGAAATGTTTATTTAGTTGAATTACAATGACTGAAACATTTGTAGTAACCATATTTTTTCTTTTTTAGGAACATTTATAATCTTGTTGATTCTAGGGAATGAATAACGGATAATCATGATAGAACATATTATAGTATAACCCAAAAAATGTATGGGTTTTCCCCCCACTGTGGATATTTCATATGTTATTTTACCGCCATTCATCTATTAAAACTAGAAACAAAATATGGTGCTCCAAAAGATATCATCTCTCTGCAGGACATTTTATTGCAGTTTATTAAAGCATTGTAGCTGTCGCTCATCAATATGCAGATGAACAGCTGCAGATTAAATATTAACACCCACAGAGAGACATGCTGATGAACTACATCCCAGTTAAACAGACCCATCTGATAGTCGCCGTTCCACTCCCACATCACCATCATCTCACATGAAACAGTGTGTTGAGAGTCCAGCGCTCCTAACGGACATGTCCTGCTAGTCCATTTTATTCATTTATTTGATTTTAATGGTTTATTTGACGGAGACGGTGCTCATTGATCGACGGAGAGAGGAATTTTAATGAGCCAGTGTCGGCCTAAGAGGCTTATTTTCATCTGTTGTCCTTTGCCAGATGTTAAAAATAGCACCTTAGCTGTTTTTTGTTTTTTAACCTTTGTTTTACTACAGGAGGTTCTTGAGATTAGGTTATTGTTATTTTTGAGAGAGTCCTGGCCAAAATAGCACATTTTACAAAGAAAAAAAAAAAAAAAATGCAGCACAAAACAGCGAAGATTAAGTCACTTGCAACTTGAAATGATTGCACGTGTAATTCACAGTGTTTGTTGGAGTGCCAGGTGGGCTGAATTTGGCTCATATGACTTTCAGTGAGCGCCTGAAATTTGAGAAGATTTCGAAAGTATTGTTTCGTCAGTTCTGGTACAGAAACTCAGGTATTTAATCGACACTAGTACAGACAAATTAAACTAAGAAATAGGAGCATGAGCACTACTGCAGTTGATGCACACATTTTAACATAGAAAAGAGAAAGGGGCTCCTTCTGTCTGATCACCTTTACATGTCACGTAGGTCGTGAAAAACCCAAAGCAATGATCGATTGGGGTTCAGTGTGTTTGCATTACGGCACCATGAACGCCTGATTTGACTCAACGACCTCCTAGTAATGTCTTTCCTTTCTTTGTGTTCTCTTCTTCATCTCACTCTCTCAGGTGAACAGAGAGAGATTTGTGAAGCCTAATTTTTCATTTTCCATCCTTCCTTCCTCCCTTCTCGCCAGCGTCCGCCTCATTCGCCCATTTCATCAAACTTCTGGTCGATCAAACCTTACAATCGTCAGTGTACAGCGTAATCCGACCGCGTGACGTTCCTGTATAGCAGGAGTTCTCCATGCATGGTTTTGCACGTGAAGCAGATCTGTCCCTCTGTCTCCCAGTGTCTCACTCACTCTCCCTTCATCATCCTCCTCCCTCCTTCCTTCCTTCCTTCCTTCTCTCCTCTCAGTGGCTGCACATCGTCCTCGCCACCTCTCCTTTAAGAGGTTTTCTCTGTTCTCTCGGTTGCCAGGTAAACTCCGGCATGTCTGGGTCCTTTTTAACACCAAGGACGGGCTGGGGTTCGGGGGGTTCGGGGGTTCGGGGGCTCGGGGACTCGGGTTGGGTGGGGCTTCAAATATTTGTTGCCTTAGAAATATTTAAATTAACGCCCGATCACTGAGGGCAGGAAATTGCTCTTGGCTGCTCTTTATGAGTTGAAACAATGGATTATGTGTTGCACTTCTTTATGCACCTCAATCAGTGATGAAACACCTGCTATGACATCACCGATTGTGCCGAAGGTGCAGCATGTGCAGAGGTTTCACCCATACAGACAGCAGTGAAGCAGCAGTTTTCTTCCCTGTGCGATTCAATGTAGATTTACCCAGCAAAGAGTTACTAGATTACAGCTACTTTTTGGCAAATAAGCTCTTTGTTCAACCAAAAAAAAAACGACCTCATTTACATCTGGTTTTACTGAGTTTTATTCGCATGAATTTTGCAGAGCATGTGAGTAGGAGGCAGTGAGGAGGTGGCAGGTCCATTTATTCTTAGCAAACATGTAGGTGTAGGTCAGAGTTAACGTTACTGTGCGGCGTGAATTTAAATTTCCTCGGTCACGAAGAGGTTTGACTGCTCGGACTCTTGCCAATATTATCACTTAGCACAGTATCGTGTATACAGTATGTTGACCAGGAACAAACTTCAGCAGTAGTTACCAGTGTTGCCGTTACATACTTTGTCCAACAGAGAGCGCTCACAGGATTATTCTTCAACTGTAAAATGTTGCAATCACTACAAATTTGAGCTGTAACCTTATGTTGATTAACCAATTAATCATTTACTGTAAGTACATTTTTTAAACAGAAATGCATAAAATTCTCTGGTTTTAGCGTCGGAAATGTGAACATTTGCTGTTTTTCATAGTCTTCCATGATAGTAAACTGAGTATCTTCGGGTTTTGAACTGTTGGAGGGACAAAACATGTCATTTGAAGTCGACACATCGACCACCCTATTTTATTTGGTCAAATCAAATAGAAAATGACGACTGGATTTGAAGATGCATCCGCGCAGGTTGATGCCAACACTACAGCATTAGCATATGTACGGGTGAACTGAAGTGCAGAGGGGTGAAACGGGCACCAATCGTGACGTTGCAAAGTTGATCAAAGAGCTTATCCAAGAAAACGTCAGCACAGTTAAACTAGCAGGGCACTTGGGGACAGAAAATGATCACATGCCACCTCTAAGATAAAAAGGAGAAGGATAGGACAACATCATGAGACACCCAGATGGGACTTGAAGCCCCTCGAGGGGTTAAGCTGTGCGCTCTTTGCAGCATCAACTCTGGATACATCCTAATAGCTTCAGATGGTACGCCAGTATTCGTGATACTGTTACACAAACACTAATGTATTTGTCAGTACTGTTAAAAGAATGAAGGAGAGAACGTGGAGCTTTTGAGATGTAGCCTGGGATTTTTTGGTTATTGTTGTCCTATCCCTCACTGTCATGGTGTAGGGAACCCTAGTTTTCAAGACTTAAAGGGATAGTTTGGGTGTTCTGAAGTGGGGTTGTATGAGGTACTGATTCATTGTAGTCGTAAAGGAGAAGGAAAGGGCCGTCTGACGGTAAGATAAAGCGGTGAAAATATTCTAAATATAGTGTACACTTAAACGGATATCGATTATTTAAGATGAGCCTTTCTTTTAGGTGGTTAAAATACATTTTGCTGCTGCCCCCGTCCACAGCAGTACATTATTTTTCTCCTGTGTCGTCTGTTTCTCCAAACTGGGGGCGTGCCGACCGTCATCTACTGTAGGTAATACACTGATTATGGATAAATACTTCTTACAACCCCACTCCAAAACACCCGAACTATCCCTTTAAAGGGCATTAATTGATGAAATAGATTGTAGTCTTTTAGAGCACAACAAATAGTTTTTTAAAAAACAACATCTTTCCTTTAATTAATCACAAATGCCCAGTTCCAAATGTGATCCCAGCACCTACTCAGTCTTGTAATTATGAATTGAAAATGTTTAATAATTGTCTTTTTTCATTATAAGATGTGGGATGAGGGTAGGAGTGTTGTTTGGAATTGGGCCCACTTTAATTTTTAAAACCACTAACTCACTCTGCGAGGTCACAAGTAGAAGTTTGATTACACTGATTTTGAAAGTCTTGAAGATCCAGTAGGTCACTTTTCTATAAGCTTTAAGACAGACAGGTGAATAAAATACACAGTTTTTGAAAAATTCTCATACGGATTTGTTATATACCTCTCAGAGCTTCCTGAGAGTATTTTCTTGAGCTCGATCATCCATCCGCATTTCAAAATAAAAAACTGAAATATGTTCTTTTCCTGTTAGGTCACAGGGACGTGCATCTAAATGTGTTAGTCTTAAACTTTTGGCTGCGTCAGTTTGTGTTGAGTAATGTGACTGAAGCTGAGAAAATGGAAAATCAAGAAACCTTATACGTCATGCTTCTGCACAAACTAAACAACTCTCAGACTGACGTAAACAGCGAATTACACTATGATTTAATAACACAAACATTTAGATGTTGTTTAGACAATTTATCTGATTAAAGTTTAAACAACATAAACAAGACTGTTCCTCGGTCACATGAGTGTTAGTTGGAAAAAGCTACTTTGTCAGCTTTGGTTATGGTTCTTAAGTTGTAGATGTAAATAAAGAAAAGTTGCCTACTGGATCTTAAGAGTCAAATAATGAATATTGTCTCGTGACGAGGTGAAATCTAACCACTAACTAGAACATTAGCCGTAGATAACCAGGATTAACCAGCTAGCTTAATTCCTTGAAAGCTAACTCAGTTGACGTGTCCAGGTAAAACAGTTTCCTATGACTCACTGAGGTCCCCTGCTGGAAGACTCACACCTACTGGTAATAACACACAGCAGCTGGTGAAGAGCACGAGTGTGTGAAGTGTGTGTGGTTGTGTTTGGATGAAACTAGCATGCCAAAGTAAAAGCCAAGCTGTCAGCTGGATGACGCACATGAATGTTAGTCACTGTGGTTTCAGTATGTTGGAGCAGAGGTGGAAAATAACTCGTTAACTGAGGGAAATCTTTTTTTATTATGATGTGTAAACTGCAGTTTGGGGCAAGTATGCAGTACCTGTGAGGGTTTCTGGACAATATAAGTCATTGTTTGTGTTGTTAATTGATTTCCAATAATAAATATATTCATACAGTTACATAAAACAAGCACATTTGCCCACTCCAATGTTAATAAGAGTATTAAATACTTGACAAATCTCCCTTTAAGGTACATTTTGAACGGATAAAGAAATGTGTGATTAATTTGTGATTAATCGCGATTAACTATGGACATCCCTGCGATTAATCTCAACTAAATATTTTAATTGATTGACAGCCCTAATCACAATATTTTTTTTTAGTTATAGTTTTTACAAAATATATACACAATAAGATTTTTGATAAATAATCATCAGTAATGTGACTATAAGGACTTAGTACATAAAGGCAAATAATAAAGCAGCTAGAACAGTTTGGTAAGTTAAAATTATGCCACTTTACGACATCACGATATCCAAAATCTAAAACTATATCTAGTCTCATATCATGATATCGATATGATATTGATATATTTCCCAGTCCTAATGTACATTAATGGGAATTTGTTGGTTCTCTGTAAATAATATAAAAAATACAATCCAGACCTGCTCTATATGAAAAGTGCCCTGAAATATCTTCTGTTATTACACGGCTTTGTTGAATACTTGATTCTGATTGGTTATCACATACTACAGTCTGTTTTTTGTGTCAAATTATTGATTTCTCAAGTAAGTAGCCGTGTAATAAGCGTTATAATGTACAGCTAGCGGGTCATTGTTGTGAAATAAACCCCTTCCTGTTGGGGTTTATATCACAACAATGACTGGCTCGCTGTACATTATCCTTTACTTATGATTTAGCGCGACATAAACAAAATAGAATTGAATTAATGTGCTTTTTCATAGTACAGGTGTTGCAGGGCTGAACTGTGGGTAGTAAAAGGTTAAAGCTTTTGACAGTTTATTCTCCTCTTTGTACATGTTGCCATTTGCCGATCTTGTCCTAACATGAATAAGGTGAATTTACTTTTGAGGGATTACAGTTATTAATCCATTAAATTTCCACCTCTGTTGATAAGCCAGATGTTAGCTTGCATCCTGCACTGCCCAACATTCAATGAAAATACTTTCTACGTTGTAAATATGTGAGTAGATGACAAGTTTGGTTGGTGTAAGACATCCTTATAAACACAAACTTGCTTGTTATGCTATTGGAAAATGTTGTGTGTCACCGCCTGTGTTTGAGAGAGAGGCACCAGTTTGGTGCTGTGATTGTGAAACAGATAAAAGGGTATGTACAGGACACATGGTTGTTTGAAATAACTGAACATTAACCTCCTTTTTTTAAGCCTCTTCTGTCTCTTCTTGCTCTCACAGAATTAATGTCTTTTTATTTTTTTGCATTCATTCTACCTAGTGTGTCACTAATTAGTCGTCCATATCATTAATATTAACCTGCATTTGAACCTCCACTGCATCCTGTTCTCTCGCGGTCCTCCATTGATCTGCACCGTAGAGCCATTAATTCATGAATGGCTTTGAATCAGTAGTGTCAAGCCCACGCCGCAGCTTTCTGTAGTGATAATCAGCGTTTCCTGTTTTCATGTATGTATGCAGGACGGCCTGATAGATCTGTATCACACATCTCTGTCTTTTAGAAGCTGTTGATAACCTTTTTTTTGTATGTGTGTGTGCAGAGTTTCGCTCGCCGTCCCACGTCAGCGGGTTGAACCGCACGGCGTCTCTGAGCGGAGCCGACCGGACAGAGTCGCTCTCCGTCAGCGGCAGCAACAGCCAGCTCAACAACAGCATCCCCTCGCAGCAGTACACGCCCGACTTCTACGTCCGAGCTCTCACTGACCTGCAGTTTGTCAAGGTTGGTCCTGAATTTGAATCTTTTTAAAGAATTAGAAACCAGATATGGTGTAGTAGAGGTACCCAAACATTCTCCTAGAAGGGACAGAAAACACACTCCATTGTATACAGCGCTTGAAAAAAATAATTGCCAGTACTCCCCTTATTCACATGTTGGCGTGTGTATCGGCCTGTATCAGCAATCTCTTGCAACTTATTCCTATTTATTCATTATTTCTTTAAGCGTGTTATACTGTGTCAGTCATAATCAGTTGTGATTTTTTTGTTATATTATTATACTATGCATCGTCTATAGTCGGCCTATAATACTCCAATTGTGTTCCAGCTGGAACATATAGGGTTAAGGTGATGTGTTTGTATATTATTTACCATAGTGTAAATAGTTAAAGGGCTTTCCTGTGTTATTTTCAGCCTATTGTAGGTATCATTCAAGTCCCACTCAGGATGCTCCTACATATTATACAGAGACACATTCTGAATTTCTATAGTGAATAAACACTACTAGGAGATACTGAGTTTGGGGGGGTCATCTCCCAAGAAAATTTGAAGATTTTTGACTTAAAACTATGCAATTTTATTATTTTGGACCATTATTATTACTAGTTAAATGATTATTTTATTATGTACACATATCACAGCATTCGTCTGAACATTTAATTTTTCTGGAAATGTTCGCCCTGTAAAATCATATTCTATAAATCCAAACTTTTGAATAATGTTTCATAAATTATATTTGCTCTAGGGCTGTCGATTGATTAAAATATTTAATCACAATTAATCGCACAATTTGTATCTGTTTAAAATGTACCTTAAAGGGAAATTTGTCAAGTATTTAATATCAGCATTGGAGTGGGCAAATATGCCCGCTTAAAGGGACCCCTTTGAAAATGGCTATGACAGTTTTTCCTCGCCAAAATTAAGCGTAACTTCATAGCGTTATTTAGCGTTCTTCCCGACAAGCTGATTTTCTAGTTTTATCGTATGTCAGTATCTTCACTCTAACATTAAAACTGAGTCCGCTACAACCTCCAAAAGATTGATTGCGTTAACGAAATTAGTGGCGTTAAAACAAATTTGCGTTAACTCATTGTTATCGCGTTAACTTTCACAGCTCTGATTTGTTCATAAATAAAAAAGTCATGATGAAAAGTTCACTACGTATTTTACAAAAAGGACGTGAACATTGTATTGATAAATTACAGCACCCTCGTTCTCACCCTCTCTCCCCTGTGCCGTGCGTCGGCTTGTCCAGATGCTCTCCACATCATTTTTCTGTTTATACGGCTTATGAGGCGCGATGCAAATACGCTGGCGCTGCGCCGTTATGAATCTCTCAGAGAACCTGATATGGAGAGGGAAGAAAAGAGTACCGGCTGCTTGTGAGAAGTGCCGGTACGCAAGAAAAAGTCACGGTACGACAAGGAGTAAAATGCAGAAGTGCCGCTACTACGTACCGGTGAGTACTGGCCCACTTCTAGCACTGATTATATAGTATTGTATGAGCATTTATACCACATCCATAGAAAATACTAGAACAGAAAATATTCAGATCTCTCCCTGTATGACGTTGCTTCTTACGTTGCTTTTCTCCAGAAACTGTCATGATAAAATC
Organism: Sebastolobus alascanus; assembly: GCA_916701645.2. Taxonomy (NCBI): domain Eukaryota; kingdom Metazoa; phylum Chordata; class Actinopteri; order Perciformes; family Sebastidae; genus Sebastolobus; species Sebastolobus alascanus. The sequence goes on from CAKAOJ020000111.1 coordinate 1,095,163, forward strand.
GGTATTTACCAGCAGCATATTCAAGGCAGGTGAGACATGTGAGCCAGGATTGCAAACACTGCACACAAGAGAAGAGATAGTTCCTCTCTTCCACTACCTTCCTAGGAAGAAAATGCTCACCAGCATGCACATGCAAATTAGTAGCGCTGCCTCTTCTTAGTCAACTGACCTGTGGTTTTGGTCTTAGTTGACTAAGATTTCTTTAGTAGATTAGTCATTTGTTAAGCTTTTTCATGCTGAATGACTTATTTCCAAGAAACTTATGAGCACCTCTCTGGTAAACACAAGATTTAAAGTGGTGCTTTCGTGTGATTCTTTGTGGAGAAACTTAGTTTTACAGATCTGTCGACTAAGTCAACTAATCCATTAGTCGACAAAATCGAGTGTTAGTCGACTAAGAATTTCTTTGGTCGAGGAGGACAACCCTAGAAATTAGGACCTGCTTTACACCGAACATTTAAACACTGTTGAAAGAAGTCCCATGTAGCTTAAACACCTAAAAAACAAAGAGAAATTTAAACCTACATGTAGATGCCTAGACGTGTATTGACCTGCAAATCCCCAAATCAGTGCTTACTGGTATAAAGCGTGTTTTAGTATGTAATATAGTATATTTTAGAGATAGATTGTTATGTCAATATTCATTCACCACTTTAAAGGAACAGGTTGACATTGTGGGGTAATTTGCTTTCTTCTTTCATTCGACAAGCGTTAGGTGAGAAGATAGATAGACATGTTATATCCGTCTATTCGGTATAATGCTGCGTTCATACCGGGTATGTGGATATAAACGGCTCATTCTAAGGTTACGAGAACACAACGATTCTTATTTTCAGGCGATTATACACTATATAAAAAACAAACTTATTAATATTATATTCAATTTCTGCCAATAGATCCCCCTAAATGCTACGCACTGGTCCTTTAAGCTTTACCCAGGTTGACCAAAGACAACAACCGTCAGTGTTGATCTCCCCCTCCTCTTTCCTTCAGATCACGCGGTCCCAGTACCAGAACGGCCTGATGGCGTCCCGTCTGGACAGCACGCCCCAGTCCCCGGAGAGCGGCCACAACACGATTCGCCTGGATCAAACCGCTCCCCCGGCCACCGCCAACACCACCATCACGGACCTGGGAGCGGACTCCACCCCTACGGAGAACGGACCGGACGAGACGACGCTTCTCCTCCTCAACGAGCAGAACTCACCGCACACAGCCAACCACCACAGCCAGCTGGAAAACAGCATTTGACCCCAACCCCGACCCCGACCCCGACACACCCCTACGTTTGCAAGCATGCACTACTACGCTCGAATGTATGCTGAGGAGGGGAGGAGTGTTTGTGTGTGTGTGAGTGTGTGTGTGAGTAGGAATGCAGACACACTGACATAAAGAGACAAGCCATGTGCACGCATATTGTGTAAATATGCAAGGATTCAACACACACACAGACGTGACACATTTTATCGTGGGAACTTGACACATTTCTATCATAAAGACTCACCACAAACGCAACACTCATCTATGGTAGTTCATCGACAGAAAGGAGTATCTGTATGTGTGTGTGTGTGTGTGTTTGCACATGCTCCTTAATGTATTAACTGACGACAAAGATCTGAAGGAACTTGCTTGTCTGGACCAGAAAGCTCCTCCCTCTCTCGCCCATCGACGTCATTCGGAGACCTCGCCGTTTTTGCGAGTTTCTTCCTCTGTGTGTTTTTAAATGTGTGTTGCTTCCAATTCACTGTCCCTAATCAGAGACTCAGGGAGACTCCGCCCTCCTCCTCGCCTTCACCCCCCCAACACCCCCGTTGCCGACCGCAAGCCGCAAACCAAACCCACCGCCGCATGTGTAGCAGCCTGCATCCCCTCCTCACCATCCATACAGCTAGAAGACAAAGACGACCCGAGCATGTCAGCGGAGTTCAAACAAAGTAATATATGTTCCGTAGAAATTCATAGCGAGATATTTATTGATGTGTGAGACGGACACGCACGACTTTTTTTTTTTTTTTTGGCGGGGGAGGGTTTGGGTTGTATTTCTATATTTTTTTTTTCCTTCTTGTTTCCTGGATAGAGACAGTAAGTAGCCTTTATCCCAGAGTTGTTGAGAGATTTAGCAGCCAGTCTGTATCGTGATTAAGACAATCAATATGATTATTATGAATGTGTCGGAATTAAATGTGTAGGGTACGTTAACTGTTGCCTCCCCATGCTCTCAAACAGACGCCTCTCTGTGAAATGTTTCAGGGTTTAGTTTCACCGATGACACATCTGGAGAGGCAGGTTTCACCGATGACACATCTGGAGAGGCAGGTCGTGTAGGAATCAGTTTTCACAGAGGTGGTAGACGTTTGAGAGCACTTTGACTTTCCTACGTTATAATAGAGAGGTGGGTTGTCTGTGTGTGTGTGTGTGTGTGTGTGTGTGTATGTGACCAAAATGGCCATCACCAGACTTGGTGTGCACAGAAACCAAAAGAGGGAAGCTTGATCACATTCTGACTAGAAAATACTTTAAGACATCTTAGACTTTATTTATTGAGTTCAATGTGTGCGTGCGTGCGTGCGTGTGTTGTGTGTGTGTGTATATATATTGTCAATGAGGGGGAGAAATGTGATTTTTATTTTGCCTCATTGTGAGATTTTACATGTTAAATGTTCATTCAGTGGTTGGGTTTGCTTTTTTGTAAATCAGATTTTGGGGGGGGGGACACAGCAAAACCTTAACATTTATTCTTTGTATTTCTGTAGCCAAACACACCGCTCAGCCCCGACATCAGCCAAATTTCGTCAGCTTTATAGGAAACAATATATTTTACGATTATCACAATGCATGTTTTTCACAGAACTGCACACACTCCAGTTATATTTTACTGTACCTTCTGAGGAGAAAATCTTTCCTAAAACTCGTAAATTTTGTGTCTCGTGACGGATTTTTCTTTGATTGATTTCTAGCAGAACCACAGTGGTGTTTTATACATTTCTTTTTTGTGATATACAACATGAAAAGTGAATCATACATCCGTATTTTGTTTTTTAAAACCAAAGAGAAAGGGCTGCCTTCTGGTCTTGTTGTTCCTGCGAAGATGTTTGGCGTAGAGATTGATTTCCAACTACAAATACCAGAAAGCATAGCTGGTTAGACTGTTATCAGGTCATTAAATGGGCGTTATCAGTGGTTAACAGCCTCATAGATGTGGGTCAATAGGGTCCTGCTACACCCACTAGTAGGTTTTATCATTGATTCACATGGGCGATCACTGAAAGAAGGAATAAAAGAAGACGACAGCGACATCTAACGACCGTAGTAGTTATGACAGGAGCAGAAGTGGAAGTCAGGTGCTATTATATAGACAGCGTGAAACTCCATATGGGGCGGAAGTCGGGGGTGATGTGTAGGACATAAAACACGGTACTTTCACCCAGGACACTGGGAGTCGCATCCCATGTGAAACCAACAACGTCTAGTTGTGTTTGTGTTCACAACCTTAAGTTTCATATTCACTTTTGAAACGTTATTTTCAGCCTAAACTAGGGCTGTCTATCGATTAAAATATTTGATCGCAAATTAATCACATCTTTTTATATGTTCAAAATGAACCTTAAAGGGAGATTTCTCATATACTTAATACTCTTATCAACGTGGGATGGGCAAATATGCTTGCTTTATGCAAATGTATGTATATATTTATTATTGGAAATCAATTAACAACACAAAACAATGACAAATATTGTCCAGAAACCCTAATTTCTTCATTGCATGTATCATAAAAACTCTGCTCAGATTATAACATGGCAAACTGAAGCCCAAAAGGCAACAACAGCTGTCAGTGTGTCAGTGTGCTGACTTGACTATGACTTGCCCCAAACTGCATGTGATTATCATAAAGTGGGCATGTCTGTAAAGAGGAGACTCGTGGGTACCCATAGAACCCATTTTCATTCACATATCTTGAGGTCAGAGGTCAAGGGACCCCTTTTAAAATGGCCATGACAGTTTTTCCTCTCCAAAAATTAGCGCAAGTTTGGAACGTTATTTAACCTCTTTCGCGACAAGCTAGTATGACATGGTTGGTACCAATGGATGAAATTAGTGGCGTTAAAACAAATTTGCGTTTACGCCTTATTATTGCGTTAACTTTGACAGCCCTAGCCAAAACACAATCATTTTCCCTAAACTTAACTTAGTGGTTTTATTGCCTACACCTATAGAAGTTGTAGTTTGGTTGCCTAAACCTAAAGAAGCTGTTTTGTTCATGTTCAAAACGTAACTTTTTATTCTTTTAAGTTTCGCTTTCACTTTTACAACGTAGTAGGTGTAGCAGGCCCCTCCTGATCCACATCTATGAGGCTTTTAACAACTGTTAACGTACATTTAATGAGCTGATAACAGTCGAATCGGGAGCAGCTGCAGCCAGACAACGTTTTTAGTAATCACCGCTCTCACTTTTTTCTCACATCTTTGCTGCTCTGCTGTCGGTATCATGTTTTTTTTCTTTCACTTGTATACATATAAATCACAGGTAAATCCAACGAGTTCCCATCTGCTCTCCTAAATGTTGTGAAAAGGGATTCTGGGAAATGTAGGACATCAGGAGTAAGAGTAGACGATGCACGCTGAAGGGAAATGGGTACACAAAAACAATATAATTGAAACACTTTAATTTTAAACGCACAGATCCATCACAGATTGTTAATATTGTTGCTTTTCAGCATCAGATGCTCAATGAACATATCAATTCCCCAAATTCCACTTCAGTCAATGAACGAACGAGTAAAGTGAAAATACTGAAGCACTGAAATATGTGGTCATCTTGGCATTTGTTCCTTCTTCTCTCCTGCAGCAAATATTATTCATTCTCCAACCAGAAACAGGACTTCTGCTTTCCTAAAAGAGGAAATTATGTAGCACTTTTATTTCCATTTTCAGCGTGGATCTGAAACAAAGGCTTGACACTAAAGGATGATTTCATTGCGGTTTTCAAATGAATTGGAATGACTTGAGGGTTTCATTCTTGGGAAAGCTTAAATGTCACAAGTGTTTCAGAAAGTACCACTATTGAGTCAGTAAATTTCAGGCTTCTCTGCTGGTGCAGCACATGAACATATACAGTACGTACGTTTTAGATAAAACTTTTGCCTTTCAAATGAACACATGAATAGCATTTGAAGCAGGCAGACAGTGTCCTGAAGTAGTCGATTTATTTGTGTCCCTTTATGTGTTTGAGTGTGAGACGACTTTCTGCCAAAGACACGAGCGTTGATAATCTAAGGAATAATTAGACAGGTTGTTTTTTATGGGCTGATGCCATTAGGGTCTGAGCTGTCCTGGTGTTTTTTACGTTTTCAACAGTATGCCAACGATTTATCTACAAGTTGATTTGTTTATTTGAGCTGATGCTTTGTCAGTTAACACAGAGATTAGTTTATTAAAGTCCCGGTTGGAGGCTTTATGTGACTTTCTGAGCTGGTTTCACACCGCGGTGTAACACAGTGTGCCTCACACTGCCTTAGAAACACTTCACTTTGAGTCTGGTGTCCAGTTTCAGATTGATACACTGAGGTGGTGTCCAGTTTATGTTCATTTAACTGGAAAATGTTCACAATTAAAACACTAAAATCACAGCAGACTGGATTTTTAGTAACATTATTGGTTGAGATAAACTCAGTGGGCGAAGCCAAAAAATACTGCCAGCTGACTAAGAGGGCAAATGATGGAAATCTGCTCTAAATAAAAATAAGAATAAAAACTAAAATACTTCTTTTTATGCAGTGGTGGTGGTATTCATGGTAGTTCATATTTTGTGATCGAAAAATGTTTGTTTTTTGTGGTGAATATTTGGACAAAGTGCGTTATGTGTAGGTCGTTTTATCACAGAATAAAAACAAAACCAGTGGAAAATTTAAAATAATCTAATCCCTCACATTCACTTCAACTTCATTTTGAAAAGCAGCAACATTTTTCTATGGTTTTATGTCCATTTTCACATGTTCTAAAGATAAATGGGTATCTACTGTACTGGACTGTTGTTAGCATTCTAAAACTACAGCTCCCGTGACACTTTGATAGCATGCTAACGGCTGTAGCCCCATTGGTAACTTCAGCACCATCCGTATGTTATCCCAGCAGATTTTACGGGGAAAATCGGTTTTAATCTGTTAAATTTCATCTTAAAATGTATTTTTGTGATCTCGTACATGTTCATGGTTTCTCTTTAAAGTAATTAAATGTTTGCTGGGGACCAAATCAAAGTTTAAATGCAACATTTCCACTAGCTATGGGAGGCTGGTGCTGGTCAGTGGAAATATTGGATTTAAAGATTGGTTTCTCCTCGAGGGGAAGCATTCCATAATTTCGGGAGGACTGTCTGTGAGCTCATGAAAAAACCTTTGAAGATACAACCTGCTGCTTGATAAGAGGTGAAAAGAAAAAGTTTTCCTATCGGGAAGACTTTGTGACTCAACTATTGAGGAATGTATGCCGTGCTGAGGTCACATTGGGGGTAACACTGGATAACAATAATGGCATATATTGTTCTTTAAATACTGACAAAATGGTAATCTGTACTATCATGTTCAGTACTAGACACACATTTATCCTAAAATACACCAGCAACATGTTTAATCTTTGTCGAAAGAGAAACCTATTTGAGAAAAACCCAGTGAGTAAAAAGCTAGTGATTTTATTTTGGAAGGCACTGATGTTGAACTCAACCAGTGGTGTTTCTTCTGCATACAGCAGCTCTTTTTCTGAGAAATGTTTCTGTTTATATATTTTAAACAAGAACTCCACATTGATTGTTGGAAATGGAAACAGCCCGGACTCTTCTGTGATTTAAAAATAAAAGCACTTTAGTGAGGAAAGCAGTATTTTTCCCAAAAAGCCACAAATTTGCCAAAGTTGCCAGCTCAGTAGCTTCTGTCGCAATACTGTTACTGACCAGGATTTCATAATCATCATCGTCGCTGACCCCTTAACATGACTCTGCTTTTTGTTTATTTTTTTAATGTCATGTCTGCACAGAATGAAAAGCTTAACACTGATTCACCGTTTTGTTGCCTTCACTCTGTTTTAATGACTGTACTGGATTTTTATGTTCATTCCTCAGTTATTTTTTAACACACACACTCACTCCCATTTCACAGGACTGTTCATTTAGTAGATTTTTATGGCTGAGATTGTTGAAAAAATGTTTTGTTTTTGTATATGTGCGCCCCCTCCCCCACCTGTTTTAAATTGTACCAGCGTTGGGTTCATTATGTGTGTGAATGCCTGTGAATCTTTTTTTTTTTTTTTTTTTTTTACCTCAGAACACTGTCAGTAATTTTGGTAAACAGCAATCTTTTTTTTATTTGTCATGAATTTAATTTGGGAACAGAGCGAATGGAGCGACAGGCGTTTGGGGGGAAAAATAAACTGATTGTCCTTCATTCTCTCTGGCATGCTGTAACTTAAAAACAAACAGAGAAGCAAGGTGTAAATACTGTTTTATAATTTCTGTCTTAATGAGTTTTGAAGATGAAGAAAGTTATTAATAAACCTGAGATATATTTCTCTATGTACCTTTGTGATTGATTGAGCACTTTTTCGACTTTTCTTAATTTCACGACACTTGTTGTCACTGTCCAACTGATTTGAGGTTGAAAAGAAAGTACAAATCTTCATACATTTTAAATCCATTTTAATCTAACTTAAAGGGATAGTTTGGGTGTTTTTAAGTGGCGTTGTAAGAGGTACTTATCCATAGTCAGTGTATTACCTACCGTAGATGGTGGTCGGCACGCAATCGGTTTGGATAAATAGACAGGATTTATAATAGGAGTAATGTACTACTGTGGACGGGGGCCGGCAGCAAAACGTATTTTAGACACCTAAAAGAAAGGCTCACCTAAAAAAAATCAACATCAGTATAAGTGTATGCTATATTTAGAATATTTTCGCCGCTTTTCTTTGCCGTCAGACAGCCCTTTACGATGGGGAACTGAATCCTTGATCTAGGAACTCACCAAAACAACCAGACTCCATTGAGAAAAGCTGTAATTTTTTTCTGCGAGGAAAAATTACAGCTTTTTTCAATGGAGTCTGTTTGTATTAGTGAGTTCCTAGATCACGGATTCAGTTCCCCTTTGGAAACATAGACTGTATAGCTGTCTCACGGCAAGGTAAACCGGTGAAAATATTCAAACTATAGCGTATACTCAAACTGATATTAATTTTTTTTTAGGTGAGCCTTTCTTTTAGGTGTCTAAAATATGTTTTGCTGCCGGCCCCCGTCCACAGTAGTACATTGCTTTGCTTCCGTGCGGTAACTCCTGTCTGTTTCTCCAAACTGGGGATGTGACCGTCATCTACTGTAGGTAATACACTGACTATGGATAAATAGCTCATACAACCCCACTTCAATGCACCCGAACTATCCCTTTAATATATATGTTTGACTCATCTTACTGCCTTTTTCTGGGGCTTAATGTAATATTTAAACACTTTATTTTGAGATATATAAACTATTTCCTTCCAAGCAGTACTTGCTCAACCGAGAGCAAGGAAAACCTTAAAAAAACATTAATTGCTTTTACTTTATATAGCCTACAGTAAGGTTAATGACACATGGTGATAAAACGTCCGCTCATTGTTCATTAATGCCAGTGTGGCAGGTTGTCAGACACATATGCGGGTCGGGTGTGGACGAGGAAGTGAGATTTAACTCTTTCGAGAAGTGGGTTGGTTTTGCTTTTGAGAAATCCCAAAGCTGCTGCTAATGCTCTTACATTACTGGGAATTTTGTTTGTCTAACTGGCTCTGCAGGATGTTAGCGAGTGATACGCCACAGGAAGATAAAAGATGGATAAAACAATGCAGTATTTAATTACACCGGATCTGATGAAACTAGGGCGAGTACAATGTAAGAAAACAGGTTTTATGACGTGGTTCATTAATTGGACATCTCTCATCACATTTTATTAAATGACATCCACCTCAACTCTCCCAGACGGCTCAGTGGAGGATTTAGGATGACAGGAAACCAGCACGCCCTCTAACCCACACTGACGTTTTATCCCAAAAGTTTTACTGTGATGTTACCTCCAAATCAAACATTCATATAGTCACAGATGATAGAAGAGATATAGAGATATTTTACTCAAGTAAAAGTGACAATACCTCAGTGTAAAATACTCCTGCATTTATAATTTTACTTCAGTTTTATCAGGAAAATGTATATAAAGTACCAAATAAGTATATCATCAGACATTAGAATGGCCTCTGTGAAAGTGTTATATTCTAAGATAAGATAAGATAAGATAAGATAAGATAAGATAAGATAAGATACGATACGATACGATACGATACGATACGATACGATATGATAAGATAAGCCTTTATTGATCCTCAGAAGGGAAATTTGGTTGTTGCAGGCACACAAGGACAGAAATAAAGATGAATAACACGAGGAAGTGCAAGATGATATTAAACACAAGTCAAGTGATCACTTTTAACTATGTCCAATGGATTCTGACTTTTTCCACAGCAGTAAAATTACAAAATTGTGAGCCATTTCTTTGTAGTTCACCATTTCAGCAAATATAACATATTTTTCAATTTCAGTAACTCCATCGTGTCATTTCTACTTTTGCCCACTTCCTCCAGTTTCAAAAAGATCTGAACTGTTAATGGGATGTGAAAGTTATGCCCCAACACTGAAATAAACTCAATTTCCTGATGCCAAAATATTAGTCAGCGGCAAATTAAAGGAGAGTCAATCACAGAGGAAGAGCAACAGCCTGTGCACTTACAACACACCCTACCTATTACACACACACACACACACACACACACACACACACACACACACACACACACACACACACACACACACACACACACACACACACACACACACACACACACACACACTCTTCATCTCCAGACAAATAAAATCTTTCCACTACTTTTCTCGAACTGGATGAACGGATGTCAAAACAAGACTAGTAGACCACTCGTACCAATTGCCTGGCCTCCGGTATTGATGCTTGCAGCCGAGCTGTACCCAGCATGCCGTTCAGCGGTGTAACAGTTAATAGGGATCCCCTCTCAATACACCACAAGTGTGTGTACATAACGTACTACAAATATATCCCGTACATCTCAAGAGCTCGCACTCGACACTGCGCGTCCTCGAGTCCTCAGCGATACACCGGCCAAGTGTGAAGTCGATCTTATGAACGTTGTCGAGAAAATCGAAGAACACTTTAAAAAATAAATAAAGACTTGAAAGTAGTGCTGTCAATCGATTAAAATATTTAATCAAGATTAATCGCATGATTGTCCATAGTTAATCGCGAATTAATCGCACATTTTTTATCTGTTCAAAATACCTTAAAGGGAGATTTGCCAAGTAATTTATACTCTTATCAACATAGAAGTGGGCAAATATGCTGCTTTAAGCAAATGTATGTACAGTATAATCTGTCATTATAAATAATGACAGATATTGTCCAGAAACCCTCACAGGTAGTGCATTTAGTATAAAAAATATAAATTGAGGTCAGAGGTCAAGGGATCCATTTGAAAATGGCCATGCCAGTTTTTCCTCGTCACAATTTAGCGTAACTTTGAAGCGTTATTTATCTACAAGCAAGTATGACATGGTTGGTACCAATGGATTTCCTAGGTTTTCTAGTTTCATATGATGCAGGTGTCTTCACTTGCGTTATTGAAACGTTAACTTTGACAGCCCTACTTGAAAGACTGTTTTTGGCATTAACTGTTTCACTATGAAGAGCAGAAGTAAGCTCTGGACTACATGCATCTTTGTTGGCAGTTTTAGCACTTTTCAGCAACAAGGCAGTTCAAGTGCTTTAAACATAAAAGAAAGATACTTTGCAAATGTATACTTGGTTGTTTGTTTAGTAATTGTGTTTTTTGTTTTTTTGTTTTTATATAAAGCACACTGTACAATATAGCTAAATATCATATTACTTCCCCCTCCAGACAGGGCTGGGAGCTGTGGATGACGTAGCCTCTTGCTGCATCACAGCTCATCAGGGAAGTGAAGAAATTTCAGATTCAGCCGCTGTGATGCAACTCTAAACAACGAGCAAGTCTACTACGGCTGGTGGAATTTTTTTTTACATCAAAAGAACCGCAAAACCCCAAAGAGTCTGCTCAAAGGCATGAGAAGATTAAATCTTCGTGCGAAAATGTAACATTTCATATGATGAACTGTTACAAAAGGATATGTGTATTTTTTGGTATTTCTCAGGGATAGAACAACTTTTACCCAGTTGTGACTAATCAAAATGTATCATCAATCATTTTTCAAGATATTCTTAAAATTAGGGCTGCATGATGGTGCAGTGGTTAGCACTTTTGCCTCACAGCAAAAGGGTCGTAAGTTCAAATCCGGCTTGGGGCCCTTCTGTGTGGAGTTTTCATGTTCTCCCCGTGTTAGCGTGGGTTTTCTCCGGGTTCTGCGGTTTCCCCCCACAGTCCAAAGACATGCAGGTTAATTGTTGACTCTAAATTGCCCGTAGGTGTGAAGGAGAGCGTGAAAGGTTGTCTGTCTCTATCTGTCTGTCTCTATGGCGACCTGTCCAGAGTGTCCCCCCGCCTTTGCCCAATGTCAGCTGGGATCGATCCCCGCGACTCTGAACAGGATAAGCGGTAACAGATAATGGATTATTATTAATAGACCCTTTACAGTTTGAATACAGGGTCAGTAGAGTGGTGGCGGATGCTTCCCTTATATTATTTAAACATCTGGCTAATGTCGAATTCACACCAGGCAGCGGCGAAGTGCGGCTCGCCGCAATAATTACATTGTTCTGCGGCCGGGAGGCGTGTTCATGTGTTTCAGGCGGGAAGAATTACTTTGTAACACAGGTCAACATGTCACAGGAGTCACAGGATCTGTTTACTGATTGGTTGCGGGTCCTCAGTGGCCGCACTTTACCCCTAAAAGTTGAACTTTTCCCAACTTTTGTTTGATTGCACTTCGCGGCAGAATCAAATGGCCATGCAATCTTGTATTTGTCTGTTAAATATGAGGCTGCAGCTAGCAGTTAGTTTAGCTTAGCACAAAGACAGAGCAGGGGGAGAAATCTACCTTCACCTCTAGAGCTCATTAATTAACACATTATGTCTCCTTTATTTTATACTGTATGTACAATACTAAAGGGTAAAAACACCAATTTGCCATCTTACGAGGGGTTAGAACAAAGAAGTAGTCCACAAGCACATAAGAGCGCCTAACCCCCCGTAAAAAGGCAAATTGTTGTTTTTTTTAGATACACCGTGTTAATTTGTGACCTTTAGTGGTGGATTTTTTTGGCCTGGTCTCCTAAAAATGATGATCCCGCACCACGAAACTGCATTGTCAATTACGCTTTGAGGGAAACATGTTTTCCCCTGGATTACGTTTGTTTCTGACGTATCAAAAATATGTGTAATCAAAGTCACGTAAGTCCATGTAGGGAGGAGGTCAGAGTGGATGGATGGGTCAATCTATCTATCACTACTGATTTGGGCTGTCAAAGTGATAATAACGCGTTCTAACGCCACTAATTTCTTTAACGCATTAACACAATCGATCTTGTCACGAAGGAGGTTAAATAACGCTCCAAACTTTAAATTTTGGTGAGGAAAAACTGTCATGTCCATTTTCAAAGGGGTCTCTTGACCTCTGACCTCAAGATATGTGAATGAAAATGGGTTCTATAGGTACCCACGAGTCTCCCCTTTACAGACATGCCCACTTTATGATAATCACATGCAGTTTGGGGCAAGTTTCTGGACAATATTTGTCATTGTTTTGTGTTTTTAATTGATTTCCAATAATAAAAATATACATACATTTTCATAAAGAAAGCATATTTGCTCACTGCCATGTTGATAAGAGTATTAAACACTTCAATCTCCCTTTAAGGTACATTTTGAACAGATAAAAAAATGTGATTAATCGCAATTAACTATGGACAATCATGCGATTAATCGCAATTAAATATTTTAATCGATAGACAGCCCTAATAATGATAATATTGTCTTTTATGAGGAACATCTCATATGTGATGTTATGTGTTTTTCAGGATTCCAACATAAAAACCTTATTAAAATGTTTAATCACTGCATAAAATGCAGTACATGCTAAATCTGATCCCTCATTCCTAAACAGTATGTGCAACACTGTTATCAACCTACATCTCAATGTGTGTGTCATAATTACATAGTTCACCTGAGCCGCGCGTAAGGCAGCACTGTGTAAGTACAGTATTTCATCACAGCGCATCACAGTGAGCGCAGCAGTCAAGACCATCCCACTTCCTGTCTGCGAGGGAAAATCCCCTCTGTGACTGTGGTGAGCGTATAAAAACCCTGCAGGTCGACACTGGCAGGCAGAACAACAACAGGACAACTGCTGGGATCTTAATCTAACGCACTAAAAACAACTTCTAATCTACTGACCTTAACAGGTAAATTGACTTTTCTTGTCATTGTTTTTTTAGTCTTAATCTGGAGCAGATTTTAAACAGGATCTTTGCTTTGCTTACTTTGATACACACTTAGTGTGGTTTCTTTAACACACTCTGCTGCCTGTTGTGTCATTAATAAACTGCTAGAAGATTAATTCTGTTGCTGTCAGATTAAAATCTGTGTACTGCATCAACAAAATTTCATCTTTTCTAAATAATTGTGTTTTTTAATCTCCATCTCTGTCAATATGACGGCCTTAGTCAGGTGTTGTTACAGTAGTGAGTCAGATGGTATATAATCATATTTAAGGGTATAGAATAAAATAATAAATGGAACATTTATTTCTATCTTCCTGCAGATTTTTCTTGATTCAGAAAAAGATGGAATCCGAGATGACATGCAACGTGAGCGAGATGTGGAGCCCCAACATGCCCGAGGGACTGGACTTTGAGATTTGCCATCATCCACTGACAATGAGGCGCGTGGTCAACCTCATCTTCGCCATGGACAGGTTTAAGGGCAGCCGCTCAGAATCAATGCGGGGCACTGGATTCAGAGATGAAGACCTGCTCAACATCATGCTGGACCACTTGGTGGAAGGTAAGCACACAGACAAGACTTTACTTCATGATCTTGTTGGCCTTCAGATACAATGTTTATCAATTTTTGTAACTGTAAACAAATCCAACAGATCCACCCACACTTTTTTCACTTATTTGCTTGTTTGACTGACATCACTCACACTTTTCTGTTAGTTTTGTTGCACCTATTAAAGAGGGACATCATACGCTGAGTTTATCTACTGTAACTTTATTTACAACTTGTTTAAAGGCCCTTTGCCTTTTACTGCTTCATAAACTAAAATCAACATAGTATATCTGCAATGGGGAGGTGAAATTGTTGATAAACTGCAGTAAATTACTCAGGGAGGTGCTCAAATATCTGGCTTTCAACACACTTCTTGTGCAGGAAGAGACAAAGTCTGCTGCTTCCTATAATGAAAGAAGATAAAAATCACAACATAACTAATCAGGTGTGCCTCTTTTTCCCTCAGAAGAAATTGTGTTCGAGGTTGAATCAGCTCCACCAGCTCAGATCACCTGGACGGGCGAGGAACTGATCAGCATGACCGACGCCGAGAAGAAGAGCTTAGTTCGGGTCCAAAACAGCATGGAGCTCCACGCAGTGATGCTGCAGGGAGGCGGTGGCACCACAAAAGGTAATTGCATGTGACAGATCGGCTGGTTAGAAAATCATTCTCTGGTGTAAAGGTGGATAACCACTGGTTTCATCTTTAATAAAGTGCTATATTTTATGAACTTATTATATGTTTTTTTGTATGTAAAATCTGAACTAGTAACTATAGCTGTCAAATAAAGGTAGTGGAATATAAAGTACAGTGTTCCCTTTTAAATGTAGTGGAATAGAAGTGTAAAGTAGCAGCTTCACTGCACTGCTGTAACAGATGGTGTTTGATACTAATTTTAACCACTAATTCTGCCTTATTCCTGTTGTACAAATTCAGTTGTGCCTTTAGTAAAATGCACTTACAGTAAAGTAGCACCATGCCAGAGGGTGACATAGTCTCTCATAGTTCTTTCATTGAAATCAATCTCTATCCTCTGTTCTCTCCTCAGTTCACCTGAACATGTCGACCTACTTGCATCCTGCACCCAGAGTTGTGGGCAGAACTGTGGCCCTGGGCATCAAGGGCACAAATCTCTACCTGGTTTGCCACAAGACTGGTGACAATCCAACCTTGCATCTGGAGGTAAAACTCATGGCTCATTAGATGAATCTCACATAAAGATTACACATTTTGCAGAACTATTAAAGGGTAACAGTGACCAAGGAAAACATATTAGATCTGCCTGGTCATTTCAATTGTCATCATCTGAAAGAGATGCTGCACATTTATAGATGGATTTATTTTTGATATGAGCTAATCATTTTGTGATCCAGTCCAACCTTCTGACCTTTATCT
Source organism: Sebastolobus alascanus (assembly GCA_916701645.2). Classification (NCBI taxonomy): domain Eukaryota; kingdom Metazoa; phylum Chordata; class Actinopteri; order Perciformes; family Sebastidae; genus Sebastolobus; species Sebastolobus alascanus. Next base: position 1,110,617 of record CAKAOJ020000111.1, read on the forward strand.
TTTCAGGCGGTGGAGAACAAAAGTGTGTTGAGTGGATCGGGTGTGAGCATCAGCCAGGAGAGCGACATGGTGCGATTTCTCTTCTACAGACAGGACACCGGGGTGAACATCACCACCCTCATGTCTGTCGCCTTCCCTGACTGGTTCATCAGCACAGCAGAGCAGGACAACAAGCCGTTGGAAATGTCCCTGGAGTCCGCCAACCGCTACCAGACCTTCAGCATCCGAGAGGAGGCTTAATCCCTTACAGCAAACCCTAACCTTTAAGAAGAAAATTTGCTTATTGAACAGAGCACTACCACTGTCTGCTAAAAAGACTTCTGCAAGTACTGCAGAGCATCTATTTACTGTATGTACCAAGTACAGAAAGTGAAATGCTTTGTGTATTGACATAAGTCAATATTCACCAGTAGGTGGCACTATTGTGCTATCAGGTGAGCACCCTGTGTATTTATTGTGCTGAATGATGTGACACACTGTTAATGAATGCTTTTATCTATTAATTTATTTATCTATTTATGCACCATTTTATCATTTGTATTTATTTTGAAATCTGCCTACTAACAATTATTTAAATTATGTGCACTGAAATATTTAATAAAGCCTTATAACTTATTTGGATTTGTGTTTTATATTTGTTAAATGATAAAGGACTTCATAATAGACATTAGCTGTAGCCCAATTCTAAAGAGAGTATTTCGAAGCAGATTTTGAGCTGTAGTACTCTCCTCCAACTACTAGTTCCATAGCACACAGAAGATCACAAAAGGCAGCTTTAGTATTTGCCCAGAGACCAGAAACCAGTTTTCGGGGTTCCAGTGATAGTGTATTTAATTAAACACAACAATAGTTAGGAATGTGCAATATATTATGTATATTATTACAATTAATAAGTATGTATACTATTGGTACACTTTTGAGGTACTTATACTTGAGTATTTTCATTTAATGCTACTTTATACTTCTACTCCAACACATTTCGGTACTTACTTGGCAGAATGTTGATTTTACATACAACATTATATTTATATACAACAGTAGGCTGTATAATGCGATTTAAATGATCCACCTTTACCAGCTGCAACATTAAAGTGATGAACACATTAATGCATCAATATAATCCAATAATATATATTAATCTGAAATTCATTCTGTATGACTTTTATTTTTGGTACTTTAAGTGTATTTTTATGCTAATACTTTTGTACAATTTGCAGGACTTTTACTTGAAACAGGGTATTGCAACGGACAGTCAGGACCACTGTACTTATGCAGTCTTGCCCCCTTGAATGAATTTTTGTTTACATTATGTGCTCCAATCAGCGCAGGAGTTTTGCGCATGCGTACTTTTTTTCCCTTTTAAAATTTCAAATCGTCCAATCAGAGAAGAGGAGGTTTTCACTCCCGGTAACTTCGAAACCGGATGCGCCAGTTGTTGTGGAGCTAACCTTTTTAATAACGTTTTTTTAATAACTAAACCGGTCAAGAGAAGAAACTGAAGTCGGGTAGATATGGAGGAAGAAGAGACCGTATCGATACTTTCCAGAAAAGGTTAGCGAGCTTGTGAAATTGCATGAAAGCTAATTAAATTAGCTTTAACTTAGCTAACCCACGTTAGCACTAATGCTAGATATCAGTTAGCAAAGCGTTACGTGTTAACGTTTTAATGTCGAGTAAAACAAATTGACGTCGTGGTTCCGGTTTGGTAGCATTATATTTGTGTCTAAGAAGCTTCACATTATTGTGTTTAACGTGAACATACGTTAGCAGTAACGTTATGGGCTCCCTTTGTTAACGCTGAACCTGTGTGACCGAGAAGGATAAACAATGACGTAACGCTGCGATGCCTTTCAGTCTTTCATCATTTCATTTCATTTCAAATTTTATTTTGAACATGTAAAATAATAATAATAAAAAAAAAAAAGAGAATCATCATACAACAAGTGGACTGCCAGAAAAAAATGTAGTATCCACATACAATGAAAATCATAAGCAAAAGAAATTGTCAAACACTTGCCTTGGTTTACATATTCGAAAAGGAGTGAGAAGAAGTACAAACTTATTTAATCCCACCCCTTCTCCATAACTCATTCATTAATGAGTAACCAGCGTCCTTATTGAGCTAAACATATAATCTAAGTTATTTTTCCTAAACTTGTTTAACTATAATTATTACCTTTCATCTCTGTTATATAGAAATATAAATTAATTACTGATATAATTATCCTTATCAAAATATAAATTCATTATCAGTCAAGAATACCAAATCATTACTTAATATTGAGCAAACCAGATAAATAAATAAACGGTAATATATAAATAAACAGTAATAAATAAATAAACAGTGACCCCTGTAAACACCTGGTGATTGTCAAACCTCCACTTCATCGGTGTATCATCGGTCTCATTAATGACGTCACTTTGCGAATAAGCATTAAAAACAAGTTATGAAAGCATTTGAATATGTTTATTAAAATAAACGACTCTTGTAGTAGTGGGGTGCTTCGTATGTCGGATCGCATGAAGTGAATATCAGTGGTTCGTTATACGTATGTGTGTTAGTAGAAAACATATAAACAACAAAACAGACACGAATCTATGCCTAAAATAAAAGGAACATTTAACATAATGAAAAAAGGTTAGTAGGGTTTTTCATACAAATAAAGAGCAGCGCTGGATGTTAGATTTAGTAGTTAGTTATCAGAGAAAGTAAGTGTTAAATTAGCTGTATGCAACATGACTGCAAATAAGTTATTTTCTTATCATAGATGAATGCTCATTATTTTCTTTATTAATCGTTTGGTCTAAAACTGTCACACAGTGAAAAAAAAATCCAAAAGTCAAAGATAACATTATTATTATTATTATTATTATTATTATTATCATATTAGACAGAAAAGCAGCCACGGTTCACATTTCAGAAGCTGGCACCAGTGGATTATTTTGTTGAATAATTGTTTAAACGATTAATCAATTATCAGAATTGTTGCAGACTAATTGTCTGTTGATCAACTATCAATTAATTAACTAATCCTTGAAGCTCTAGTATGCAGCCCCTTTTTCAAATGCAAGAGTATACAGTACATGTATCACCAATCTGCAGCCAGATGGCAGCAAGGCATCAGCTAGAGATCTTATTCGGGATGGTTGGTGAAAGTTAAGTGCTGTTGTTACATTCGGATGAAAACAAAAATCACCCTCTCCATTCTGTTCATTACAATTCAGTAGACAATTGACTTAGAGAAGCTTTATTTTCTTTTTCTGTCTGCTGCGTCCAATAAGGGGAACTGAACATGTTCAATTGTTTTCTGTAATAAACATACTGTATTTGTAAATGATGTGAATGCTTGTTTAGTTAGTAAGTTAACCTAAAGAGAGGTTCCAAATATTTTAATGTAGTAGAGTTCTGCATCTACACTGAATATGTATGCAGACACATTTATTAAGTGCTACAGTATGTTGCTGGATATATCATTTTAGTTCAAACACTAATCATAAATCTTTAATATTGAATCGAGTATAATGGAAAGTGACCAGTGCTGAATTCCTGTCTTGTTTCTGTTGCAGAGTTGCGTAAGCAGAAGTTGATGGAATACTTGGCAGGAAAAGGAAAGCTGAAACAGCCCAACCCTAAGTAAGAAAAACAAGTGCATGACAACTCTCAAAAAATGTGTTTAATCAAATGTTGTTTATTAGGATATCTAGGATAAATTAATTAACTCAATTTGACTTCTCAGGCCATACCTCCGTGACGACTGTCAGGTTAAGAAGCCTGTGACTTCTACACAAAAGGTGGGTGTTTCTTTTAAACAGGTGTGTGTTTATGTGTGTCAGTGAGACTGTATATTAACCTAGTTCTGGGAATACCAGAACTCACACCAGTGAGACTCATCACACCAAAGAATCAGAATTCCAAAATCCAGACCCTTATTTGCACAGTTAAGGGAGCGTAAAAAAACGAGAGAATTTTAAAAGAATGATCTCAGCGTGTTTAGTTGTCATTTTTGTCTCACTCATATTTTTCCTATTTATGTTTTTGTTTTTAAAGGTTGTTATGGGAAAAGAGAACAAGGCTCCAGCTGACAGATTAAGATATGAACGCACAAAAATTCTAACTCTGGCTGCTCAATCCACGAAACACCCTGCTGCCAGAGGAGCATTTGGTGTCACAAACAAAGTGAATGTAAAAGCCAGCATTCTGACTGGACGGCCGAATACCAACTGTCCATCTGCAACCAGTGGCCCGGCAAAGCCAAAACTTAATCACAACCCTGTGCTGGCAAGAACGTACACCGTTGTGTCCTCCAAATCCAACCTGAATGCAGCCAGCCATCTCAAAAAGCAGCCAAACACAGGAATTCCATCTTCTGGCAGAGCCTCTTCAAATGCAGCTCGTACGGCTGTAACAAAGTCAAACAGCAGATTCAGTAGTAGCTCAAATGCTACCTGGTCATGTCCAATGAAGACAGTCAGTGTCAGGATGAGTCTCGGCCCCATGGTCAAAACAAAAACGGGACTCATTCCTGCAGTGATCCAGCCAAGAAACAGTCGAAGTCAAAACCTAACACACACCTCTGCCGCCGCAGCTGATCCCACAACCGCCACTACTTTTGTAGCTAACAAGATGCGATCCAGCACCTCGTCAGCAGTTTCTGTTTCCCAGAGGTCTGCCGTGGCTCCGAGGAAAACATTACCTACCACCGCTCTAAACAACCATGAGAGAACAAGAGCTGGGGTTAAAGTTCAAAATCAGAACAAGCCTAACTCTAAACCACTTTTGGGTAAACATTCTCAGCCATCTTGTAAGACTCAACCATCAAGTGGACTGAAATCGACGTCCACCTCCTCCAAGTGCACAGCAGCACCTATTAAGCCAGAGGGTAGAGTAGGAAGAGCTGGTCAGCCTACAGACAGGTCCACAAAGCAGAGATCTGTGGGTGAAGGGCAGAAAAATGGCCAAACATGCAAAGTCGCCTCCCGAACATCCTCGGCGCCGGCGAGCGGGTGCAGTTCCAGAGCGGTCAGCGGGGTTATGCGAGCTGCTGTGGCTGAGCTGGGAGGGAAAACCAAGACAGATGGCAAAAAGGGACCCAGCTCAGCAAATGCCCCTCCACCCCAAACAGGTATAAAAAGAATAAGCGCTCCAGTGATGTCCCAGACGGTGCCACGGCCTGGCAGGACCATCAGCTATACCGGTCAGGCCACACACACGAAGACACCAAAGGTCCCAGTCAAGGTCGTTCCTCAGACTGAGGGGAAGAAACTGACTGCTGCCCAGGAGGAAAGAATGTAAGTAGAAGAGTGCAACTATCGGTAAATGTATAGCATGAAACCGATATGTCGCCACTTAATCGTTACATTTCAAGCAACCACTGTAGTTGACTGTTGGTTCGATTTTTTTTGGGGGCTTGCGGCTTTAGTGCTTGCCTGCTGCAGAAGAGCTGCAGTACCTCAGATCTTTCTGTATGTGACTCACAAGGAAAGTTTCCTTTAGGGCTGGGGGATAATTCTATATTTCTATTAATTGGATTTCAACTTAATCATACGTCAATCATATGATGTTGTCATGTTGTACACATTTCTGTTATCCAAATTAATGATTCTGAGTAAGCTACAATTAGAATTTGCGCATATGCTTGTTGTCATATTGTATTTGGGTTGTGGTTGGTAACTGGTGAGGACCTCAGCCACTTTGCTGGAGCAAATACTAGGGTATTCTTTTATTGATGCATTTTGCTTATACAATATATAAGACTGGGTATTGGTGATTTTTCGCTGCCAATATGATACCTGAGTTTTGTTAATGATACCGAAACAATTATTTTGTCTTGAGTTTCAGGGATATAAACATGTTTTTCTAAAAAATATGTTTTTGTCATTAAAAAAAATGAATCAAGCAAAATAACACGTGACCACACAAGAACAAAGAAAAATTGAAAAATGATTTGGAGTGAGAAATACCAAAACAAAGAACAAGATAAGGAATCTAACCAAGCATTCAATGCCAAGTTTCAATGGTTGACAGTTTTTGATAAAATATTTGCCAACAACAAAACAAAACGTGGGAGTTCAACAGTTTAAATATACAGGACACTGTGTCTGATTACATCTCTGGGCATGTACAGACTATACTTACTTGATTTAATACCACTCTGGTTGATAGTGATTAAATCTGTGTGGGCGGACAGGGACTGGTTTCAGCATCGCTAAAAATCGCTGTGCAGCTGTTTGAAAATCTAAATATCAGATTGTGAAACGGTATGGGAAAATACTACTATTAGAGATGTCCCAATCAATTTGTGTCGCCACTCAATCTGAGCTAGTGATAATTCAGATTTGATTGATGGTGATAAAGATGCACACACATTACCCTGGTCTCTGGATCCTGTGGATCAGCATGAACAGGGCACTCAAAAATATCAATGATCCACATCAGTATGCAAAATGTTCAGTGTGTTTACGATACTCAAATCTCGTTTCACACCTCTATGTGTTATTTTGTTTGTTAAATAAACAGTTAGATACAAGATAAAAGCATACTCGGACTCAGAGGTAAACAAGGAGATGATTTTCCTAAAAGTTTGGTCTGTCCTTTTAACTAAGTAGACACCAAGAGGTTTGTCAACCCCAGTTTGTCCTGGGACCTCATTCCACTTCCTCCGCCCTTGTTTCCAGTGTCTCTGCTGTGCCTTCCAAATATAGTCAAAAAATAAAGAAAGTCAAATAAAATGTTGACTTTTAACTGTACCCTCTGCTCTTATTGTTTGGTGTTTAGGAGAAAACTACAGGTATGGCGGGAAGCCAAGGGCATTTCCTACAAGCGTCCCCCAATGCCGGTAAAAGCTCCGGTCAGGCGCACTGCGGCCTTGGCCCAGCCTTTCTGGGGCACCATGAATCAGGAAGACGAGGCCCACTCCCTCATCAGTGCCGTGGACCGATCCCTGGCGGACTGCATCAAATTGCTTGGAGAGGTAGTGTGGAGTGAGGAATTTCTTGCTCTTTGTTGTCCATTGCCTTTTTTATTCTGATGTAATCTCCCACAGGATACTACATCTCACTAGAAGCTATGTGGTGGTGAGAGCATGCATGGGCGTTGTTTGATTGGCTCTGTATAATTGGAGAGTAAATGAAAAGAAATTAAATCATTTCAGGCAGGGGTGTACTCTAAAAGAACTAGTTTGTCCGACCACGTTGGACGGCTACAGGCCCTTCTCACAGCAGCCATTTTGACATGTAATTGCAGGGTAAATACAGGTGTGATTGATAAAATTAATTATGGTCCTGTTATATTTAGTGTCACATCCAGTGAGCCAGCGTGTACAATACCAAGGCCCTGGCCCTTCTGAACGGAACAGGGACATAATTAATGTTATTAATTACACCTGTGTTTACCCTGCAATGATATGTTAAATGGCTGCTGTGAAAAGGGCCTGTAGTGTTTAGACCTGAGGGGCTGAGATGTGCTAATTGTTTAAATAATATGCACACGGACTCTTCTGAAAGGCGTTCACAGTGTGGGGGATCAGACACTGTTTGACCACACAACAAGCACTTGGTTGGAGCATACTGATGCCCTTTCTTTCACTGTATGAGTTTGATGTGAGCCTGCCTCGCACCCACAGGGTTGCCCTCCAGACCAGGTGAAGGAGATTCTCTCACGGCTGCCAGCAGTGTCCAACAAGTTTGCCAAATACTGGATCTGTCAGGCCCGCCTGATGGAACAAGAGGGCAACCTGGATGTCCTGCCCATGTTTGAAGAGGCTGTTGGTGTTGTGTTGGAGGTAAGCCATCCATGACATTCAAACTTTAGAAAAACGTGTGTGTTTACATTCAGTGTTACTTACCGAAATCAGTGAGCAAACCCGGCTTCAGGCAGTATTGCAATTACATTTGCATCAGTGTGATGAAATACTTTAAATCATCACGTGTTTAATTCAGTCAATTATCCAATTAGATTGTTTTATCTAACAGTTTCTCAATTGAGTTTCCAGAAAATGTACTATGTTCTGTAAGGTTTGGCAATATTTGATCGTATATACCAACAGACAATGGACTTTTGTCAACCACTGATAAATCACCACAGCTGATATATCGGCTGATATCAACTTATCACAGATGCAGTATTTTCTTTTGTGTGTTTGCCAGCACCAATATTAGCATTTTGACCTCTCAGTGCCTGACAGCTCAGTCCTCATTATCAGTCACAGGCCAGAGCAGCAGAACATTTGGTTGTGCAAACTGCAAACAAAGCTTATCTCAGCTGACCTTTTGCTGTCTATTAATGGTAGATCTCACAGGTAAACATGGCAGTTATGACAGTAATACAGAATCATACACCAGAAAGTAAGGTTGTTATAGACATGCTGTCACATGTATGAGTAATGTATGGAAATAAAGTAAAAGTACCCTGCCTTCGCCCAATGTCAGCTGGGATCGGCTCCAGTGCCTCCACGGCCCTGAACAGGATAAGCGGTTACAGATAATGGCTGGGTGGATGAATAAAGTAACAGTAAAAAATGTGTTTTTGATATAATATATTCATGTTACGGACAAATACAATTATTTCTCAGATGTTAGAAGACGTGTAATATTCATTCATAAATATGTCCTCCATTCTGTAAATATCCTGCGTACATGTAACTATAATTGTAGTTTCACCTTGGACAACGAATGTTGTTGTTTTTTTAGCAAGGTTCAGTCCCTGCCAAAGGCGAAATCTTTCAGGGGAGATTATATATCTCATGATCTCCAGTGACCTCTCTAAGTGCGAGTATTCTCCTGATAGTCCTCCTGTTGTGTTTAACAAAAAGAGAGCTGTTTAACCATTACTGCTGCACTCACCATTTACTTATTTCCGACAGCTTGATTTGTTGGCATGTGATCAGAATCAACGGTTTATGTTGTTTTGTAGTCTAAAATTAAGAATTCTTTCTCTGTGATCCTGTTAAGTTTCTGTGCTTCTATTTTATTGTAGCCAGTGGACGAGCTGCGGACTGTGGTGTTTGAGATTCTGAAGAAAAAGGAAGAGATCCAAGGTAGTTTAGTCTGCATGCCTTGTTTGTCACCACTGTGTTTTTACACAATTAGGATTACTCACAGCATGAACTAACTGTTGCAGTGCTCACATTGCACACATTTCCATCAGTAGTTAACATGGCCTCATTGTTTTTTCCTTATGCTGTATTCATCTGATTGTCATTGTCCTGTACATGCCATAAATTGTGCTACATTTGTCTTTAATGTTTTCACTTTAAAGTCCCTTACGTAGGCATGGTAACTGTAGTTTAATTTATAGTACGCAGTACTGCTACATTCTCATTTGTTTGTATGTCTGGATAAAGTTTTTTGTATCGTCTGCAAAGACAAATTGTCTTATTTGGGAAGAAGATACCATTTCATGCATTTTGGTTTCAAGACGGTGCCCCCTAGTTTTGCATTAATTCAACGCAATACTGTTATTGATTTTATTATTACCATTATTTTGATAATCTGTAATTACAGTAAAAGCAGCCCAGATACCTGAATTTTAAGCACACAGTCAAACGCACAAACAATTACCACCGATTTTAAAATAGTGTGAAATTCAGCCGAAGCTTCCTCAATATAATTTCCTTCTGCAGACTATTCTAAGTGGCTAGAGCAGAAAACATCTCTGTCTGAGGATTAGGGATAATGCACTCCCCTTACAGTTGCCCAATTGATATCAATTAGTGTAGACATAGATATTATAAACAATATAATTAAGCGCCCCAAACTACAGCCTCCAAATCTGACCATAAAATTGAATCAGCACCTCAACAGATTTAACCCAAATCATTATAACCTTCCTGTATGTAGGATTTATAGCAGGACTGTTTTATTACACTTCCTTAGTTTAAAGAAATTAATAAAAACAACTGGCAACTGAGTGTATATATAATATCTAATGTACTGTAGACTTCACTTGCCGTTTGTGCTGTTTTTAAATTCTCAATGGAGGGTTTTAACTCATTGTTTTGGTTTTATGGCCTGCAGTTTTACTGTTTTAGTTCACTCTCAGTGTAGTTTTCAGTGAAAAGCTCTAAAAAAAAAAAAGGTGTACGCTACTTGCTTAACACCAAACGGCGGACAGACACAGTTAGAGACTAGCTGGTGAACATCGTGGAGCGTTTATCAGCTAAAGGGCCAGATATTTTTCGCAGGAGTTGGAGACCAAAACAAAGTTAAAACGAGTGAATATTTGTCAGGTGGAAACAGACACGATACACACAAATAAATGCTAATGTTGCTCTGTATCTACGAGATGTGTAAATAAGCCACTGTTTGCTAACACGATTGTCACCTTATGAGATCACAATATGTCAATGTTTACAGCTTGTTGGCCAAACAAAGTCAACTAATGCAGCTTTAAATTGAATTGTTTTTTTGTAATTCCAACAGTGAAATCTAAATAAAATTCTTACTTGTACACATGATGGAGGTTTTTAACATACTTTAACTCAGATTTTCCTGTTTTTTTTCAGCATCCGCAGAATATGAGAAAGAGGAGGACCAAATTTCAACAGGTGAAAACCCTCCCGAGAGTATCAACAACCCAATGATGACTCCTAAACCTGTCAGAGCTCTCATCTGTGGAGAGAAAGGAAACTCCTCTGTAGTCAAGTACAAGATCACAGCAACTCCTGGGTATGTTCGACTCATTATCACAACTTCCAGCAACTACATGTTTAACGTTTTTTTCACGCTGGTAACATTAGTTATATGTACATTTTGTAATTTAATGTCATCTGGATGGTTGAGGTGACGAATTTTCCTCCCTTTTCGAAGTCTCACACAGAAATTGTGGGAGGAAAACTTCAGCTGAACCAGATGGTTTCAGGTTCCCTACCACACTTTATAATTACTCTTAAAATAATAATTCAGACAAATCAAGTAGACTTCAATGTAATAAAGATTTACAGTAAAATCAAAACAGTACAAGTAAATCGAGCTGGTCCATCTAGCAGGCTGCCCCCAGAGTTAAAAGACACATACATTTATACATTCAATACCTCCCCATTTTGTCTCCGTTACATAAACTATTGCTTCACCAGCCTGTTTCCGTTAACCATATTTGGGGATGTTTTTCAACACATAACTGTATCTCTAAGTTTCGTTTCTTGGTCAATCCGTCCACGCATTTTTCCAGGTATTCTGCTCATTTCTGAATCCTCCTTTGTTAGCTGTGCGCACCTGTCCTTTCCTATCTCTTGTGGGACCAAGAAGATACGAACTTCTCTCTGCCACAGAGAGACAAGTTGAGACAAGTTCTAATACTTTCTCTATCATACTGGCAAAACAAGAGTGTATCACAGCCACAGAAAATCAACCCATCCTGTTGGTTGACTTTCACACACACAGAGTAATGGCACAGGTCAGTGCTCTAACACTGTATATAGATATCATAGAATTTAAGCAGTGAAAACAAGAACTAAGTGGTAAATGAGGAGATTATTTCATGCTGGAACTACTTAATACTTATTATGGTCATGCATTATGACAGAAGAAATATCCCACAAAATCAACAGCATGACGTAATTAGAGATAATACAGAGTAGTAGCTACACGAATTTCAACTTTTGCAATGGCTGAATCAAATAAACGGCAGGCAGCGAGGGACAGAAAGAAGTCGTTCAAAGTCGACCGCGAATATTTTGCCTGTTGTCTTCACACATCTGGAAGAAGAAAAGAGATTCAAGCATGAGATTTTGTGATGCTCCTTTTGGACAGGTAATGTACTAGTTCATAATCTACAAATCTATAAAGTCTGTCGAGATAAAATACCCTTATCTTGTGTTTAAAATCTAACTTAAATGGAAGGAGTCTCTGTTTATCTGTATGTCCTTTGATTTTCTCAACAACCGTTCATCCGATCGACTTCACACTTGACGAGGATGCAAGGAAGTGCAGTGTCGAGTGCGATCTCTCGAGATCTATTTATGATCTGTTTGTATGTACGCACTGTGTAGTGTATTGAGAGGGGACCCCTATTACACCGCCGAACGGCATGCTGGGTACAGCTGGCTATGGAAGCGCAGTGTCGAGTGTGAAGTTATTTGGAAGAGCGGTTCTCAAGAAAGCTGAAAGCAGCAAATGTTCTGAACAGGCACGTTTTTAACAAGCACTGCACTAGTTGCTACTGATGTTTGTTTGCAGATACAGTATATAGCATGTTTGGATAAAGTTGTTAGTGTGGTCTGCTAAGACAAGTTTCTTACATCAAAAAATGCCAAATAAACTCACAAAAAAGGGACAGTGTGTAGGATTTGGCGGCATCTAGTGGTGTGGTTGCAGATTACAACCGAGTACCCCTCCACTCACTCCTCCATTTCCAAGACTGTGGTAACGTAAGCTGCCGTGTGCAAAACTGTGGTAACACCGTTTGATTCGCTCAGAGGCCATCCTTACCATAATAACACTACTTTAAGAACAACGTGAATCAGATGGCGGCTGGCGATACCACGGTTTTGCACTCTGCGGCTCACGTTACCGCAGTTTGAGAAGCGTGTCGGAGAACTACGGTGGCCTTCAGGTAATGTAAAACCGTGAAAGGCTCTCTCTAGAGCCAGTGTTTGGTTGGTCCGTTCTGGGCTACTGTAGAAACATGGCGAAGCAACATGGCGGTCTCCGTGAAGAGGACCCGCTTCCAATGTAGATATGAAGGGCTCATTCTATGGTAACAAAAACACAACGATTCTTAGTTTCAGGTGATTAAACACTAATGGAAACATAGTTATGAATATTATGTTCCAGTTCTGCCAATAGGTCCCCCGAAATGTTGCACACTGTTCCTTTAAGTCCTGTAATTCCGTAATTGTCTGTCTACAAGTGGGACATATGCTGCAGGTTGTTGTTTTATTAGAAAATAGGTAGTCACATGGCTACAGCATTTTACAAGTACAGAAATCAAATGCTTCCGTCGTAGTAACTGTCATTTTTCACTTCCTTCCAAACATGAGAGTGATTCCCTTCCTGAAAGAGGGAGTGCCAGACATGTTTCATCTTGCTTCTGTCTTTCTCACAGATATTTGTCTGCTTAGTTAAGACATATGTTTTTTGTTTAGCAAGAGGAAAGAAACGATAGTCACAGTCACAAGAGTGAGTGAGTAATCTGCAGACTGTGGGAAGGAGAAAAGATGATACTGAGCTGACTATACTCACGACCTTCTGAGCTGGCTGTACTCACAATAAAGTTACAATTGTTTCTTGCAGGCTGGATAAAGTTGAAAATTATGGTTTTATTCTTTCCTTTCCTCAGTGGCCCTCCACGCCAACAGACGGAACCGGTGCGGGTCAACGGCCAGGAGGTGCGCTTCTTCACTCCAGTTAGACGCTCAGTGCGAATCGAGAGATCCTCACTCCGATACCCCGCGTCCCTCCAGGACCACGATCTCTGCGTGGCCTCCTACAACGACCTGATCTCGGAGGAAGATGACGAGAGAAGTGAAAAGCAGAAGGGCGTGGAAACCAGCCCGTCTGCTACCAACACGCCGATGTACGTCTACAGACAGAACGAAGCACTTAATGACAAAGTGTTCGTCCAGCTAGTCTACGATGAAGGCGTTTAGCCTGAGGTGCTCACTTCATCTCCACCAGTTTGTAGTTGAGACAAAATTCAGATATTCAGCATTTGTCACTGTTTACATGGCAGCGAGAAAAAAAGTAAAATGTATATGCATACTTCGGTGTTGTCAGATCTCACCCTTTCACTGAAAAGAAGGTGAGTTTTATCCTTGTAAAGATAGAAACTGACATTTTAGGCAATGAACTGTTTTTTTTAAAGTAAGGCATTTCTCACACTTGCTTATGAAGAAGTTATTGGGTTTTTCATTTTGGTCCCTGTATTATTTTATTCCTTCAAATAATGTGGTGTACATAGTAATGTAAAATAAATGTTTTTTTTTTTTTTTTTTTTAAACCTATATACCTTGTGCTTTATTAATCCTTATCGGACCTGTGGATTCCCCTACACAACAGCTAGTATCTCAGACAACAGTACTCGGAGCCAGAATCAATTGTTTTTTGTTTTTAAGTGGTCAGGCTTGTCTTATGTCTTAAAGGGAGAGTGTGTAGGATTTAATGGATTTAATCTAGTGGTGTGGTTGCAGTACTGCAACCAACTCAGTACCCCTCCGTTCACTCTGTGGTAACGTGAGCCGCCGAGTGAAATACCGTGGTAACGCCGTTCGCCTCGCTCAGAGGCCATCTTACCATAATAACACTACTTTAGGGGCAATAGAAGTCAGACGGCGGCTGGCGGTACCACGGTTTTACACTCTGCGGCTCTCGTTACCACAGTTTCACAAGCGTGTCAGAACTACAGTGGCCTTCAGGTAACGTAAAAACATGAAAAGCTCTCTCTAGAGCCAGTTTTTGATTTGTCCATTCTGGGCTACTGTAGAAACATGGCGGTTGACCAGTTCACACAATAGAGCGTTCTGGTCCACTTGCCCTGTTGGCCATTAGAAGGAGCCTTTCTCAAAGGGCTTGTGAGGTTGCAATACATTTGTACTATTTTGGATAGTTTAAAATGAAGAAACCACTTTTTGTTTATTTTAAGTGAGCCGCAAAGAATTTTGATCTCTTGCAGCAGCTTGGCATCGGTGCTGCTGAATCAGAGGACAGCTATCCTGAATCAGTTACAGTAAATCAAGGGTGATGCATCATGGCTTTTGTGGAAAATAGAAATATAAAAAGAACTGACATTAGATTAACCCTCTGAGACCCTAGACCTGCTTTTGTCTTTTTTAGGGGGGTACAGGGGGTCTTAAGAGGGAAATAGCAGGTCAGCAGTAGATGTCACATTGGAGTGGTGAACATCACCTGAAAGCTGGGAACCTGAAGATTAAATTGTGATGCAGCGCAGCACTGTGTGTCAAGTTGTTCTAGTCATAAATCATAAATAAACAAAAATTAATTAATTATTTAATATGAATTGCAAAAGTGTATAAGGGCTTAGAACGTTATAATAGAAGTATATGATGACCATCCCCATGCTCTACTATGTCTCATAAGTTGTTGCAGCAATGTTTGGGTTGATACCATTTGTTTGTAATTTAACAATTTTTTACCTATCTAGAATTGATAAAAATGATCAATAATCCCTCCAAAATACCATATAAAGACACCAAGACCTTGAGGAACACCATAGAAAAAGCCATGCTGTGATTTGGGATCAAAAACTTTTGAGATTTCTGCAGGAATTGCATTTTTCGGCGATTGGATGGCGAGCACTTCTGTTGTTGAAACTGCTCAGAAACCCCCTTATTGTCAATCTACCTAGGAAAACCATCCATCCTCTGAATGCTCTAGGTCTCTAGTTTGTGGCTGTAATGTTTCTTGAGGCTGTGATTATCCTAAAGGTCACCACGGGTCATTTTATACAGTGAGGTCAAGTTTAAAAAAAATATGAAATGGCTACTATGGGGTTTAACATCAGCACACATGAATACAACTGGGCTCTTTGGATCCACAAGAGTCTCAGCTTTACAGTGATACCCAATTTATGTAATTCCAAGACTGTTTAGGGACCCCAGTAGGCAGAAATATTCAAACACATCATATTTAGAATAGGCGAAAATAACACATTTATACTGCATGAAAAAACTGCATGTTTTTTTCCCCAAACTGCATGTGATTATCATAAAGTGACAACAATTTGGAACAGCAACTTTGTTTTGTCAGAAACTTAATGCCGTCATCAGAATCCAGTTGATTGCCAAGTAGGTTTTCACATACGTGGAATTTGCTTTTTGTTTTGGTGCATTATAATAATTAACGTAGTAGAGAAAATAAAAGATGAATATAAAAGCTGCAAAAGTCAAGATACGTACAGTGGTACAGTTTCAGAAGTAGTTTTGTGCAGGAATGTGCAAAATATTGTCTTGGGAATGTGCAAAATTTCACAGTATGAAGTATAAAAAGAATATGTGCAATATAATATTCCAAAAGATGTGCATTAATGTGGAGATGTCATTATGGTGCATCTGCTGCATATAATGCATCTGGCAAGTCTCAAAATGTTGCTACTGAGCGTATCTGCACAATATTCATCCCATTTTATTTTATTTTTTTAATCCGGCCCTGTCTGTTGAATATCCTGAGAAAACTCCTTATCAGTTTACAGCCACTTTATTGTTTATATCTGGTGTTTATGATTTTTCAATTTATGGCTACAACAAAGAGAGATAAGGAGGTGGCTGGCCTCATAAAATTAGACTACAGTAAAAAAAAAAAAATTAAATACAAGAAAAGGGAAAGGAAAATAGTTATTCTCACAAAAACACCAGATTTTTTCTTTCTGCATCTTCATGGGAAATAGTAGTTTGTGGATCCCAGTTTGTAAGCAATATCACATGTAGTTTAACATTTGTAAGTCATTTAATTCGTGGAACAGAATTTATTTTGGCTTCTGAACCGTGTCATTCAAGGATTGAGAGTTTTCGGTCCATCCCATCGTGCTATCGTCGCGTCGTGCTGGCACCGGCTCAAAATACGTGCGTCAGCATGCGTCCGGCTATTTAAAGGGTTCCACGCAGCGAAACGCACTATTGCACACCGCTGCTTCTGTCAACCACAGCCTCCGACTTTACAAGACTCTACAAGCTTCTCAACATTTTATCATCACTGAGGGTAAGTGACCCAACTTTGCATTCTTCTTCCCTGTAGGCGAATATCCAGGCTTTAACATTGCGTGGTCCTATATGGCAGGACTGTAATAAAGCAGCCAAGCTGCACCCATCTCACATTTCCTTCTGCAGCATAATCATATTTCTGCAGGAGGCGTTTTAATGAGGAGTCTTTGTTTTTGCAAAAATAGTAAAAACCTGTTGTTCTAGTTTCTCTATGCATCTCAGATTGTGTTTCTGACTTATTAAAGTTTTTTCTATCCTTCCCCTCAACGCAGAACGCCACTGAAGAGACAGCATGGGCCGCGAGCAATCTGTTCTGAAGATTAAAGACGGGCAAATTGTGACACTCAAGGGGAAAAAAAAAAAAATGAAGCTGTGTGCTGTTGATCGTCAAAATGGTACAACTGTTTTCTAATGACCACGATTATTTCAAAATAACAAATTAACTGTTTTGCAAAGGTACCAATTTGATGCCCCATTGATCTTTGTATCACACTCCAGCCTGATTGTGGAATAAAATGTTGTATAAATCAGGCTAAACCTTCAGAATATACTGTAGATAGGAATGAAACTGGAAAGTTTGGTGAATGTAAGTGCTGCTAACGAGGAGATTTCTGACTCAGAGTCTGAGAGACACCTCATTTTGAGAAAATGGCCTTTAAAAGATATGGATTGTAAAATTCCATACATTTTGTAAGACACTACAAGTGAATAGGGTAACATTTTAAACTAATAGATATCAGCATGAAACCTCCCAAGTTGATTACTTACATTAACACAATTTTCTTTGGTATTGGTATTCGGTATTTGGTAAGTTTTCTGAAATTTGATGTTTAAATATGCAAATGAAGCATTATATAATGCTAACTTTTGGTGACTTTCGGTAAAATCTACAGACACAAATAGACAAAGTAGTAAAATAAACACCTAAATGTGTATTATGGATGTTTTCTTTCCACTAGTCTGACATGTTATTGAAGCAAAACAGCCCAAAATCTCAAAATTGACCAGTGCATGAAAAACATGTTTTTGCCTAGGGGTGTCTCCCTTTAATTTTAATCTGATTTTGAATGATTATGGATTATTATTCTCAGACATAAAGTTAATGATGTCTTGCTTCTGTCCTTAGCACCTTCGGTTTGCATATGGAAACGGGTAAAAAACGAGAAAAAACAGGTGGCTTTCCGTTTCTGGCGTGAAGGTGGTTACTATTCCCCAAAGGTGGATGGAATAGACTTGAAGGTAAATATTAACCTTTAATTATATTATATATACATATATATATATATTTATATATATATATATATATATTAGGGCTGTCAATCGATTAAAATAGTTAATGATTAAACACATGATTGTCCGTAGTAAATCGCGGTTAATCGCAAATTAATCACACCTTTTTATCTGTTCAAAATGTACCTTAAAGGGAGATTTGTCATGTATATATTTATTATTGGAAATCGATTAACAAGGCAAAACAATGACAAATATTGTCCAGAAACCCTCACAGGTACTGCATTTTGCATTAACAATATGCTCAAATCATAACATGGCAAACTGGAGCCCAACAGGCAACAACAGCTGTCAGTGTGTCAGTGTGCTGACTTGACTATGACTTGCCCCAAACTGCATGTGATTATCATAAAGTGGGCATGTCTGTAAAGGGGAGACTCGTGGGTACCCATAGAACCCATTTTCATTCACATATCTTGATGTCAGAGGTCAAGGGACCCCTTTGAAAATGGCCATGACACTTTTTCCTCACCAAAATTTAGTGCAAGTTTGGAGTGTTAAAAAGAATTAGCATTTTGACAGCCCTAATGTGTGTACATATATATATATATATATATATATATATATATATATATATATATGTAATGTAATGTAATGTAATGTAATGTGTGTGTGTAATACCAGTAAAATCCATGTGACACTAGTGGTGAATCAAAGCATATGCTTATACATTGTGTTTTGTTTGTTCACAGATACACAAAATTACAACTAAGGATACAACTGATGATTTAGATGACAGTCATTGGTTTGAGAAGATTGACCTAAGAAACGGTAACTATTACGGCCTGCAATCTGTGGTCGAAACCAGGAAATACCTCAGTATGTCAAGACACATTTTCTGCCTCGGGGAAACCAGTGGGGACTGTGCTGAGCTCACAGATGATATCATATAGGTATGTTTTCATTATACTAACCATATATTACATCTACTTTTACATGTACTGAATATTTTTCCTGTATCACTTCCCTTCTTTCTAACTTTTGGCAGTCTGTAAGAACTTCTGCCTGATTTATTTCTGAACTCATCTCTGAATCTTTATCTTAGCAGTATATAGTGCTATCTGAATTTCTGATTCACTATCACTATCATGCCTCTATTTATTCATAAAACTGGCCCTTACCTGTTTTGTTTGTTCCGCAGGCATCCACCACCAGCTGAGCTTCACCTTCTACCACATAACTCAAAATTTCCCTGCTGGGGTCGATGTCTTCCTCTGGACCAAGCAGACAGTGGAGTTACTTAGATAATTTGTTATTCTTGGGTGGCTTCTTATAATAATGGTAAAAATTGAGGCAGCTGTGGCCGAGATATCCTGATTTTTAATCCCTAGTATTGGTTAGGCTCCAAAAATACTGGATCCCAATCTTCCTATACTGTAATGTGACTTGAGTCTTTTTATGAACCTTTCCTGCGGGAAAATTCTGTTAAACATTTCAAACATGACGCCCGAGTTTGTAACTCTGTTAAAAGTTTGAAGTCTCCTAGCCCAAGCTGAGATCCCTGACGATATCCGTATAGGCTTATATTCACACACTCCACCTGCGCTTTAGAAGACATTATATAACTGTTGTCAAAGGCCGACTAGTTCTCCGCATGACTCGAAAACAGATCTATAAGTGTAAAATTGGTAGTGTTTCCCTTTAATGTGAAAATGTTTCTCAAATGCTTTTGATGTGTTGGTATTTAAATGGGTAATGAGGTATCGACTACTGTATGTATGTGCAGCAGATTGATGATTTTTTTGTTTTTTCCACCAAAAGTTTTTGGGTCAACTGGAGCTCCACACCAAATCTCTACTGAAACTGACACAACAATATTCTTGATCCAGTACACTGATTGACTGCCTGATTCGGACCCTGATTTAGTAGTTAAACAGAGAGTAAGCAGCAGTTATGGAGTTTCATCACATCAAAAAGTTTAATAGTTTAAACATTCATGCTTTACGAGCATTTATATAACACCTGCAACTGCTAAATCCATCCTAACGCATGATAATTGTTGATTATTAATGTTGAATGAATGCCAACGGTTGTCAAATGCCTTTTCATGTATTGTCTTGCTGGTGTTGGAAAAGAAAAGCTTTATATTTATATATGTTATTTTGTTTTGTACGTTTTTATACGAACTAACTACACTAACTAATGTAAACACATATTTTAATAAACAATTTTATATCT
This sequence comes from Sebastolobus alascanus, assembly GCA_916701645.2. Classification (NCBI taxonomy): domain Eukaryota; kingdom Metazoa; phylum Chordata; class Actinopteri; order Perciformes; family Sebastidae; genus Sebastolobus; species Sebastolobus alascanus. Next base: position 1,130,737 of record CAKAOJ020000111.1, read on the forward strand.
TGAATGGTGTCCTGATTTCTTTGAAAGAGTAGTCATGTAAGAAACGTTTAGAGAAGTGGTTAGTGAGTAAGGCAGCGGTAGAAGAAGTTTTTAGAAACTTTACTCATGTAAAGTAGGTAAGTACTAATACCACATTTTGAAAGTAAAAGCCACAAAGTAAAAGCTCTGGATTTAAAACCTTACTAAGTAAAAGTATGTATCAGCTAAATGTACCTTAAAGTCATTGTGCAGTAAAATGTTCCTGTCAGTGTTTTACTATTATATCGGATGTGTCTGGATTAATATTAATGCTGCATTTTACTGCTGTAGATGTTCTTAACTCCTTTATATACTGTTGGCTAGTTTAATCTACAGCAATGCATCATGGTCTATCACATCATCATGTGTTTGTAGCGTCGCTGTCCTGTGAGAACCACGTATCTCTAAAAAGTCAACTTTTCAAATACCCCACTCATGAAGTTTGAAGCTTTTACGTGTCTTAAAAAATGCGGTTGCTAACAAGTGGCTAAATGAGACTACTAAACATCACGCTGACGTCCATCTTTACAGCTTCATTGTTTATACTCGCGTTCATGCGACCGTGGTGTAGTTCATTTATAGCCTAACGTTAGCTTTTTACTTCTGGCGATTGCATTCACACTTCAAAAATCATAGAAGTGGTGTTCATTTGTGGAGATTATCTTGCTGAGCAAAACGTGTAATTATCATAAACGTGTGTACCCTCATTCCACCTTCAGAAAAGGGGTTTCAGACACTGACACGCTTCTTTTGAATCATACTGAAACCTTAAGAATGTCACCAAACATGTATTTATACTGTATAGGGCCACTATGTTGTATTGTCAGCTATTTCTGTGACTTTGTCCAGTCCAGTGTTAACCCCTTATTTATAATTCTGCAAATAAAGTATGTTGTGCTGAATAAATACATACACTGTTTGGCACTGTAACACATTGCACATCATATCATAAATTTCTTCAGCCATAGTTTTAAACAAACTTATCAGTATCAGGCTGCAGTGTTGTATGGTAACTGATTGAACTTGAAGGTTAAACACATACTGTACTGTAGGTAGGAGAAACAGGGGGTGCTTTCATAAAAATGCTGGGAGGACAGACTAATGCAGATGAGTTTTTCTGCTTGTAATACTTTATCAACTGAGGCTTCTCCAACCTGACTCATACATAAAGTATGTTTAGTGATGAAATATAAACTGGGGTGTTCTCCAACTCTTTATCGGTGCTGGTTCCTCCCTGATAACAGCTGCATGGAAATCAATTGTCAACAAAACAATCACTTGTTGAGCAACATTTATTTTGATATTTGCCTTTATTTGCCTGGATTCAAACTAAACACCAGTGTTGGGGAAGCTACTTTAAAGGCATAGCTTTGCAAGCTGCCAATTACTTTACCCTGGAAAAGTTGAAATAATCAAAGCTACCCTAGTACATGTGATACGAAATTAATCACACATTTTTTTTATCTGTTCAAAATGTACCTTAAAGGGAGAAGTATTTAATACTCTTATCAACATGGGAGTGTGCAAATATGCTTGCTTTATGCAAATGTATGTATATATTTATTATTGGAAATCAATTAACAAAACAAAACAATGACAAATATTGTCCTCCGAAATTTCGAATAGCGGCTGGCAACGACGGCGGCTTTTAAGTGATTTTTAAGAGGTTAATAAAAAATTGCAAGTAGCGTTAATGTGTTATCGCTTTAACTTTGACAGCCCTAAACAAGATATGATACAAAAAAAGTCACATGCCAGCAAAAATGCCACTCAGTTTATTTATAAAAGTGCCCAATTGTTCACAGGTCATACATAAACAAAAAAAATAAAAAATCCCCAACTAAATGTTTTTTAACTTACACCTTTTTAGACCGTTTGAGCACTGGTCTAAAAAAATGGGCCTGTTGTCTTACTCGTCAGTTTTGTAACATCTGACTTGTACAATCTAACTAAACAACTAAAACAGTCTTGAACTTGCTGAAGATGATGACGCTGTCGCTGTGTGAGCACTGAGCAACGCTTGCTCTTTTTGAAAAGTCAAGTGTGTGGCGGTGGCCACTGCCTGACGAATGCATTGAAAGTAATAAGGGGCACGGCTGGTCAAAGGGGGTTCAATTACAGTAGAGAAGCAATGGTCAAATAAAAATAAAATTCCTTTCCTATTAGGACCCAAAATTGTTTGTAGTTTCAGTCGTTTGTATCTTGTGTATGATTGTGTTTGTGGACATATTTTGTGTATGTATTTACTTTTCTTTTTCTATTTTAACTATTTAACAGGTGTTATAAATGAGCGTTTCGCTATAAACACTAAACACAGTGCATCTAGTCCTTGTGCATAAATGTATCTTACAATTCTAATGCTACTATGATTTCAATATCAAATAAAAATAAATAAATAAATAGTTAACTACACAGAAAATTACAAAAAAAAGTAATTGAACTAATTGAATCACTATGCAATATGACTGTAGTTGAACTACCAGCAAGCTAAAATGTAGTTAAACTACTAGTTTAATTACATGCAGTTCACTACTTCCCGACACTGTTAATCACATATACAACTCAGGCCCAGCTTTATTTGTTATTTGGTGGTTGTAATGTGAAATAATGCCTTCTGTGCCACTGAATAGGTGTGGTGGATCTATCTGCAGACCTGAAGTTTTAGTGTCCAAATTCCAACCCAACAACAATAAAAATCCAAACCCAATAAATTATTTTATGCTCAGATCCTCCCAGTTAACAGCTTAACCTACACCTCACCTCGCCTCACCTTCATTTTATTAAGATCAAACCAGATAACAACTCCTTGAATGGAAATTTCACAACAAAAGTCAACATGAGCAACACCATAAAACACAGACACAGGAAACCAGTGGACATGTTATATAAACATTGGAAGTCCTCCAAAGTTCATGCTGTGAGAACATACACAGAAGGTTTTTTTTCCCACGTTATCTTTCTTTTGCATGTTTCATATTTTTTTCTTGTAACTTCCACATGTCACATAATGTAAGGGCTAGCACAATACACTGCTGTGAAGTGCAAAAAGTGCACATGAATCTGCAGCTCTCCTCGGCTTTACAGAGCTTCATAGTTTCGGCTCATAGTTCAGCTGTCCGGCCAACAATTTTATTGTTTTGGTTCAGTCCCATGGCTCTTAAGATGTTTTCAGCTTAAAAGCTTTAAAATATCCACTGTACACTACCTGCTCGGTACCAAACAGTAGGCTTTATCTTTTTATAGTGTCTTACATGCAAAATTGCGATACAAAGTGCTTAACAATACAGTGAAAATACAACAATACAATGAAAATAAACCCCCTATGTTAAAAACCCATTGACTTTGAGATCAGGGAAGTGGAAGTGCTAAAATACTAACTCATATCCGGGTTTTAGATCTCATTCCTGTAGCACTCTATTGTCAGTTTTTTGGTATGTGCAGTCTGCTGGAAGCAGTGTTGATTATACAGTCTGACAGCAACAGGAAGGAATCGGTATCAGTATACGGTATCTCTCCTTCACACACTGCGGGTGAAGCAGCCTGTCACTGAGGGAGCTTCCCAGTGCTGTCAGAGTGGATTTAATGCAATTACATAACCATCAAAACATACACGGACCGCAAAGCCTCCGGTTAGTGGCACAGTAAACACAATATAGGCCGACGCCATATGTGACGATTATAAGCTAGCGGTGTTATTTTGACTGGCTTTCAGAGTTTCAGCAGTTTGGTTGAATTTTGAATATTCTTGCGCTTCTGTTAGTTAGTAGTTTGCCTTTTTTATAGATATATATATAACCGATGACTGTATATTGAGATTGTATGGATCCAGTAGTAGAGGGGAAATGCTGACCCCTATTTGTTTGGAGCGTGTGGCCAGATCTTACACATTGCACCTTTAAAAAAAACCAAAGTGTTATTGCTTAGTGATCAAACTTTGAGAAGTGCCATATCCATTTTTGTTCCATCCAGTCTTTCTTAGTGCAGGAAGTGGAACATTTAACGGGATGGAGATCAGATTACTTGGGGTTATACCGCGAGCAGTACATTTTAAACGTATGACATGTAACCGTTGTCAGTTGCTGTTTGTAAACATTCAAAGTTCAGGGTTTCCACCAGTGTTATGCAAGCCTGGCGGCCAGCAAGGCCTAAATTGACTCCCAACCAGGCCAAAGCATTGGGGAATTATGTACTTTTAAGGTTGTGTGTGTAGGTTGTGTGCTTAACGTTAATGAGTGTCAGTGTGCGGTACAGACACAGAAGGAGAGAGAGCGACGGATCGTGTGTGTGTGTGACGGACTGGCGGTGAGTATGAAGATAACAGTATAGCTGTGAGCGTAGCAGTGCAGTGTGTGTACAGTTTAGGCTGTCGGTGAATAAATGCTACAACTCCTCAAGACACAAGCCAGTTCCCGTGTCTTGCTTGCCACAGTCTGTTTGCTGAAGGGGTTAGCACTGTTAAGGTGGACTGCAAACTACTCCTTTTAAGGAGCTGCAAGACTAGGGGAGTAAACAAGGTGTCAACTGTTCTCAATCCCAGTGATTAAGGGCACAGGCGCAGTTTGCGTTGGGTCAGGGGGCTCACTGAACCCCCTAGAAATGCATCTAACTAATAATTTATTGTAATATTGAATAATATCGACCTTGTTGTGTCTTCTTATTGACAGAATAAGAAACCAACGAGGTAAGAAGATAGATTTGTGGTATTTTTATTTACTTATAGCCAAATAACATCAGACGCTCTCTGTCCACGCACCGTTAAATATACACTTCTGTTACGCCATGTACACAAACAACGTACCTATCAGCTGTTAGGTCAAGATCAGACTAGAGACGTAATGCAAGGCATGGACTTTCTCAGTCAACCATAACAGAGTGTAGGATGGCAAAGTTTGTGTTTGCAGAGACAAAGTGTGCTCAAGTGCAGACTAGTTGGTGAACAGAGTGGAGCATTTAGCAGCTAAAGAGACAGGTACCGCCCTGTTGATAGTGGTGTCAGATCAGAAGACAAATCTATGCGTCCTTCTGGAAGGCATGGACAAACGATGAACTGTATTCTGTTTAATTTGGAGCACTTGTTGGGGAATACTATGGCGACAATGCCAGTAAATGTTGTTTGCTGAGCAAACAGTGCCCCACAGTTTTTACATCCTGTGGCTGCTGTGTGGGTGTTTTTAAAGCAGGTAGGCAGGTAGACATTTCTAGCATTGTTTGATATTTAATGAAGGATGGTATGCCCCAGATGGGCTGAGCATGTTTAATGGATTAAAATTTTAAAAGGTAGTGAGAAATATTTTTCAGTCAGATATAAGTAACAATAACATGACTTACTTTGATAGAAAAGGGGCGATTTACACTGATGTACCACCAATTTTAAATCAAAGCTGGCGCAGGATTTTTTTCCTTGCTCATCGACAGGAGTTGTGAGTTGTGAGTTACATGTAATGCTGCCATTGATAGATGAAAGTACAACAGTACTAATGTAGGAGCATTGACTTATAATACTGTATGATTGGAGACACCGTTAAATATGCACTTCTGTTACGCCATGTACACAAACCACGTACCTATCAGCTGTTAGGTCAAGATCAGACTGGAGACGTAACCATTTAAAAGATGGGTGAGTAGTAAGCTGCTTGCTCTCTTCCGACGTTTGTGTTTTTTTAAACAGAAAACACAGGTTTTATACTGCGTTATTTACTGAAAATGACGTACGATACAGCCAACAGTAGCTAACTTTCAGGCTCCTGGTGATCTCCCTCCAGCCAGCTGTCACCTTATTCAGGTGTTTGTAGTGAAACACGAAAACACATACGAGGTATCGTATCAGATAACTCCTCATTTCAACTTCAACAATCAGCCGTTCCTCGCTCGTTGGAATAAGGAATAAATAGAAACAAGGCGTCTGACAAAAGTTCAGCTCAAACACGCACGCTGCGCAGCGCTTCTTCTCTCGCGGCCAGTTTATTCCAATGGAAAACAATGCAACGACGCTTACTTGCGTTGCAGTCTGTTTGGAGGGTGTAATATGTAGGCTACACACATCCCAATACATTAGACCTCTCTGCATTGTACACATTACTCTCTAGATTATTTTTGTAAATGGTAAATGGACTTGCATTTATATTTATATATATATTTGATTGGCGCAGTTCTGATATCGGACTCTGGCGGACCGTTTTTGTGTCAAATTATTGATTTCTTAAGTAAGTAGCCGCGTAATAAGCAGGATAATGTACAGCTAGGGGGTCATTGTTTTGAAAGAAACCCCTTCAGGGAGATGAGAGTCCACCGTGTGGCATCGCCCTGTTGGGGATTCTTTCACAGGAATAATCGGCTCGCTGTACATTATCCCTTACATGATTTGCTGATTAGGCCTAAAGAACCAGCTCTTTCATGAAACACCTCTGCACCTAATGACATTGATGCTATTGATGATGTTGATGACGATGATATTGATGATGATGATGATGATATTGAGGATGTTGTTGATGTTGATTAGGATATTCATGATGATGATGACACTGATGACGTTGTTGATGTTGTTAATGATGATGATGACAAAAAATATACACCGATCAGCCATAAAATTATGATAGCATGGGCACCCTGACCGGTCTGCGGCTACGCAGCCCCATACGCAACAAACTGCGATGCACTGTGTGTTCTGACACCTTTCTATCGGAACCAGCATTAACTTTTTCAGCAATTAGAGCTACAGTAGCTCTTCTATTGGATCGGACAACACGGGCCAGCCTTCGCTCCCCACGTGCATCAATGAGCCTTGGGTCTGACCCTGTCGCCGGTTCACCGGTTTTCCTTCCTCGGACCACTTTTGGTAGGTCCTGACCACTGCAGACCGGGAACATCCCACAAGAGCTGCAGTTTTGGAGATGCTCTGACCCAGTCGTCTAGCCATCACAATTTGGGCCTTGTCAAAGTCGCTCACATCCTTACGCTTGCCCATTTTTTCTGCTTCCAAAACAAAGTTCGAAATGTTCACTTGCTGTCTAATATATCCCACCCACTGCCAGGTGCAATTGTAACAAGATAATCAATGTTATTCACTTCACCTGTCAGTGGTCTTAATGTTATGGCTGATCGGTGTATATCTGCTTTATATACATCCTGTGCATTGCCTCTGTGCACTGCCTGCCGGCATCTGTATCTGATCGGACTTGAAGGTGTTGGCACTTACTCACGTTGTTCTCAGATGTACGTCGCTTTGGACAAAAGCATCTGCTAAATGAAATTGTAGAATTGATTAGCACTAAACACAAAGTACAGCTGTGTCAAGAGGGTGTGTACGAGGTAGCAGGGAAAGGACCCAAATTCAGACAATCCAGGCAGACAGGAGCAGTTCGGTGATTTATTGATAAAATAAAGACACTTAAAGCTTCAGTAGGCAGTATATTTTTGACATCATTGGGCAAAAATTCCATAATAATCTTTCAGCATATTGTAATTCAAGTGTTCTGAGAGATAACTAGACTTCTGCACCTCCTCATGGCTCTGTTTACAGGCTTTGAAAATCTAGCCCGTGGCGGGAGACTTTGACCAATCACAGGTCATTTCAGAGAGAGAGAGCGTTCCTATTCGCTGTGCTCCGGTCATGTGAGCGGAACTTGGCGTTCCTTTACCAGATTTTACAATGGCGGCGGCGTCACAAACTTTCTCATTTTACAGCTAAACAGTACACTACAAGATGATTCTGAAAACATGTGAGGCGAGAAATAGGCATTACAGTAACAGAATATTGATTCATATTTGATCAGCGCTGCCTAGTTTGACCGTTTGACAGCTGGCTCTCATAGACGGCAGTTGGACAGCGGACCTCAGATCAGCTCTGACTGGTTGTTTTCCTCCGGTAAGTGAAATCTTTGAGATGCCGTTAGGAGCAACGGAGGACACAGTAGGACACAGAGGAACATGATTTTTTTCAGGTTACCTGTTTCATGTACTACTGTCACGATATAGCGACCGTTTTATAAAAATAACTTTTTTTAATCATATTTGCTCCAATCTCGCATACTGCAGCTTTAAGCTTACTGGCATGAGTAGCAAGTTCTGACGGAAGTAATTTAGAGTCTATAGTTAACAGGAATGGGACAGACAAGCAGATACAGATTCTGGTTAAGGTTTCCAAGGCTGGAAGGCAAAGACATGAAGCAAGATTGACGATCTGGCACTGACTGGGGAACGGGCGTGGTTTACCATAAGTATTGACAGGGTGATTTGGAAATTTGAGCACTGGTGAGCAGGAGCATGTGGGAATCGGGTTAACGCTTAACACAGATGCAGGTGCCTGAGGACGTGGGGATGTGGCTGATGATACAGCCTGTTCTCATTCCCAGGCCGCCAAATACCGAGGCTTTGTCACGGCCATCGGCGTTCGTTACCGCCGCACAAGTCACCCCTTAGCGCCGGTATGAAATGCATCGGGCGTTCTTTTAATTACAATATAAACCCATCCTTGGCAACAGTAAACGCTCAAAGAAAGTCCTGTGGTTTAAAGAGATAGTTTAAAGAGCGAAAAAACACATCAGAACGTGTTGGATGATAGGGGCAGACAGAGTAAACTAAAAACAACTCTGGCAGACGTGACAAGCTGAGGCAGATGGGGATGTCATTGGTTTTGCAGGTATTTGGTCATAAACCAAAGTACTTGACAAATTACCTTTTTTACCTATTGGTGGCACTAGAGGAAAAGTCAGGGGATCACCAAAGTCAGTAGGATTCATCATCTGGGGACCATGAATGTTGATTCCAAAAAATAGTCATTGCACTCATTCAATAATAAAAATTGAGACTTTAGTTTGCACCACACCGCTTAAAAATATTGATTAATGCTGCTTTAACTGCCCCCCCGAGATAAACGTCAGTCAAGCCCCAAAACGACATATGTTCACGTTCAAGTGATAAATCCCTTTAGTCCACTAAAGTGATTATGATGGGAGCAAACAAGGAAGACCGAAAAAGTCCCCATAGGGAGGTCGGCCTGGATGTATGGGTCAACAAAACATTGGACTTTAACATGGAAGACAGCAGTTCGCTTCCCGTTTCCAACTTCCCGAAAGTCAACTTTGTGTTTTTTAACCATGACCACTATCATTCCTTAACCAAGTGGTTATTATTTTAACCATGACAAAGAAGCTCCCCTAACCTTAATCCCCCCTACTCCTGATGTAGCAGTAGTAATTTTAACCCAAACCTCTAAGATTCCCTAAACCTAACCTTCCCTAAACTTGGTTAGGTACCTAAACCTGTCCAAACTTTAACCAAACAGACAAATGACGTCGTCCTGACAATGAGGGCGTCAGATCAGAAAACATTTATATGTGTCAATCTAGAGGCTATGGACGACGTGTCTTGTTGTTTAATTTGGAGGTCTTACAAAGACAGAGCTTTGTAACATACTATGGGCCTAAATTGCACTATATATGAAAACATCATTTTACAAAAGGACTTTAAACCTGTTGTTGTTACAAGACAGGTACGCGGTGAATAGTGTTTAAATGCATAGAAAGTAAAACATAAAGAGGAACAGCAATAATTTCAGAAAATGCATGCCAATGCTTGATTATTTCCAGTCTTCTATACTGAAGGATTTTTGCAACAATTGCTACCATTTCTGTGCACCATATATTTGTATAGTTTACAGATATTCGAATAATCTTCAGAGTTGTTTGATTCTGTTTCTGTTTCTTTCAAATGGAGGAAACCTACAATCTGATAAACCTGTAACACTGTCACACCTGCTTTGAATAGTCACCATGGAGGCGTATGTGAGTCACCCTGATGTTGCACCACTGTGTGGAGGAGGGAGAGTGACAAGTGAATTTCCTCCATAAAATATTTTACTATGGAGGAGGTTTCCAGATAAAAGATATAACAACAAACAAGGTGTTCACCCCAGTTAAATTAAACACCAGTTCTGCTTGGACAACACAAACCGTACCACCTGCAGAATAGAGAAAATAGCGTCATATCAAGTCTGAATGTGTTTGCTGTTACCAGTGTAAAAATAAATGATAATATTCAAGTGTTGGGATGACATTATATTAAAATATAATCTGCATTGTGTCTGCACAACACTTTTAAATATTTAGGTGGGGCTAAAGCAAATGACACTTCCCTCCAGGGATTAAAAAAAAGTGTAACTTCATATTAGAAAACTGAAATAACTTTAACATGATATACCAGAAAAGTCAGGAGTGCAATATTGAGATACACTCAGTTGCCAGTTTATTGGGTCCAGTAATGCAGTCTAATACAACAGCTCTGCAATAACTCCTATAACCATGAAGATTACAATGTTCAGTTTTTTGTTGAAACTCGCAGTATTACTTTTTTTACTTACTAATTTAGTTTTATGGCATTTGCTTTATTATTTACTTTAAAGCTGCAGTATTTTTACATTCATGGATAAAACCTCTTGTTGTTTGTTCACTTATCACAGTGCATTCTGGGAGAGACTAACTGTTAGTTCACATTACATGACTTTAGCCCTGATTTTCCGCTCCCCGACAAAAGCCCCAGATCAGAGGCAAATCTGCGTTGGCTTGCCGCTCGTACATCAGCGTTCGAGCATCATGTGTGAACTGCTCAAAGACGCAAGCTGAGAGGCTCGCCGATGCATCGCAGACGCGTTCCAGATATCTAGCATGCTAAATATCTGGACCTGTCGGGGACTCCGGCCACGAGCTACAGCCAATGAGAGCGCGAGACACGGGTTGAGGGGAAACCTGGGGGAGGAGGGGTCGCCTGTAACAATAGGAACTTTACTGTATGTGTTGCATTTGCAACACGGAGCAAAGTTGTTGTTGCACCTAGAGGAATAAATAATAAAAAGACATGGAAACTGGCTATTTTGTGAACACGTGCCAACGACAACATCAGCAATGTGTCTCGCGTATGGTATCACGTCATTTACCGTGTATTTCTCGCGTGTGTTTTTGTGACAAAACATAGTTTAGAGACCTCATCAGGGATTCCTCCCGGTGAAAGATCTTGTAGTGTGTGACCTGCTGTCGCCGGTCAGTCATGTAGTGTGAAAACCACAACAACTTACTGCGACAGTACTGCTATTTGATGACTTTGAAAGTCGTGTAGTGAACTTAGCTTAACCCAGCTCTCCAAAGGCAATATGGTAAAGGCATATTTGAGGTTGCGCAACTACAAACACTTAAAGCTAGGGTGGGTAATGTATTTCAGAAACACATTTTGTTATATTTGTTGAAATTCTCTTAAAATCTAGACAGCAATCAATAAATCAAATGATCTGACAAAATAGGAGAAAACTAGAATTACTGCCTTGCGGTTGTATGGCTCCGCCAACCAGTCAAATTGCAGTTTACATCCATGTCTGTCCAAAATGTCATCACTTCATCATTTTATCCGTTTAGACATTTGTGTGAAATTGTCATAATTAGCATATAAATTCTCCCACAAGTCGTCTCGTTCACGAAAATGGACTGGACGTACATACGGACAGACGGACAACCTGAAAACATAATGCCTCCGGCCGCGGCTGTCGCCGGCACGGAGGCATAACAATCCGGTATCGGTGGCTGTTGCAAGACTCTAATAAGTTTACCTACCTACCTGCCTGCCTGATCGCATTCTGCCCGTGCACTCATTGCGCGTCAACGGAGTCTTCCACAAGCTGCTAGCTTGACAGCTGTGAGTACTAACAATAGCCATGTTCGTTGTTTACGTTAATAATAATAATTTTCGGGGAGTGGCTTTGGAGGGAGGCCTGAAGGGACGGACTGTCAATGTTGCCAACTTGGCGACTTTCTCGCTAGATTTAGGTACTTTTGGAGCTAGTGCTGCTAGCTACTTTCATTGGAAAAGAGTTGGCAACACTGCTGGGTTTTTCCGTTGCATATTTTCAAAATCTAGCTTACTCTTGCCGGTTTCTCCAATGTTGCCGAACCCATCTTTGAGGTTAGAGTAATTCATCACTGATGCCTGAGGATGTTTCAAGTCTGTCAACAAACCCAGGATTACTGTTGAGTGAGATCAGGTCAGGTTTCACCGGCGCCGGAAAGGTGCTCTCTTGCACTCTTGATGCCACCTTGGCATCGATGTCAATGTGTGCCAACCACACCCTGTAGCATTGATTTGACCATAACGACACGTCATTTTGCATCACTGACGCAAGATGAAAACTTGGCTTGGATGTAGGCCAGTAAAAACGTTTTTTCTTGTTTTTTCAGCTGCCGGTAAGATCCTCCTTGAGATTTGGCAGATTGTGGTAAGGATTACATTGTTCAAGTATTGGTCCAAGTATTTGCTCCCATGACTGTGCATTATTGTTCACTCACTCCCTAAGTCTTTGAATCTTGTAAAATGTTTATTTTTTAGTTTTCAGAGTAATGGCACGCTATAGGGGTTCCCTGAGGGGAAATGCTGATGGGAGGTCATGTAGGCCATTTCCAGCTCTTTGTGATTATGTACAGTTTAAATACAATCTTTCTAAATGATAAAAATCTTTAATCAATCAATGATTGAGGGCAGGAAAAAACAGAAAATTCCTGAAAAAAAAAAACACACCATAGTTTACAAAAAATCAGGACCCAAACCTTCAGTACAAGTGATGAGACCTTTCAATTGAACAATAACTCTTACTCAATACTACATTGCGTCTTCTGGGAAATATTCTCGTGTATCTTGTGACAAAACTTCTGGGAAAAGTGAAGCTGATAATTTGCAGAGTCTATGAGAAGATGGAGCAAACCTTAGTTTCTGGGCAACAAAGTGCAGAGAGGGAAGCGAGGGAGGAATGAAGGCAAGAAAGAAGCATTTCTTAGGATATCGGTGCAGCATAATTCTTCAAATTTATTTGAAAAAGTATTCTTTTAGCTAAACTGTAGATCTGGTGGAGCATCATTCTGAGACATAATGAACGCAGAATAATAAGCAGGGTTTTTCCACAAAGCAATTCTGTGGAAGGGAAGCTATTTTGCCTCCAAGGCAGGATAAACTGTGATGCATCTTGTGCAATAGATGATTAAACTGAAGAATGCAATACTCTTCCCCCATGTCCCCATGTTTGAAAAAAAACAGAGCAAAAGTGTCCTCATAGGCACGCCCTATGGTAGATTAAATAGGATAAAGTGCCCTCTATGGTGGCCCAATGTGTAATACATACCTGATAAGGGTGCCCTTAATGGAGAAAACGCAATGCAGCTCCACAGGCACTTGATCTCTGCTGCAATCATGTGGCAGTCCTGTGGTATTGCCACTCTGGATAATGGTTGATAAAGAATTTAAAGTGGGTGCAACGAAAAAAGGAGGCTGCTTACTGGGGTTTTGTAATGAATTACTACTTATTTCTGACTATAGTCAGGTCAAGTCAAGTCAATTTTATTTGTATAGCCCAAAATCATAAATCACAAATTTGACCTCAGGTCCAGGTCCATCATACTATACTGCTTGTGAATGCGATATCTCAGGAAAGCTTGGAAGGAATTTCTTCAAATTTGGCACAAACGTCCAGTTGGACTCGAGGATGAAATGATTAGATTTTGGTGGTCAAAGGTCACTGTGACCTCACAAAACACGTCTTTGGCCATAACTCAAGAATTAATATGCTAATTAGGACAATTTCACACAAATGTCTAACAGGATAAAATGATGAAGAGATGACATTTTGGACAGACATGAAAGTAAACTGCAATTTGAGGCATACAACCGCAAGGCGATAATTCTAGTTTTCTATTTGTTTATTTTTTCGTATGTTTCCTTAGTCTATGGAAACCAAAAGCAGTCGTCTTTATCCTGCTATCTCGAGACCACAACTTAATTATCGTGTTAACTCAGAATAACAAGACCATTTTCTCATTGAGAGCAAGAAAGAGTCAGGAAGAAACATTCAGATACAGGGAGAAGTGATACAGAGACAGAAAGAGGCGACATAGATGCGATTGTGTGTGCATCACACTCTGTGTTGCATCTCTAAGCAGTTCAGTTCTGTGGAATCAAGCTGATAATTTTCTCCATTCATGGCATGGCAACACGGGCTAAAAATAGCTCAGAAGCCCCTCATTCACCACTATGGGATATTTGCTCGGTAGGCGTGGGATCCCCGGCTGGCTATGGTCCAGATTCGATGTATGCAATCTCCTCGGTTACGTCACACTTTCATCTCCAACGTCTTCATCAACCCTCCTCTCATCTCCGTCCTCTTTGACCTATTTCCTTTTCTCTTTACGCCTTTTTCTGCTTCCCTTTTTGGGTTTTGCAAACCAGCTGCTGGTAGACTCTATCAGGCAGGCGAAGCAGGAAACCCAGCAGGACAGAAAACACTTCCACTAACCCAGAGTCACCACTCTCACTCCTCCTTATGCTTACACACTCTTTCTCAGTTCATGACATAGTGTATCTCATGGTTATTTTGCTGATTGGTTTGAGCGAATTTTGAAATCACTCTACTATTTAGTATTTCACTTTACATACCCATGTATGTCATCACTTTGTGCTGGATTTTCCCAAATAATTTTTTTTTAATATATGACATTCTGATGAATAGCGATTCTGCTGATTATTCTGCATTAGTCAAACACCAGATCACAGATGCATCTTGGGTACTGAATCTTATAACAACAACCTGCAATGCTAATGATCACAATAGATTAATGCCACGTTTGTGTCATATGGGATGTATGAGATGGGAACGATTCTCGCGTTTACGACTTGTGAGAGTTTCATATGAAGACAGGGTCGGTTGTGTTAGGGTTAAAAATACTACAATACAGCACTTTTCCCATACTGTAACAAGTCAAAATGTCTGTTGTGACTAGAGTTTAATCTGTTGGGAACAGTGGGCTACAGTACCTCTGGGGTCTGAAAAGTGAAGCCAATGCAGAAGTGCCTTAAACTTGCATTCTTTCTAATATCCACCAGGGGGCGACTCCTCTGGTTGCAAAAAGAAGTCTGATTGTATAGAAGTCTATGAGAAAATGACCCTACTTCTCACTTGATTCATTACCTCAGTAAACATTGTAAACATGAGTTTATGGTCTCAATCGCTAGTTTCAAGTCTTCTTCAATACAGCATGATGTTCATTTAGTAAATTATGGTCCCATTTAGAGTCAAATAGACCATAAAGCATGGTATGCTTTAGGGCGTGGCTACCTTGTGATTGACAGGTCGCTACCACCTCGTTGCCTGATCTAGGAGTTGTCTGTGTTTTCCTCTTACAACTTTAACCCTTTCACAGTGTGTTTTCAGTTTGTCACAGTTAATTATAACCTTTTCGGTTGCCTAAATTGTCTTATTCAGCGTTCGGTTGTATTTAGCTCCACCCTCTCGTGTCACTTCTGGTTGCAAAAAATCAAGATGGCGAAGGCAAAATTCCGAGATGGTGATGGCCAAAATCCCAAACTCAAGGCTTCAAAACAGCAGTCCACATACCAATAGGTGACACCACGGTGACTACGTCCACTTCTTATATACAGTCTATGGTTGGGAACAAGCAGGAGCATCCTGTTGCAATAACTATTTCTAAGAGATATGGAGTGTCAAGTCAAGTTTATTTGTATAGCCCAAAATCACAAATCACAAATTTGCCTCGGGGGGGCTTTACAAACTGTACAGGATACAACACCCTCTGTCCTTTACAGTAGTACAGGAGGGCTATATGTGAGATGTCACAACTCTTATACAATTCAGTGCATGATGGGTTATGAAACTAACCGCAAAGGTCGTAACAAAATCAGCATTTGGTGTTGGTTGTGTGTCATGTCGCTCCCTTGCTTAGTAAGCAGTGAATCATTGAAACTGATTTTCTGTCGCATTCTGCCTCTCTGTTTCTCCTTTCAGCCACATTCCCAGTCACATGACTCACTCATCCACATGCTCACCTGTTTCCACTTTCCCTCGTCTACAGTGCAGTAAGCCCTTTCCCTCCAGTCCCAGAGCCTTTCTCAAACAAGCCCCTACAACCTCTCCCTACCCACTTCCACTCCTTTCGTGTGGAGGGTCCGCCATATTAAGTGCCATCCCAAACCAATCAGCGGGGAGTGGAAGTGGGTTAAATAACCCTTCAACAGCGAGCCTGCATTGATGCCGATTTACTGGTCACGTGCAATTGCGTTTTATATTCGTCATGGAACACGCTCTGTACAAATGTTCTGTGCAACTACCCATACAAACATAAACTGCTCAAACTAAGATATTTAATATTGTCATATAGACGTTAACTTAAAGGTACATTCAAATATACCCTTGTCTAGTCTAAATGGCAGACATGTTCATTTGATTGCAAAGTGTTGTATATTTACAGAGACTGTTGCAAAAACCAAGCAGCTCATAAACATCAGAGTTAAAAACGAAAAGATGCTTACAAAAAAAGAAAAAAGAAATGCCATCAAAGAATGGCACTAAGTTTTATTCTTTTATTTTTACTTTCTCTGTATATTGCATATCCTTTTTATTCTTAATACTGTGAACCTTTGCACAGGTGCAGTGAGCATTGTGAAGTTAGATATCCACACTTCACTTCATTATTTTCTTTTTTTTTTTAAATCATCTCTGTTAAAGGGACTATATGTAAGAATCAGAAATTGCTTGTTAACAGCGACACCTGTGGCCGCAATGTCAACGAAAGTCAGCGTCCTGTTGCTCGCGCTCACGCTTGTGCTCGCTCTACATAGACATGAACGAGCACCGGTCTAAACAGTGGGGCGACACACATCAGCTAACACACAATATCACTCTATATTTCACCTGCTTGGCAGTAATGTTAGCTGACCAGACGAAGGTCTCTCCATGAATCAATGCTGATTCTAGTGCTGGCTTTTCCTGCTTCAGACTCTCGACACGGAGGGAACGGGGGGGGAGACACCGACACCCGGTCGGGATAACGTAACTCTCTGCGGAGCCCCGTCACTTCACAAGACTCTGTTGGCCTGGAGGAGCGGCAGCATTTATTTCTGCACAAACGTCCACTGCACATTCACTAGATATTCTCAGAGCTAAACTAACTCTTCTGCCCAGTGTAGTGTGCGCGCGTGCACGTGGAGTTGGAGCGAGCCGAGCGGGTGAGAACGAGCGCAGGCTGGAGCCTTGTGTTGGGGTCTGCGCGCTCGCGTACCCACACGCGAGCGCGCATGGGACACCGAACCGGTATGATTTATGCGCGTAATAAGTTACATATAGTCCCTTTAATCTCCATTTATTAAAAAACAGGTGAAAATCTAATTTCTTAAAAATCCAATAATACAAAAATGTCAACACAAATTTAACCATTTTCTTTTTTTCTTCTTTTATGGCTACGTTCAGGGTCTTTAAATCCCACACTAACTGCTATTTAGTACGCTAAAAACAGTATGTGAGACTTTTAGGTATGTCCGAAACCTTAGTATTTACCAATAGTACGTGAATTGCATACTATTTCCGGTGAAATATTACAGTATGCAACGCTGGACACTACGGCGGCATAAATATCCCACAATGCAATGCGGTAGTGACGACAACGTTTATAACGGACGTTGACTGACAGCTCTGTAACGTCAATAACGCTTCAATTTAACTGTAAGTTTAAGATTTCACTTTGCTAGGCATAATGAATATTTTAAGCTAGTTTAGACTTTGTGATTCTCACAAATTGTCGTTTTGGTCACGTGAGGTTGGCACGGGTTACCATGGTTGCGCGTCTCCAACCGGCAAGGAGGCTCTCAGGAAGTGACGACGTAAATTACAGCTCAGTGCGTCCGAAAAGATACATACTACTGTTTATTCACACAGAAGTACGTTGAACGATACATATTGAGTATGTAGAGCATAGTATGTGATTTTGGACGAAGCCACGATGTGTTGGAATGTGAAATGGGTTTAAGCCGAAAACAATGAGCCTTTTTGCGTTTCTTTCTCCATTTACTGTACCCACTAATATCTTGCATCATCGTGCATTACTAATGGGCAGCATGGATGCATTTAGCTGAGTGTGTGGCGTTGGGCACCAGGTGTATTCAACACCCCACCACCTCATAGCCTTCGCTATCTCTCACTCCTCGCCTGCTCAGAATGATGGATGGGCAGCTTAGCGTGGCCATCAGGACACCAGGGCCAAGTGAAATAATCCCCTCTTTCACTGGCACCCGGCTCAGCATGGTATTACGTGCCCTTGAGCTGTCCTCTCTACACACACTCTTTATCACTCAGCACTCTGGGAGGTCACAGAGGCCGTGTGGAACGCAGAGAGGAGGGGTTGGTGCATGTTTATGCGAATGAAAATGTGTGTGCGTGCATGTGAAATGAACAGCGATTGTACGGGTGAATCACGAGGCTAAGTAGAGGAAGTGGAGTACGCCACAGAGGATTTACCATCATCCTACAGACCACAGACTGCAATGATGTGATGAAACTTCATACAGCCGTTTGAAAAGGTGCCAACAGGATGTCAGAGAGGCAGTCATCGTGTTATCAGCTAGTCTGGAGCTTCTGGCTCAGCGATTCATATTGTAGCTTTATTGCAACGGTGACGTAGGTATCAGTTCTCCAGTCCAGTTCCACGCAGCTCTGCGGTCATGTTGGCCATGATCCTCCCAGTCAGGGTCACTAGACAAGGTTCGTGACAAATACAGATGTTTTGAAACCAATTCAGTGGAATTCTCCAGCAGACGCCATGCTTGATGGAATTTCATTATTTGCACTGCAACACAAGATCAGCATTTCTCTAACAGTAATTAAAGTAATTAAAATAAGCTCCATCTTTAACAACATGACGGCAGAGTTGCGTGGGAACTGACTGGAAAGCTGATACTTCATAAAATCACAGTTTCACAATCTTATGTGGAACGATGAGCAACATTCAGGCTTTTTGCCAGGCTTTTGCTGAAGCTTTAACATGGCATCATTAAAGTGATGAACACATAAACCAATAACTATAATCCAATAATATAAAATACATTATTCTGAAATGAGACATTCTGCATAATGAGTACTCTTACTTTTGGTACTTTAAGTATATTTGGATACTAATACTTTTACTTAAGTGCACTTTTATTTAAAAGCACAGTGTGTAGCATTTAGGGAGATCTATTGGCAGAAATGGATGTCCAAAATGGCGGAAGCGTAGCTTTGCTGCTGGGCTCTGACGTTGCAATGGAACGAACTGACTCTCACTTCTTGGCAATATACCTTCTTTCATATACAGTACGTTCTCTCACAATTTGTGTCCAGAGCCATGGTTTAAGTTACTTTTGCTTTAGAGAAAACAAGCCAAGTAGCAAGAAGGCCAGTAAGGGTTGCATTATGCTCAATCAGAACTAGTTTGTAAGACGTGTTGTGCGACCACTAAATCTGTAATGTACAGATAATGTTGAAAGTGAGATTTTTTTTAAGAACATGGCACTCACTACAAATCTGTGCGGAATCATCCAATATGGACATAAGTCCAAATCAGAGCTAAAACAGTAGTTAATATTGGATTTATATCCCTTAGGTGGCCAGAAACACAACTGCAATGGGATGCAGATGTGGCCCAAATGTTGCTAACATGTTAGCTTGAAACTCAGAAGAACTTGACAAACCAAAGGTTTTTGAAGGCTGAGCTGCTGTGTTTATTCTGCCCCCTAGTGGCCGAATCGTTTAAGATTTAAATTCTTCAAGGGGACAGAATCTAATAAGCATCTAAAATTGGATTCACGTTATTTTTGTGATGTTGAACAAGCTCAGTTTTGGTTTGTGGATCTGATCCAAAGCTGAACCAGGAGCATGTGGGCTCTGAACTAATAGCCCAGTGTTGCCCAGTTGATTGCAGATCAGACCGGCCAACTGTTGGTTTTTCGCCCCGGGGCTGTCTCGTGGTTTCATCCGGCCTGGTACGGATGATGTCACCCAGAAACGAACCCTTGAACTGCTCAATAGACCGAATAACAGAAGAACTAAACTAAATAGCAAATAATTTTTTATATTATATTATATTTATATAATTATTTTGAAGAATGCTTTGCCTTTGATAAATGTCTTGTGTCTTTGTACTCCACAACTGTTCAATTTAACACATTTAACACTGGTACAGCAGCCATGAGGCCTTTAACTGCTATATGGACACATTTTCAGATTTTCTGATGGTACCCCTGCATTATTTTATTGTCATTGCACAGAGTACAAGTACTGAGACAATGAAATACAATTCAGCATCCTACCAGAAGTGCAGAGTAATGTAAATAAAATATAGAATATATAGAAAAACAGTAAGGGGGAGATAAACTATATATAGATAATACACTATAGATACACACAGATATATAAATAGACTGATATAGACAGTATAAAGGGTAGAATAAATATGAATACACTATAGGTCAGATATATAGAGTATAGACAGTAGTATAAATATGAATACACTATAGGTCAGATATATAGAGTATAGACAGTAGTATTAATATGAATACACTATAGGTCAGATATATACACAGTAGTACTGTGTAGATACAGTATGTATGTGAGAGCATATAAAGCAGCTGAACAATAATAGTCTTTTACTTGTTTTTTGTGGTAGGTCTGGGTCATTTAGAGTGCACTATAATGTGTCTATGTCATCACCTGAAATCTTTGTCTGTGCTCTAGTTAGTAGTCAGCAGATTATCCAGTGAATCATGCTTCCTCCCGTCTGGGGGGGATGACAGACTGACAACAGCTGTGTAACTTTCAGTACCTCTAAAATAAAACGGTACACTGGAACACGCCCCGTCGGGCCTTTCACATGTTGCCCTGTTGACCTGCACCATGTAGGCCTGTATACGGTGGGGTATTTTTAGGTTTCAGGCAAACCTCAAAGGATACAGTCGGCCATGCTTCCTGGATGTTTGGTTTAACGAGGGGATGTTCATTTTACTCTTTCCCCCTTTTTTTTTTCTTCCTGTTGAGAACTTAAGAGTTTTTGTTTTGAAAAATGCGATTAATAAAGTTTGCTGTCTAATGAAGAGCTTTAAAATGTTGAACCCCCCCACTCCCATCATAAAGACACACCTGGACCAAGTTGCACACTCCATCTTTATAATCCTCTTCCAGTGGTGGAATGTAACTAAGTACATTTACTTACAGTTTTGAGGTACTTTACTTGAGTATTTCCATTTTATGGATTTTATGGATTTTTCTACTTCACAGAGGGAGATATTGTACTATTTTTCTAGGGCTGTCAAAGTTAACGCGATAATAACGCGTTAAAGCAAATTTGTTTTAACGCCACTAATTTCTTTAACACATGAACACAACTTGCGATTTTTAGGTCGTAGCGGGCTCAGTTTTAAAGCTAGAGTGAAGCTACTGGTATCATATGAAACTAGAAAACCCAAGGAATCCATTCGTGGATGGACCATTAACAAATTATATTTGCCGTTTGGAACAAATATAATGGACCTTGTCGCGAAGGAGGTTAAATAACGCTCCAAACTTATGCTAAATTTTGGCGAGGAAAAAATGTCATGGCCATTTTCAAAGGGGTCCCTTGACCTCTGACCTCAAGATATGTGAATGAAAATGGGTTCTATGGGTACCCACGATTCTCCCCTTTACAGACATGCCCACTTTAGGATAATCACATGCAGTTTGGGGCAAGTCATAGTCAAGTCAGCACTTTGATACTTTAAGTACAATTTGCTATTAATTGGTATGCACTTCTACTTCAGTAAGGTTTTGAATACAGGTCATTTACTTGCAAAGGAGTATTTTAACATTGTGGTATTGATACTTTGACTTGTGTAAAACATCTTAACTTCTTCCACCACTGTGTTCGTCACTGTATCCCTCAGTATCTGAAACATAAGCAGACATTTATATACCTCTGCTGAGTACTAAGACATTGCATCAAGGCCAAAACACATGTTGCAGATAATATTGGAGCCCCTCCACATCTGACCTTATCAGTAAGATCAGTCAAACTACTTTGACAATGTTTACAGTAGTAGTGGAAAGTACATTTACTCAAGTGCTGTACTTAAGTAGGAGGTGCAGCCACTGGTATTTACATTTTATGTTACTTTATACTTCTACTAATTTCAGAGTGAAATATTGTACTTTTTACTCCGCTACCTTTACACACAAAATGCCAAAAATGACTGGTTCCAGCTTCAGTGTGAATATATGCTGGGTTTTCATACAGTTCGATGATTGTAAATTGAATATATTTGTATTTTGGATGGTTGGTCAAACTAATCAAGCAATTTAGGGATGCAGCGATACCGATACCGGATCTGATATCAGGCCGATACGGACTCAAATAGCTGGATCGGATATCGGTGACAATGGGGTCGATCTATAAAATGAAATTCTATGTTTATATATTATATACATTGTATACTGGAATTTTAATTCCTGTTTAAGACCAATTTGTTGCTGCATTAAAATAGTTTAAATCTCAATTGTAATTCCTGTTCATTTTGAAGATTTTTTGCCAAGTTGTTGGTGTTCGATTTATTATTTTAATAATAAATAACAATTCACCAAATTTATATCTATGTATTTATTTGTTGCATTTTGTTTTACAAAGTTAGGAAAGTAATGTTTACGTCAAGCCTGTTGTTGCCTTACACGTAAAAGAATGATCCCAGTCACTTCCACACACCGAGGCATACAGCTGATTAATTAAACACTGGTATTGGATCGGTGCTCAGTAATTTAAAGATGTCTCAGCATTTTTCACCATTTTTTTTTTTTTTTTTTACATTTTATGGACAAATATTGTATTAATTAATTGCAAAGATGATCTCCTGGTTAATCAATGACAAAAAAATTAACTGTTACCTTAAAAATATCAAGAAACATCGTAACAACTTTGTCGTGCTGATCCTGTAAAGATAGAGTGACCTCCAGCCATAAGTGGGAGGATAAAAAGAACACACCTCTCCTGAGCAAAAACCTTTTTTATTTCTCGTTGAAAGGAACTTGGTAGAATATTACAGCAGAACACACATGACTGAAACAGCTGCCATTTCACGTAACACAGTACAGGAAGAAGGATGTAGTTCAATCTCATGTGTAATATTATATATAGTATATTTATATGAATAGAAAAGAAAAAAAAACTATTGCTCCCATGTGTTTATTTATTTTTTTTTCATATGGCATTTCTCTGCTGTGTTGAAGTGGGTAAAGTAAAATTCAACGAGAGGTTTACACACCAAAGGAAGTGGGGACAATGAAAGTGACATTTCCCAAAGCAAGGGAACTTGGTGGCTTTTTTTTTTATTAGGCTGAGAAGTAAACTTTAAACTGTTTCCATTGCAAGAAATAAAACTTGAAACCGCTCTCAAAAAAATGGATAAATACCATCATACAGCAATCAGAATATGCGAAATAAAAGAACACAAGGCAGCTCCGCGTAAGAGCACGCATGCAAAAAATATCATATTCTTAAAAGGAGCACTAAAGACAAAATGATGATTGCAGGTGTTTATGTTTGCGTCGTATGGCAACTGATGGAAAGCCAATTTGTGACAAAACATGGTAAAACGGGTGGACTGAAACGAGGGGACAACTCGATGCTATGTAAAGTGAACTGGAGTGCTGAGTGTTTGCTTACAAACTACTTCTATGAAGTGGTTTCTAGAAATTGCTATAACATACTTTGTTATCAATTTGTTGTACTCTTCTTAATTTCCTCTGAGGAATAAAATAAATGTTAGGAAAAAAAGCAGGTATGAAATATCACCCTGGACAGTTGCATCCAAGTTTAGTGTTTTAAATAAGCCACTTTAGGCAGCATTATCTAATAAATGTCTCATATTTCTAAGACATATTTCAATATATCTCTTTTGAAAAATAATCCTATCTATACTTGATCTTTTAAGTAAGTAAATCTCTTCCAGTATATATATTTTTGTCTTTTTTTTTTTTCTTAAGGAACAGCACCCCACTGTGGGTTTTGTTTTCCAAGAGGACCTAATTTTTCTTACAATCAGACTGAATATTGCTTCAGTCATTAATGGTCTGAGTTCAAGATTAAAGGATCCAAATGGCGCACCCTAAAATAAGTCAACAAGGTCAATTCCCTGGAGACCATAGCTCAAGCCCGGCAATATTAAGCTTTAACTCGAAAAATCGTGACCAGTGCTAGAGGCCCGAGCTCACCGTGTCCCCTTTGACAAAAAGGTCACAGGGGTCAAATGTGGGCCTGCATCGTATGAGACATCATCAGTTGCCACAGACGTCGCGACTGCAGCAACTGGCTGACCAGATCTGCACCCAGAACCTCTTGAGGATGATGCACAGGCACAGGTAATGCTGATATACCCCGAAATACAGATTTGGACAGGCCAGTCCTGAGACAAAACAAGCCACGCGTGAGGACGCCTCACCACGTTTCAGCTATCGGAGCAGGAGGTTAGCACCTGAGGGATGCCCAGGAGGGAGGGAAGAGGAAGGGAGAGGTCATTTGGACCCGTTTGGATTGTCCAGAGAATCCAAAGGAGTCATGTGCTTGTAACAGATCACCGTTATGGTACCTCGCTGGGCTGAGTGGATGTCCTGAGATGCCAAGGATGCCCCCTATAGCTGAGACCGTGGCTCTGGGTGTTGTGGGTCTGTCTGGGCAGGCCGTTCTTTACAGGTCATTTTAGACAAAAACACACACAGCCATGGTGATTGATGCAGGCGCTCTGTCTCACTCCTGCTGGTATGAGTATGTCACACGTTTCACACTTCCTTATTATCATCACACAGACTACAGGTCAGCGCCAGGTGAGCTCTTACCATTGGATGGCTAGCAGGAAGTGGGTCTGGTAACCTATTGGTGTCTCTTGAGCACTGTCAAACTTAATTTGCTGGGCTACATGTGAGTTTATCAAATAGAAAATCAATAGATATATAGATATATATATATATTTTTTTATATCAATGGGGAATCTCATACAGGAGCTGACTACTGCAGTCTGCACTCATTTAGCTATAACATCCACCTAAACTTTAGGACATGATTCTCTTATATAGACAGTAATTTCTCAGTCAAATATATATATATTTTTTTTATAATTTTACTCCGTTGTTTTAGCTTTTTTAAGTTCGATTCGTCATGCACAGAATAGTCGTTCCTATCTCTCTGTTTATCGCCAGGCTTTTTGCATCATGTCGTCAGCTTCATCACAAGTAGCCACCTCTCCATCAATCGTCGTCCACCTCGTCGCCCTCCGACTCCTCTCCGGCTCTCCTCTCGTACATCTTGTCCCGGTGCCGCTCCTGGATCTCTTTCATTTCCTCGGCGTAGCGGCTGAACGCTCCCCCGAACTTGCTCCACGCCTTGAAGGGGATTGTTATAGAGTTCCTGTAACTGGGCTTCACTTCGCTCACCCGCAAGAAAACTCCGTACTTGTTGGACCCCACGTCGAAGAAGAACCGCTTGGAGTCCACCATGATGGAGGTGCCCTCCGGGAGCTCGCTGTATCCGCCGGCTCCTCCGCCGCCGGTCAGCTCCTCCTCGTCTCCCCCGTAGTCGTCTATCAACTTGGCCAAGGCGTCGCGGAACTCTATTAAGCCTTGGGCCGGGAGAGCGATGGTTTGTCCGGCCTGCAGGCCAGCCCCGGGGATGCCACCCACTCCGACTCCGAAACCGGGGCCTCGGTTGACGGTCTGCCGGATCCGGAGAAACCGACCCCGCTGGTTCTCCTTCAAATCGAGGTAGTATTTTCGGTTCTCACGCACCAGGAACTCGCTCTTCAAGGCCCGTCTAGGCCCGGTGTCGTCCCCGCCGGATGATTGAGCGATCTGCTCCGGGGTGCTAGGCCCGAGCTGGGCGTAGTGCTCTATGAAATCCCCCAGGTAGTCGCGGAACTCCGCCGCCACCGACATGGAGAGGGTCAGCCGACTCTTCGAGCCCCCGGCGCCGACCTCGGCGATTTTGATGAACCGGCCTTTGGCGTTCTGCTTCACGTCAAGGTAGAAGCGTTTGTTCTGAATGTCCAGCCGCTTCGAGGCCAGCTCCTGGGTCTCCGCTTCCCGCTGGTAATGCTGAAATCCGCCGCCGCCTCCTCCCCCTCCGCCACCGCCGCCACCACCTCCACCACCGCCGCTGCTGCTGCCGCCGCCACCGCGCTCACTGCCACTGTCCCCATCCGCCATCTTCGCCACCAGCAGCCCGTTTCTCTGCGTATCTTTGACCCCCACCCCCCCCTCCTTGCTTGACGAGCTCGCTGAGGAAACCGGACGGACGGTTGCCGGGCTCTGATTGGTCGCTGCTGCTGCCAGTTACAACATCAGATAGAAGACGTGCGTTCTCATTCGCCAATCATCCTGCCTGTCATCAAAACGTAAACGCCTTCTGTATGACATTCAAGTACATAATGTATTTACAGTCCACAACAGCTCTCCACGTCAGTATTAAACATCACGTTTAACGAATATCTACGACGGAGAATGTGTGAATTGGTGAATTTACTGTTGGCATAACCGGTTTTCTAATGTAATCGGGAAAAAACTACGTGTATCAGAAGAAGTAATGAGTGTCCTTGTATTGAAATTCAAGAGTTAATTCCAACTACGGCCCTCCTGATTATGTATTTTGTACATTTTTGGGATGGATGCCCCTGGAAGGACACTCCACACACACACTGGTCCCGCCTACTTGTTGGTGCCGTGCGCAAAAAGCCAGGCACGATGATCTTACCTAGGGTGGGGGATGGGTGAACGTTCCTGCAAGCCTTTCTGCGATTGGTCGAAACGGAGATTCGAAGTAACAAAACGCGATCCGATTGGCCGCGGAGACTCCCACGAGGGGTCGCATGCAAAAAAGATTTGCGAAAGGGGTTTATTGTTTCTTTGCTTTCGGGGAGCCGAAATTGTTTGCTTATCTGCTCACTTCTACAATCAAATAACGAGACGGAAAAATGGTATGTGCGATTCGGTTAATGCTAAACGCTTTACTGGGGACATCGGCACATTTGTGCTGTAATTAATATGCGACTGTAGAAAGTGCTGTTTTGAATTTGAACTGGGGGGGAAATGCGACCAGAAGGTTAAAAAAGCTCGATAAAGAGCTAACTGTCAGCTAGCACGTTAGCATCAGCATTAGCATCGACGTTAGCATCAGCGTTAGCATCGACGTTAGCCTGAGAAGTCCGAGTTTTTGATGCATTTTCGTTAAAGGTGACATTATATTCGCCGTGTTTCGGGCGGTTCCTCTTTTGCACAAGTGGAGTGGTTTATTAGAAGTGTAAACTTGGATTCATATCAGTCTTTTTTCACTCGGCTGTAACGCTTAGCCTCTATATGAAATGTGGATTAGCAACCATTAGCATGCTAAGTTGAGCTGTTTTTATTAGCTCAAGCTCGGTTGGTTCGCTGTTATTAGTTGACCACAAGTCGTTCAGAATCGGCCTGTAAAACTTGGAGAATGAGGTAGAATTAACTGTGTGGTTTCAATGTTGCTAGGCGACTCCGTGAAGAGAACTTTTAATCTGTTTAAAAAATCGTGAATGAAAAGTTAAACGTTTTGCCGTCTTAAAGCGGCGCGTCTGTTTTGAGGTCACCGGCAGCATCCCGCTGACAGCTAAGCATGTTTTTGTCAGAATTGCCCTGTATTAGTTTTCTCACCTTTATCGGTTTATTTCTATATATTTTTTTTAACATGTTATATACATTCACCGTTATCGTGACCGCCTTTGATTTGTTATATTTGTGATTGGCGGGAAAGCGATAACTGTTTAACAGGGCATCTTTAACGTTACCTATTGAAGCGCTAATACGGTGCATTTAATTTTGACTTTGTCATTGGTTGCATTTTATTTTTGCAATGTAACCACTTCATGCTCTTATATCTGTCTTTGGAAACTCCCCTGCTCACTCATTTGCAAATATGAGGTGCTGTCGTGGTGTTTTTTTGTTATTCAGGAGCTATTGCACAAAATCCTAACACTATAGCCTCACACATTTGTCTTGTTTCTCTTACTTTCTACCCTGATTTCTATTGTTTCCTGAAATCACCTCTATAGGCTGGTGGCAAGGCAGGAAAAGACAGTGGCAAAGCCAAGGCAAAAGCAGTGTCTCGCTCCCAGAGGGCTGGGCTGCAGGTAAATCTTTCAATCTTGTCTGTTTGTGGCTTAACCGCATTATGTTATGTGCCACCCACCGCTTTTGTTTTACTCAACCATTGTTTCTTGTCTGTTTCCTGCCAGTTCCCAGTGGGTCGTATCCACAGGCACTTGAAGACTCGCACAACCAGCCACGGTCGTGTAGGAGCCACAGCAGCTGTGTACAGTGCAGCTATCCTTGAGTACCTCACCGCTGAAGTAAGCCTTCCCCATTTTGTGAATGTCTGTGATTAACCGTGGCACTGGATGTCAAGTCATGCAGTGTTTCTGTGTGAGATGGTGCTGTTAGCATTAATGTCTGCTTGTGGTAATCTTTGTTCTCAGGTACTAGAGTTGGCAGGCAATGCCTCCAAAGACTTGAAGGTGAAGCGTATCACTCCCCGTCACTTGCAGCTGGCCATCCGTGGTGACGAAGAGTTGGACTCCCTTATCAAGGCAACAATTGCTGGAGGAGGTGAGCTGACGGCTTCGCAAAGACATTAATTCTGTTTTATTTTTCCCGTGTTCTTTCAAGTTTTTGTGTCTTGATTTTATGAGCATCGTATTTGCTTCCTTGGTGTTAATGTGCGCTGCTATTTCTATCCTACTCATTCTGTAGAAATATTATCAGCTACCTTTGCATGAAACATTAAATCTTGCTAACGTTTTTTTTTGTTTGTTTTTGTTTTCAGGTGTCATTCCCCACATCCACAAATCCCTCATTGGGAAGAAGGGCCAGCAGAAGACTGCATAGATGCCATGTTGACCAGAAATTTCGGGGCTTGGGCTTTGATAGGACCAGGAGTTCACATTTGTTCTTTTTTATTAATATTATAGCAAACGAAGAGTGATTGTTAGGATTTGTGTTGTAATATTTTCCCATAACTAGAAAAAAAAGTACAGAAAACCCCTTAACGACAAAAAAAAAAAAAACCTCTTTGTATGTTATTGTAGAACGTTTGACTGGGGAGTTCATTATTCTTTCAAATGACAGTGAATTTGTTTGATTGGCCTGGGACTCTGTAATGTTTTATACTGAAAAGAAATTGTTAAAACCGTTTTTTATATAAAAAAAAAACTTGTTTTGTGGTTATTTTCTTGAAGTTACAATATTTACTATAATACAAGTTTTTAAGGAGATGTTTTTTTTTCTTTTGGACAGGAAATTAGGTAAAAGCATAATTGTGAGACTGGCTTTTCCCCCTTTTGACTTAATGAAATATTTTGAACTGCACACAGAGTGATGTATTAAAAGTTGACTTTTTTTTTTTTTTACATCAAAATGAAATCATTGAAAAGAAGATATTGCAAACTTCTGCTACAGTGTTTTGTGTTTATAGCACTTCAAGAAATGTGTTAACTTTAAAGTGAAGTGTGATCCTCGGCTGCTGTGATCAGGCGACGCTGATCCTGCAGTTCTTGCCTCACTGTGGAGCCATATGTTAAGTACATATCACTACTATATAGTTGGTACCCTGATATTTGGAGAAGATGGGTTGAACCATATCCATGCTTTTAAAATGTATTCACAGTACCTAAATGTATACAGAAACTGAAATGTCCAGACGTTAAGTCCATTCCATTTTTCAAGTAAAGAAGTAAAAAAAAAAGCTACGTGTTCAGGGAAATGACATATATTATCTTTGAATAAATACCCGTTGCATGTTATCCTTTGCTTGAAACAACTACTGGGATTATTTTTACAGTTTTGAATATGATAAGTCTTATATGTAAGGTGCTATGGCTGTCCAATAATACATGAACAAAACTGCAATATGTTTGGTTTGTTTCTTGAATATTTACATTTTAGGAAATAATCCAGCAAGAGAAGTTGGATCAATTATCTAGAACAATTGCTACAAGTGGGTTTCTGCATTTTCAGTGTTGTTGAAAAGCAAATTCATGTACATTTTAGATTATTTTGTGGAGTTTTAGTTGAAGAGTAGCCTATACGTATATAGTTTCACTCAATTTACATTTTTTTGGTCACCTGACAAAACATAAATTCTTCATTTCCAACAGTCTCACTTGAGGATTTGTCCTGCAGGTTTACAGCCGACCAGCAGGGGGAGCCACTGGCATTTAAATTACATCACCCGCCTTTCCCTGAATCAATAAATAGAGATATACAGCACATATAATATTCTTCCTTTGGCCAAACACATCTGCGCCATACTTGCATCAAATATTCAGGGAATATATAGTTTGAAGAATAGCTAAATGAGGCAAACCTGCAAAAACAATACATTACAGAAATAAGATGGATATAAAATATAATTCTATACTTAAATAAAAAACATGTCATGAGGTCAGGATTTTATTTGATCTAATCTTTTAATCGTGTTTACAATATTTCACTAAGAAGGCTTAAGAGATGTTAAAAACATTATTCATCTCATACAGTTTGTATTCTGTATCTACTTCCAGCTCCTCAGCGAAACTAGAGAACACTTACATTACGTTATTGGCTTATATTAATGTACATTAAGTTACAATCCAAGCAGCCAGTATTTAATGGCTGCACTATTTAATGCAAATAGGATTTTTTAACATATTTGTGCTTCATGTAAATGCATTTTTTCCTGATATTCAGGATGCATTATTCAAGAAACTTAGGGGAAATGATTGGGATTTAAAATCTGCAGGTTTGAACCACGCTTGTGTTTGTGATGGAAAAGTTGGTTGTGAAAATACTAAAAATGAATAAATACAAAGTAGATAATAATGAACATAGTATGATGACAACTCGACTAAAATATTTAATCGCAATTAATCGCATTGTCCATAGTTTATCGTGATTAATTGCAAATTAATCAAAACATTTTTATGTGTTCAAAATGTACCTTAAAGGGAGATTTGTCAAGTATTTAATACTCTTATCAACAAGGGAGTGGACAAATCTGCTTCTTTATGCGAATGTATGTAAATATTTATTATTGGAAATCAATTAACAACACAAAGCAATGACAAATATTGTCCAGAAACCCTCACAGGTACTGCATTTAGCATAAAAAAAATAAAATATGCTCAGATCATAACATGGCAAACTGCAGCCCAACAGGCAACAACAGCTGTCAGTGTGTCAGTGTGCTGACTTGACTATGACTTGACCCAACCTGCATATGATTATCATAAAGTGGGCATGTCTGTAAAGGGGAGACTCGTGGGTACTCATAGAGCCCATTTTTATTCACATATCTTGAGGTCAGAGGTCAAGGGACCCCTTTGAAAATGGCCATGCCAGTTTTTCCTCGCCAAAATTTAGCGCAAGTTTAGAGCGTTATTTAGCCTCCTTCACAACAAGCTAGTATGATATGGTTGGTACCAGTGGATTCCTTAGGTTTTCTAGTTTCACATTAACCATAAAACTGAACCCGCTACAGCCTCCAAAAGATCGATTGCGTTGAAGAAATTAGTGGCGTTAAAAAAAATTTGCGTTAATGCGTTATTATCGCATTAACTTTGACAGCCCAACAGTAGGCTACTACTGGATTTGATTTGATGACCTATGGAGCAGCTCCGCACTTTATACCCTATGACATCACAAGTTTGAGTTTTAGCACTCTAGTTTTTGGATTTGGGAGAGTTCTTCATGTTTACTAATATTTTTTGGACTGCCTTAGACCACAGGAATAACATGTATGAATTATGAAAATGGGCGTAGTTCCCCTTTAATGTTGTGAATTAAACAAAAACACTTAGTTAGTTTTAGGAAAAAAAAAACTTTGTACAGTGAAAACGTGACTTGACGTTGTGAACACAGGACACAAACGATCAGCTGATTGTAAAGTGAAAGCGAAGCTTAAAGCACGGGACACGAACAGCGGTCTGCTGGATGAAAGCCCTGTGTTGGGTTTATATTGTTGTTAATGGAAAGCCCGGTGCGTCTCATACCGGCGCTAAAGGGTGCCCGGTGCAGCAGTATCGAACGCCGACGGCCGTGACAAAGCGTCGGTATTTGATGCCCTGGGAATGAGAACAAACTGGCCAGACTGTTTCTAATCTGTATGCTAAACTAAGATAACCTGCTGCAGCTCCATATTAACCACACAAGCATGAGAGTGGCATCTATGTAATCATATTTCCCAAAATGTCGAACTATGTCTTAAACGCCAAACAATTAGCAAGAATATTCTAACTCTTTTTTTATAACTTTAACAACCTCACTCTTGCAGCAATATGCCATTTTCACAGCAGCCATTTTGACATGTCAAACCATCATTTTCCTGATTAGTGCATTTTTTGTTTCCCTAGTGTGTGCAGTTTTTGAAGGCAGCCCCTTACCTGACTCCTCCTCCACCAACCCACCAATCAGGCCAGGTTATATAAGGCACCTGGGCCTGTTGGGTCCTCTTGCTTCTGCCTGGCATGCTGTTGTAGTGTTGGTGTTGCTACAGGTATGTGAAACTGCTGGTTTAAACTAGTTTGTCTTTTAAATCATGTGTTTAGTGAGATCTTTGCTTTTTTGGTTTTAGCTTTTATCGTGTGACATTAACCTTACCCTGGCCCATGGTTCCATTGCTTATACTGAGCAATTGTTTGTGATGAGTAGGGTGGCTCGGTATTTAGTAACGTTAAGTTGCAGCATTATTAGCCCTGTTAATATTTGTTTTGTGTTAGGCTGACCTAAAATAACACTGCTGCTGTTTTTGCCCCCCATCTATACTAATTGTTTTTGCCCCATTTATATGTGTTTTGTCCCTTTTTTAAAATGCTTGGTTTGAGTAGTTGTTTTGTTCTTTTTTGCCCTAGTTTATTAGTTTGGTTTGAGTAACTGTTTGTTTATACTGTTTTGTTGATCTATTTGAGTATTAGCTTTGACCATTTTGTTTATTAATTGGCTGGAGTTATTTTGCCTTTAACCAACTGTGTTTGTGTTTATTCTGTTTGGTTGTTTAATTCTTTTTGTGTTAGTTATTTTTCTTTCAGAACCAGAGAGTCACTTTGTTGGGAGGCTAGGCACTCATGGTGAGGTACCTCCACCTATTGCATGCGAGTTAAGAGCACTGGGACACAAATAGGCTGCACCATAGTTTTGCTGTGAGGTTTGCTGTGTTGCACCCAAGGTGAGTAAGTGGTAGCACCCCTGCACCCTCCTCAGTGTAGTCTGACTCTCCTACCGTGGCCTCAGCTTAGTTTAGTTTAATTTTGGACTGGCAGCTGTAATATTTTAAGGGCACATTATATTTTAAATTTTGTATTAGGCCTTTTTAGATATCGTAAAATAAAGAACCATTTTAATAATTAGTTTGTGTAATTTTTAATCTGTTTAATCATCCTTTGTTTCCCTACAGCTCCAGTCCCATCTTATTTAGTGCTTTTTCTTTGATTAATTCCAATAAAATATTTGACTTCTTTTGCAAATGCGTCTCTGCCTCATCAGTAACGGAACTGTGTGTCTTATCCATTTACCCACCTGATTCGACTGATATCACGCCATTAAATAGGCGTTATCGGTCGCTAAGAGCACCATAGATGTGGGTCAGTAGGGGCCTACTATGCCTACTACGCTGTGAAAGTGAAACTCAAAAGCAACACAATCTAACATGTTTGAAAACCGAATGTAACGTAGGCAACGAAATTACAACTTCTTTAGATTTAGGCAAAAAAACTAAACGAAGACAACTACACATTGTTGGTTTCATACGGGATGCAAACTCCGGTCTCCTGGGTGAAAACCCTGCGTTTCAACCTCCACCCCTCATGGAGTTACACAAAGTCTATACTACAGTGCCTGACTGCCGATTCTGCTCCTGTCATAATTAAAAATAATCGGTGATCTACCATGTGAATATATGATAAAATCTACTAGTGGGTGTAGTAGGCCCCTATTGACCCACATCTATGGGACTTACAGCGATTGATAACACCTATTTAATAGCCTGACAACAGTCTAATAAAAGTATTCAAGGTTCTGTTTAGTATATCCTGGGGTGCAAGTCCCCAGGTGGCGTTGTCGGCTAGTCTACTTTCAACTACCTCTCTTTGCCACACAGGGTAAACACAGGCCATAATTGATAACATCAATTATGGCCCTGTTCCATTTAGGTGGATCAGGGCCCTGGTATCGTACGTGCTGGCTCACTGGAATGGCTGACACACTAAATAGAATGGGACCATAATTCATTTCATCAATTAACACCTGTGTTTACCCTGCTATTTCATGTCAAAATGGCTGCTGTGAAAAAGGGCCTATTCTTTATTTCCATTATCATTCATCAGAAGCTTGATTAACTTTTGTTCCCTGACAGAAACAATAGTCTAACTATGATTTTACTCCATCGTATCCCAATAACACCTCAGCGTCATGCTCATCTCATTATTTCCTTTGCTGTTCCCACTGGCTGAAGTGTCAGAAAAACTTCTTTTTATATGAGCTGCAAATGATGTGGAAGAGATGAGTGAGACTGCAGAAGAACAAGCAGCTCCGAGGGTGACGGGAACAGAAAACTGGTTTATTAAAACAAAGTTTTGTTTACTCCTGTCTGACTCAGAGGTGTAATGACTCTGAAATGATAAAACATGCTCTTTCAGCTGCGTGGTGGCTCACAGCCTAACGCGGACAGCGAGGATCTTATTACGACACTAACGGGACTGACCTTTGCAAGAGCAGCAATAACTCTATCGTCCCGAGGCCCGCAGTCCGACTTTTCTTTGCATGAGAAAACCTCAGATCTGAGTCAAACTGGTTTAATAACATTTTGTCCATTTACCAGCCACAAATGGACATATTTTCAAAATTTAACCAGAGGAACACAACGTCTTCTAAATTAGAGTTAAATAAAGAAGCTGTTTGTTCTAGAAGAGTGTACAGCGAAGCTAGTGGCTCTGTGAGTACATGCTAACATGCTGATGTTTAGCAGTATGTTCACCATCTTAACAATGTAACATTTGTAGCAGTACTAAAAGTACAGCTAAGGCTGATGGGAGTGTTACTAGTTTTTTATTTCAGGTATTTGGTCATAATCATTGGGCTACCTCCGGGTCTGAAAAGTAAAGCCAATGCTGAAGTGCCTTAAACTTGCATTCTTTCTTATAGCCAGCAGGGGGCGACTCCTCATGTTGCAAAAAGAAGTCTGATTGTATAGAAGTCTATGAGAAAATGACCATACTTCTCACTTGATTTATTACCTCAGTAAACATTGTAAACATGTGTTTATGGTCTCAATTGCTAGTTTCAAGTCTTCTTCAATACAGCATGATGTTCATTTAGTAAATGATGGTCCCATTTAGAGTCAAATAGACCATAGAAAGGCAAAGTCCCTCCCCTTCAGGTGGACCACCATGGGACCTTATTTCAAAAAAAATATGTGTTAGTCAACGGCAAGAGACAAATAATTTTTTGATCCCGTTTGAAATGCGCCATGAATCACACGTGTTGTTTGTCAATTTAAAACATAATTCTTCAAGTCAAGAAAGTCTCAGTTTGTTGTAGTATCATTTAGTTTTGTGTGAAACCGCTCAGTGAGTTAGATCTCTCGTCTCGCACAATATACGTCACCAACACTAGCTAGTTAGCTAACTTAGCTATGTTCCACGCACAAATGAAACTTTATCTTACCTGATGTGTTTTATCCAGCGACTCCTGGTCTTTTTATCAGCCGGGAAGCAAAAGAACGAGCAATACCCGTTGATGGTGTGAGTACATCCCAGTACGCAACACACGGGCATTGTAGCTTCAGCGACCAATTTTGGTTGTGTAGTCTTTCTGATTACGTATTTTCACAGTCTTATACTTCAATAGTTTTACAACAATCTGCGACCTTTCTTGACTTGCAAAATTGAAATCCAAACGGGATAA
This sequence comes from Sebastolobus alascanus, assembly GCA_916701645.2. NCBI lineage: Eukaryota > Metazoa > Chordata > Actinopteri > Perciformes > Sebastidae > Sebastolobus > Sebastolobus alascanus. The sequence continues at coordinate 1,166,567 of CAKAOJ020000111.1, forward strand.
AGAAATTATTAGTCTCTCGCCATTAACGACCGCGTGGCTACCTTGTGATTGACAGGTCGTTACCACGGCGTTGTCAGGTCTGGGAGTTGTCCGTGCTTTCGTCTTACAACTTTGTGTTTTCAGTTCATGAAAGTTAATTATAACATTTTTGGTTGCCTTTAAAATGTCTTATTTAGCGTTTGGTTGTACTTAGCTCCACCCTCTCGTGTCACTACTGGTTGCAAAAAAACAAGATGGCAACGGGCAAAATGCCGAACTCGAGACTTCAAAACTGCAGCCCACAAACCAATGGGTGACATCATGGTGACTGTGTCCATTTCTTATATACAGTCTATGGTCATAAACCAAAGTTGGACAAATTAAAAATTTGGTCTGATGATGGAACTAGACGAAAAGTCGGAATCACCAAAGTTATTCATACAATTCATACTGAGGTGGACGTAAGTATAGTCTATGGTCTGTACCAAATATGCAGACAATCCATCCAAAAATTATTACATTTCACTCAAAACCACAAATGTTAGTCTCCTGTTCTTATTCCCAGGGTGTCAAATACAGACGCTTTGTCACGGCCGTCGGCGTTCGATACCGCCGCACGAGGCACCCTTTAGCGCCTGTATGAGACGCACCTGGCTTTCTATTAACTGCAATGTAAACCCATCCGTGTCAATATTAAACGCACGTAACGTAGTTTAAAGAGCGAAAAAACACACATAGGGCAGGCGGGCGGACAGGTGGATGGGTCCAACAAACACAGGGCTTTCATCCAGGAGACCGCCGTTAGTGTCCCGTACGTTAAGTTTCACTTTCATGTTACAATCAGCTGTTCGTTTTTGTCCCGTGTTCACAACGTCAATTCACATTTTCACTTTACAAACGTGGTAGTTTTAAGCCCAACCATGTTGTTTTTTCCTAAACCTAACTAAGTGGTTTTGTTTCCTAAACCTAAAGTGACGCCAAGGACCATGACAAAGCGGCAGTATGCGACGAGTTTGGACGAGAACTTGTTGCAGTCTCTTGGTGGCGCTAGAGGAAAAGTCAGGGGATCACAAAAGTAATTCACTGTCTGGGAATCATGTGTGTTCAACATTTAATGGCGATCCATCCAATAGTTGTTGAGATATTTCAGTGGTGGACCTACTGACCGACATTTCCATCCCTAAAAATTAACTATTACTGTCACAGCACGAGCAGCGATAGATAGCCATCTTGGCTGATCAGAGAAAGCAAAAACACTAAAAACTCAGTTTGACTGACAGGTGATCTCTGGGAAGTGCAGCAGAAACACAACATAAAATATGCCAACGAAATAGAACATCTAATCCTGCAGATACAGTGAAGCTGATGCTGAGAAACACTCCGAGACAAAGTTGGTTATGAAACTGCTGCAAACTCAGGAAGCCCAACACATGAAGTAAAGATTCTTCTGATCAAATGTGACATGAGATGTATTGTCCACATGGGTGCAAGCCTCAGCAGGGAACACATGAAAGACGCAGCTGCCTCACATCTTCAAAGAGCGTGAATCATTTGTTTATTCCTACATCTCTCTCTCCCTCTGTCTTTACAGTTTTCTCTTGAGGACGGTGGGAGGGTGACAGCCAGAGGTCAGCCTTCAGCTCCCATTCTCTTCTGCAGCGAGACGCCTCAAACGCACCACGCAAAACAGTGACAATGATTAAGGTAATGATTCAGAAAAGTTTCTATTGCTGGATGCTGTAAACAAGAGTTGCCATTCAATCTGTAATAAAATACCTACTAATATCTGAAAGCATTTGATGTTTTAAATCTTTTTCTGGGAAAAAAAAATCTTGGGTTGCACAAAAAAAAGATGCGTTCCTGATTTTCTTGAAACAAGTTATCATAGAGCATGTTAAATCTTGTTTTTGAAAACAGAAAACTTAGAATGTAGTCTTAATGTTTGACTGATGGAAGAAAAAAAAATGGAAATGTTTCTTCGCAGCATGAAAACATCATCAGTAAAACCTGAAAGAAATCATCACTTTAGACGCTTGTTAAGGTAAATTGTGTAAAAACTAGTGTGCGCTTCCTGTTTTTAAAAACTGGGTTCATCCTCAATCAACAAGAGAGTCATAAACGTGCTGCACATAAGTATAATTAATTTGGGTCAAACTCGGGGTGTCGCGATATACCGGTATTGACGATAACTGTGATATTTAAAATTAATTTTCGATATGATGATAATATCATGTAAATTTTGAACTTGGTGGCTCACGTTACCGCAGTCTTGGAAAAGGAAGAGTGACATCATGCGACCGTGGTGTAGTTCATTTATAGCCTAATGCTAGCTTTTTACTTCTGGCGATTGCATTCACACTTAAAAAATCATAAAAGTGGTGTTCATTTGTGGAGATTATCTTGGTGAACAAAACGTGTAAGTATCATAAACGTGTGTTTGCCACAGAGTTTATTTTCTGTACTAATCCAAAACCCAATGGAAAAATCCCTTTGGCTTTTTGTCGAGGGAACCAGGGCGACGCTAACTTCCTGGGTGGCCTACAAAACTACGTCATCCCTGGAGCACTCTGTTGAGCTGAGTTTAACCTTACACTAGTGGATTGTGGGACAGTGAGCCTCACATAAAACTAAAGCAATGTCTGGGTTAAAAACAGCCCACATATCCTTTAATCCCATAATTTAAAATTTCTACTCTGCTGTCATGACATGTCGGCCTGATCTAGTTCTTCCAGATGAACTGAATTAACTTCAGAAATCCACTCTGGCGTTGGATAAAGACAGGACTCAAACACACACGGCCCCTCAGGTGACCTACAGGTGTGATTTGTTACAGTGTGGTGGTGAAACTGGAGGTAATTCCTTGACAGGAATAACTTCACGATGAAAAGAAACGCAGGCGTCCTTTGATCCTCGATGTAAAGAGCATGTTAGATAGACACTGACAGAGAACGTCTTCATACACTCTGAGAGAGAGAGAGGAGCTTTCCGAGGGACCTGTCAGTGACTATGTGTCTTCATGTTTGATGTTTTTAAACCCATAAAGCCTTATAGCCGGGTTCAATACCAGGCAGGAGACTGTAGGACTGAACACATTTATTAGAAGGACATCTTAGAAAAACACAAAATACATTGGAAATAAGAAACAAAAAACAAGTTTTCAAGGTGGCTATTTTCAAAAGAGCTAAAAAAAAAGAAGGTATTTTCACTAAAAGTTTCTCTAAAAGGCAGTCTTGTAAAATAAAAGAATGAAGTAAACAGGATGACTCAACTAGCACACACACAAACACACACACGTTACAACTGTCGAGAAAAATCAAAGCAAGGAGTTGGTTTCTGTTTGAAATTGTCCACATTGAACCTTTTTTATGCAATCAGAGTTCATAGTGCAACATTAATGAATTCAACCATCTTTTCACCGCTATTTCTACATCACTTCAAAGTCTGCACATCTTCTTTTAACACCCCACAAATGAGCACTAACAAGCAGTTAGTTGTGTTTTCACGTTCAAACTTGCGTATGGCACTGTTGTCGTAGCTTCGTCAAGTGGGTCTATCCATCCAAGGAAGCACCAGCAGGGTCACGGTAAAGGTTTGTTCAAACGCGAGCAGCTCAACATGTCTTCACACACAAACTGTATGTGCTGCTTTAGTTGGCCACATTTATACCTGAGTAGGTATCAACAACAAGAGATGTTTATGACTTTAATTGAACTAAAATCGTCCCACTCATCTACCTACAAAAACACACGAACCACAGTTGTCTTTCTCCCTCTGTGTCCCTGAATGTGTTGACATTATTTGTCTCTTTTCGCTGCTCGATCAGCACCAGGAAAACGACCTCCCCACCATTTCAAAGAACAACTTGTTGGGCTTCCTGAAGTAGCGACAAAGCTTCTTAAAGGCCTGGGTGCTCAGCGGCGCGTGCGGCCTGCCTTTAGACTCGTCCAGGCACTTGTCGTGCCCGGCAGACAGGAGGCAGTAGAAGCCCTTGGTGGTGTTGTAGTAGAAGTTGTTGGGGCTAATCCTGGGCGGCAGGTCCAGAAACCTCTCGGCCTTCCTCAGCTCGGGGAAGGGATCCCGAATGAGCGCGTCGCCGTCCACCACATGGATCTGCTCCCTGGGGAAGACCTCCAGCCAGCGGGCCAGATGCTGGTGGTACAGGCTCCTCTGCAGCGCCTTGTACCCCGGGTCGATGTGGCCCTTGTGAATGAGGAGCTCCTCTAGCGGCTGGTAGGGCTTGTGGCGGGTCAGGCGGTTGTGGAGGACCTGGGTGTAGTCGGAGATCAGCCTCTCGGCCGGGTCCCGGACGATGAGCAACAAGCGGACGGCGGGGTTCATGTCCCAGATGCGTGCAGGAACCTGAGGGGACGCGAAGTAGCCGGGGGTCTTCTCCACGGTCAGCTGACCAGGGAGGGTGAGGGGCATCTGGGCTCGGTACCAGGCCAGGCCTCGGCGGTAGTGCTCCTCCACGTTGAAGTAGTGCACCTGACAGAGGGACAGAAGGTGGTGTTAGTGAAGATGGGGAAAGCAGCACATGGCCATAAAATGTCACTTCTTGATGCAGTGGTGTTGAAAACCTGTCTTTAAAGGGACAGTGTGTAGGATTTGGCGGCATCTAGTGGTGTGGTTGCAGATTGAACTGAATATCCCTCCGCTCACTCCTCCCTTTCCAAGACTGCAGTAACGTGAGCTGCAGAGTGCAAAACCGTGGTGACGCCGTTCGCCTCGTTCAGAGGCCATCCATACCATAATAACACTACTTTAGGAGCAGCAGGAGGACCTGCTCCCTATGTAGATATGAAGGACTCATTCTAAGCTAACAAAAATGCAACGATTCTTATTTTCAGGTGATTATACACAAATGAAAACATAGTTATGAATATTATATTCCATTTTTCTGCTAATAGATCCCCTGAAATTTTACACACTGTTCCTTTAATGGTACTGGAAGAATCTGTAGGGATGAGAAACGTTTCTATGAGACACTGAGCTCTTTTCATTTTGTCCCCATCTTGTCCAGACCAATCTATTCCTTCGCTCCAGCTTTCCAACTTTGCAGTCCTCACCTCGAACCACCCTGATTAGGATTGCTCTCTGTGCAGCTTCTCCGGGACAGGCCCGTCATCATTCATAACCACGTAAGTACACTGCAAACCGTAGAAAGGCTGAGCTGACTTTGTTCTCATTTTATGTATGCTTCTCTGCATTGATGATGATGATGATGATGATAGGGGAAAAGTTCACCTAGAGTGGGACACAAATTCACCGAAACACTTTTACAGGCTAAACTTGATATATTAATTGTAAATTGAGATACAGTTGCAGCTACATTTGAAGATACATTTGCAGCAAATATATACTGCATTCAAAAGAACTGCATGTTTTTTTGCCCCAAACTACATGTTATTATCATAAAGTGGGCATGTCTGTAAAGGGGAGACTCGTGGGTACCCATAGAACCCATTTTCATTCACATATCTTGAGGTCAGAGGTCAAGGTACTCCTTTGAAAATGGCCATGCAAGTTTTTCCTCGCCAAAATTTAGCCCAACTTTGTAGCATTATATTTAGCCTCCTTTCCGACAAGCTAGCATGACATGGTTGGTACCAATGGATCTCCTAGATTTTCTAGTTTCATATGATAACATTTCACAGGGAGAGTAGTGGAGTAGAAGTATAACATACTATAAAATGGAAATACTTAAGTAAAATACATCATACAGTACTGGAGTAAATGTACTCAGTTACTTTCCACCACTGGTGGTAGTACAGTTATCAGGGGACAGTGACGGTCTTTTACCTCGGCTTTTGCCACTTCCACGTCTGGGTGCAGGTTGAGCATCTCCAGCAGGGCTCTGGTGCCGCCTTTCCGCACGCCAATAATAATCGCCCCGGGCAACCGCAGCTGGGTGGCATTGTGAGAGGAGGAGGAGGAGGATGATGATGAAGAGGAGTAGGCAGGGGAGCTGGAACCCCCGCTGCGTAATTCCCTTAAGCACATAGACAGCTGAGTCTGCAGCAGCAGAAGCACCAGCAGCGCTAGTACCACTGTCCACAGCATGGTGCCACACACACACACACACACACACACACACACACACACACACACACAAAGGTGGAGGGGAGGTTATGTGCACACTCTCATGAAGCTCCGGCACTTGTACAGAGTTGTGCTTGTTATCAGTCAGCAGGAGGCCTCAGGAGGAAGCTCTTCAATTGGACAACCTATGAGCCAAGAAAAAAAAAGGTTATTGTCCACTTGCTGTCTCACTCAACCGCTTTCTTCTTTAATACTGCAATACAAGGTGGAAAAGGGATAAACACTGCTGATAAACAAGAAGGTCCTCTTTAATGTAAATCAAATGGATAAAAAACTAAGAGCTGAACTGAGATCTTTTTTTTAACATCAAGTTTATTGCAACATATTTGCACATTTTATGACATATAAAGACCGTAGCACTTAAAACAAGGAGACGGCAGCAAGAAAGAAGGAAATTAATATTGTATCTTCTGTCTGGAACCATTCAACACGTTCTCATCTCAACTTGTCACGCTTTGTCAGACCCCTCGGCGTCACTTTTCGGTCCCAGTAAACACATGCTTAATGTTGTGAATTAAACAAAAACACTTGCTTAGGTTTAGGCAACAAACCACTATAGTTAGGTTTAGGAAAGAACTACATGGTTGGGCTTAAAATTACTACGTTTGTACAATGAAAATGACACTGAACGAAGAGCTGACACTGATACAGTAATGAAACGGCAAGATTCGAATGAAAAAAACAAACAACTAAAATAGATCAAAAAGAGCAGAAATCAATTAAAACAAATCAATAAGAGCACAGAAACGATCAATAGTACAAATAAATGGTTCAGATTACCACATATAATATAAACAAAATAAAGGCAGTGTGCCAAGCAAGCTCAGACACGGCTACATATAAGCACACAACCATTCATAAAATTTAAAGGGGACATATCATGCTTATTTTCAGGTTCAGACTTAAGTTTCTACTAGAAAATGTTTACATGATTTAATTTTCAAAAAACAAATAATTTTTCTCATACTTTCTGTCTGAATATCCCTGGCAACACAACATATTAAGTATGATTAGAAAACGGTCGTGGTTGACATTAACTTCACTGAAATATGACTCGCGTGACTAACGGGACTACGTGGCAAAATAGTCAACGTTACTTTTAGTTTCATACGGGACACGAACACCGGTCTCCTGGGTGTCCTGTGTTTGTTTGACCCATCCACCACCCCTCCCACCCAGCCTTCGCGGACTTTCACACTTTTAATACTACGTCGGGTTTGGGAGTTGGGAGTGAGAATGAGCGGTGACAATCTGTTAAAGGGGCTATATGTAAGAATCAGAAATTGCTTGTTCACAGCGACACCTGTGGCCGCAATGTCAACGAAAGTCAGCGTCCTGTTGCTCGCGCTCGCGCTTGTGCTCGCGCTACATTGACATGAACGAGCACCGGTCTAAACAGTGAGGCGACACACGTCAGCTAACACACAATATCACTCTATATTTCACCTGCTTGGCAGTAATGTTAGCTGAGCAGACTAAGGTCTCTCCATGGATCAATGCTGATTCTAGTGCTGGCTTTTCCCGTCTCAGCCTGCCAACCGCGGAGGGAACGGCGGGCGGGGGGGGGGGGGGGACAGCGACACCCGGTCCGAGACGATAACGTAACTCGCTGCGGAGCCCCGTCACTTCACAAGACACGGGAAACCTGTTGGTCTGGAGGAGCTGCAGCATTTATTTCTGCAAAAACGTCCACTGCACATTCACTAGATATTCTCAGAGCTAAACTAACTCTTCTGCAGTGTGCGCGCGTGCACGTGGAGTTGGAGCGAGCCAAGCGGTTGAGAACGAGCGCGGTGTGCAAGCAGGCAGCAGGCAGCAGGAGCAGCGCGTGAGTACGCGAGCGCGCATGGGATTCCGACCCGTTATGATTTATGCGCGTGATAAGTTACAAATAGTCCCTTTATGTATATCAATAAAAGTAGTTTGATATGAATAATAGATTATAATAATGACTTATAGATTAATGACTTCTGTTTAACATTTAAATTGTATAAACGTCAATACAACATACAGTACAACCCTGTCTCCGCATGACAACATGCTGGTGTTCTGCTCACTTTTCTGCATTTCATGCAAGTCAAACATACAAATACACCAACAGATCTCCTGAAGATGCACAGGTTTGAAAAATAGGTGCGTCCCGACCAAATAAAATCACAAAACCTTCTGCACAGAAAGAATAAAAATTTTTCCTTTGAGCCGGGGGAGGATGCTGTGTCGGCATCACTCACAGATTTTAAGGGTGTAGTCGCAGAGCGTTTCTTTTTCATCTCACATAGCTACAGCTCCATGCACGCCACGCTTGCTCGACTGTTCCATGATCCCGTACGTCTGAGACGGCTCTGCACTCATTTTACAAAATCCCAGTCCAAGCAGTCGGTGGTTTCAGCCCAGAATATAGGACTGTGATGTGATTATGGCCAGAAGATATTGAAATATTAATCTACATCTAAAGCACACAAAGAGGAGATGCATTGAAAATTAATGCTGTTATGAGGTTTAGGACGTCCCCAAGGTGCACGAACACCCCTATGAGATCAGCTGTACCATTTTTACAGTATAGAAGACAAGTTGAATGTCTCACGGAGTTGGGTTTATTGAGAAGAAAACATGCATCCAAGGCTGTTTAGTTTCAGCTGAGCGTCAAATATAATAAAACAAACCTGTGGTCAAGCCACAAAATGTTCAAATATATATTTATTCAGAGGCAGTGAATAGTGAATCTCTCTCTTCTCCCTTGAGCAAAACACGTAGACCCGCATGTGTTCGATCAGCTGCTCAACCACGGAGCAGCTCCCCGGGATGAATGTGTTTTGAAGAATATAAACAGACGTTCGATAAGAAAAGAGCCGTTGTTTCTGAGTGACAATAGGACTTATTTTTTAGCTTATATCGCTTGCAATGGTCCGGACCAAATATAATCTACAAACTATGAAGAATGACGCCTAAAGACATGTAGTCACAGTGTCGTTCGAAGTTTAATAGGCTTGACAGGCCAACAGAGCATAATAAACAGCACAGAAATGAACGCTGAAGAAACTCATGGATCCATATTCAGCCAGTTATCAGTTAAAGGAATAGTTCAAGAGTTTGGGCAACAGGGAAACATCTAACCTGTTTTTTATTACAGAATTCCCATGAACATATGAGAGCAGTTTATGTTTTAAGGCCCTGACACACCAAGCCGACGGTCGGCCGTTGAACGGTCGGCAGTTTTTGCGGTGTCCAATTGCCAGACTGCCCGATCTACACTGCCAAACTCCTGGTACAGGCTCTTGTAATTTCACACATTGACTACTGTGACTCCCTACTGGCAGGCCTCCCTGCATGCACATTCAAACTTCTGCAGATGATCCAGAACGCAGCAGCTGGTCCGCAACTGGTCTTCAACCAACCCAGGACAGCACACGTCACTCCGCTGTTCATATCCCTCCACTGGCTCCCAGTTGCTGCTCGCATCAAACTCAAAACCTTGTCGCTCGCTTACAAAACAGCAACAAAAACGGCTCCCGCCTACCTGAACTCCCTCATCCAGGTCTACACTCCCTCCCGGCCACTACGCTCTGCCAATGAAAGACGCGCTTCCGCAACGACGCTGTCGGTGGGGACTTCGTTATCAGCTGTAAGCGCCATATGAGAGCAGTGCAGAGCAGCGGCCGTGAGCTAGCCAGCGGGGCACGCTCACATGCACTAAAAGCATGCCTGGCCAGCTCGGCTACATAGATAAAGCACAGAGAAGCTCTGATTACAACACACACAGAGGGAGAGTGACTTCATTTTCTGCTCCGGTAGACATTACTCCTCTATATCTTGCTATATGCTATGCTATATTAATTCTCTTGATATCGTATAGAGAACCTTTAATTTGTGAAGTTTTTGTCTGATTTATCATGTTTTGACACATGTGGATGCAGCGCCGTGTGTTTGCTTGCTTGCTTTTAGTTTTCTCTTGTCTCTGGGAGCATTTTTGGGTGAATAAAAGCATTCATTCACATAACTTCAATGTTGTATTTTGCATTTTTGTGCAGAAACTTTTCTTCAGTTTGCATGTTTTTTTTTGTGATTTCCATTTGTCAAAATGACTTTCCTCAACTCTGAGAGGATGAGTTGACGTATGAGCATGTTGCATTCAGCTGGAGGTCTGACTCATCAAACACAGGTTATAACTAATACTACAGTTGTAACTGATCACACTCTAGCGATGGCTGCAGTGTGTGCCATCGTCAATGTCATTATTTACACCTGTGCTTTCTCTGTCATGATGCAGACTGCACTGTCAGAAAGGTGTCTAGGAGGTGCAACCATAGTAAGAGCTGGAGAGGGAGTTATTCCAGTAAAAGTCAAGTCAAGAGTCAAGAAAAGGTAAGAGTTTTAATTTTCTATCACTTGCATGCCATGTCGGTCAGACCGTAATTACGAGCGGCCAAGTGGGGAAAAATTGTCCATGGAATTACTGGGAATTTCTGACAGCTACAAAATCCCTCAGTGGCCGAAAAGATCTGTAGAAACCACCATCATTGGTATTTACCATACATCTAAAGCTGTACGGTTGTTTATATTAGGTTTCACTTATTAACAAACATTACGGCTGCATTGCACTCTGGTCTATTAAAGCTGCTTTGGGGGGAGATTTGTATGCATACTTCTTATATGATTGTTTTTCTCTGCTCGATGTAGAAAGATACTTTTGCTCTTTGAGTTTTAAGGACTGAAAGAAAAATCTGACATTTTCCTGTGATGTTTAACTGTTATTAAACTGCATTGTAGCTGCACTGGAAGTATTATATTTTGTCAGAGTGAGGGCAGGTACACCACAGATATAAAATTGGTTAAATTAAATCGCTTGCAGCTGTGTTCAAAACTTTAAGGGATGATTTCTTTCGCACGGTTGTTAGCAAAATGCTAAACCCCTCCTCTTGTTCTTCTGCTTTTCCTGTTGTTGTTGTTGTTACTGTTGAAGCCGCCCTGATGCGACTGAGTTATTAATTAGTGTAACAATGTTCTGGTTCAGAGGAGGAACCCTGTCTAGCGTTGTTCCTGTAGTGGAGCGCTAATTGCACCTTCAGGGAGCATCGCTGCACCCCCGACCTTCTGTGCTATCCCCTGGCTTGGCGACATTGTCGTCATCGATGTTGCAACCTTTGCCATCCCTCGTTGACTGTGAATGAGAGTTTCAATGCAAAGCAGTGTTCGGTTTGTTGGTGTAGGCGTGCGTTATGGGTGTGGGTGACTGTTCACAGCAGTGTTGAAGTGAGGACGGGCTTCAGCAGATTTATTCTAAGATAAATATTTTTGGCCTTCTGCGGTGCTTCTGTGTCAGACCAGTTGATGTTAAAAATGTATGTGAGTGAAATCAATTATAGATAGTTAAAATCCATGGACATTTTCATGACAAGAATATCCCAGAGGAAGATTAAACAGCTCCCTCTTTTTGTCTGAAAAATATTTTTTTGATTTAATAATTAAAAAATCAAGGCCATTTTCCTGTCTTTTATTATGAAAAGAGCTATTTTATCCCCTTTGACCTTTTACTGCAAAGTCATGGCTGAGAACTTAGAGGCTGCACTTGATGAAACGAAAAGTTTGTTTTTGCTTGCAGGTGTAGCAGCACCAGTCACACATGCATGAAGATATATGAAAACTAAACAGAATCCATTGCCATCCCTCGAAAAATGCATGAACATATAGTTTATTTTATTTATTATTTGTTTTTTTTAGTTTATTTGAGAAGTACAATGGAGTATAGGGCCACATTGAGGGAAAACAAATCTGAGATTTCGAGAATAACGTAATAATATTACGAGAAAAAAGTTGTAATTTAATGAGAATGAAGTTATACTATTTCAAGAAAAAAAGTCGTAATATTACGAGAATAAAGTCGTAACTTTACGAGAAAAAAAGGAATTTCCTCCTCCACAAAAGAGGCAATTTCCCCATCAGGTCTGTGTGGTTCTTTCTTTGGAATAAACGCAGTTTCTTGCACAATCTTTTCAAGTCCTGCTGATAATGTGGTGCTGATGTGCCAAAAGATGAAGTATTTTGTTATTTGTGAAACCTATACTAAAGTATAACTTCAAAAGATGCTCCACGTTCCTCAATTTCACACAGCTGCTCTATTTCCCCTCTAAAATAACATGTAAAATTACTCCTTTATAATATTATGACTTAATTCTCATAATACTACGACTCTTTGCTCTTAAACTTACGACTTTATTCTCATAATATTATGACTTTATTTTCGAAATCTCAGATTTATTTTTTTCCCTCAATGTGGCCCTAATACTCTGACCCTAAAAAAAAATAATAAATACACATAGTACAAAAAATGCCAGAATTAGCCAAAAGGCTATTTTTCATCTGTTGTGCGTGGCCAAGGTGTTACAGAAGGCTTCCTAAAATACTTCAGAACAAAAATATAAAACAGGACATGCAGTTTAAAAGTTGGAAAAGGGCACACTGTTTCTACTGTTAAAAGCAGTAGAAACAGTAGTGACTTTTATAACTGCAGACAAGCAGGACATATAGATAGAAGCAGCAAAAAGAGAGTTTAGTGCTGACATGTGTCTGTATTAATCATCCATTGTTTTAATTGGTAGTGAAAGATCTGTAGGTGCTTAGTTGTCTGATGTGAATTGGAGTTATATTCCACTCTCTTGAACCTCTGACAGACCAGGCTGACCGGCAAAAGGCACTTTTCTCCTCTTAAAGACCCCCCTAGTGATACAATTAGTATCAGCTACAGGTGGTGGTGGAGCTGATGACTTTGTATACCAAGCACAAGTTCACATATTTTATGAGGTCATCCCAGCTTAAATATATAATACTAATAACATATAGTCACTCAGTTTGTCATAAAAAAGAAGTTGAAATGATATAGTTGTTTAACTTTAGACAAAGTACATCAAACAGACTTTTAAGCCAATGAAATGTACTTCCAGTGCGGCAAACCAAATACAATTAAAATTCCATATGCGGCTCGTTGTCGTCATGTAAACCGCTCTACATAGTTCACTGATTTGGTCTGGCTCACAGCTGCGGAGCTCAGCCGACTCTCAGAGGATGTTTTCTTCAGACTTAAGGTGCTCCGTGTCTCATTCACTTCAATTAAAGCCTGTACGACTGATGGATGCATGTTTCCGTGCGAGCTCTGGCCCGTTCCAGCCAAACGGAAGAACGTGTTTCTGGTTTTGTGAATTTGCACAGTTGGCTTTAGAAACAATATCATTTTGATGTTCGTTATGTTTGAAAATGATTTTTGATTGTTGCAGTTTCCCGTCACTGTTTTGCACAATGCACCAAATACAAACATGTTACACCATCTCTTTTTTCCACCTAAGAGCAATCCTGTCTCAGAGAAATTAGATTTATATGTGTTTTGCAACTGCATTATGTCCTCAGACAAAGTGTTTTTTTTAGTGTGGGACGAGCTACATTAATGTACGACATGCAACTCGTGGGTGGTGGAGACGGCAATTAGCATCCTGAGTCCCCTTGTGTGTGTTTATGTTTAGGCAATAAAAGCACTTAAGGAAAAGATTGTGGTTTCAGTAAAATAAATGCTTCAAGTCACTGTTGACTTTTTCAGTAATTAAGAAAGACCACGATCTTTAACCAAGTGCTGTGAGCACCTAAACATCACCATAGTTTAAACGGGTCAAACACAGGACTTTCAAGTTGGAGACTAGTGTTCGGGAACGCTGTTTCTTTTTGCAAGTTATTAGTCACGTTTGTCACGTGTTTTCCGTACTGACGCTATGTTGTTTCCGTACGTGTTTTACTTAGTTTACGTACTTATTTAAGCCCAACCGTGATGTTTTCCCTTAACCTAAGTCGTTTTGTTGCCCCCTGCTGGTACTGCACCTTCATACAGACGTGTAATATTCGCATCTCTGCGAGACAAAACGTGACGCTGATAGCTGTCCTCTGGTGGACAGGGCGGGTCTATTACAGGCTTTGGCGTGATATCAGGTTGGATATAGCTATCTGTCACTTATGTCATTTGAATACTTCTCTGTGAATTCAACCAGTATCACATGTCCTCTATATGAACTCTGCCTCAGCGTACATTAGCTGCAGAAAGAACGCCAGATTCAGAGCACCTGCAATCATCATTTTGATCTGAAGTAGCAAACTGTGGGCCAATCAGAGTGTGTACAGTTCATGTGTGTGTGTGTGGTGTATGTGTGTGAGCTACTGAGACAAAGAGAGAAATCTTTTGGGAGGTTTGTGTGTGTGTGTGTGTGTGTGTGTGTGTGTGTTGCACAGCGAGACACATGCGCTGTGTTAAGTGGTAGCGTGAGTCCCTTGTGACTCCTCTGTAAGCTGGAATATTCCCCTGCTGTCAAGTCGCTTCGCTTCCAACTCCCCTCATGACCTTCCTCTCTCTCTCTCTCTCTCTCTCTCTCTCTCTCTCTCCTCCACCTCCTCCCACCCTCCCTCTCACCTTTCCTTGTCCTCTTCAACCCTCACCCTTGTTCTCCGTTTCCTCATCCTGTTCCTGACTCTTTTCTTCGTGAGTCGTTTGAATCCCTGTTTACGTGGCTCCGCTAACAAACCCCGGCTCCGTGCTAATGGGGATGCCCTGCAGCAGCCTCTTCGCTGCTCATAAATAAAACACAAGCGCACCCTTCTGCCCTGAAATATTTTTGAGTGAATGAACTTTTAATCTTGACGAATTGGAAATGAGACAGGATTAGATTTAGAAATGAGAAACAGCCTCGTGTACATGTCAAAAGTGTCCTGGGCTTAATTCACATCCTATAATTTTGCTGCACTTGAAACTGTTTCTCGGAGATAAATATGCGTTTTTGTATGACGTTCTTCACTTCTCTCTAAAATATTTGGATTTGAAAGCTTTAACATATAGTCCACTCTTTGTACTTTAAACTGCAGATGTCAGTAAAGGCCCTGACACACCAAGATGACAGTCGGTTGTCGGACAGTTTGGGGCCGTCGGTGAGCGTCTGTCGGCCTAGTTTTTGCGGTGCGTCCTGCACCGTCGGATCTAGTCTGCCCGTTTCTGAGGTTTTTCGGCCGATTCAGCATGTTGAATCGGTGGCGGAGCTCGTTGGTGAGAGAAATCACTCCGATTGGCTGTTCAGCTTGAACGATTCGGTGCACGAGAAGAGAAACTGAAGTGAGGAAAGCAAGTAAAGTAAAGTCAAGAGGACACACACAGAAGGCTCTTCTCATTATTCATCTTCATCTCATCTGATCATTCCGATACACGGATATTTTCACAACAACATGAAGCTAAGTGGTGAGTGAGAGTGGTGTGAAAATGGAGTTTAACTCCTTTGTCATCACTGGTATGTCTGTATGTTTTAATTTGTTTTCTGTTTTATCACCAGCACCTTGAATTGCTTTTTTTTTTAATATAAGATGGTGTTCTACAAATAATGTGATTGTCTGCACACAGATTATTAAACTGCTCTGTACTGTGCAGGATTGTAAAGGATTTTAGGACACTGTTTTGGGCTTTTTTTTTTTTTTGTGTAAATGTCACAAAATCAAAACAAAATGGCCGACTTCATTAGCACCGCTTAACGGCTGGACGGCTCTTTTTATCATCACCATATGAGCTCTGAGTTGGCCTCTTAGCTCTGCTCAATGAGGCTCACATGAGTCATTGCAAGTCCTTGTCTTTGTCGCTCATCGCTCCCTGTGATTCACATTAGCCAGCATGGATAGGGAGAACAAACAACAACAACAACAATGCCAGGATTGTCAATGATGCGTGAATTCTCCATATTGACAAACACAAGTATCTATCCAGGCTGGAAAAGATGGAGAGGGGAGAGGGGAGGGTGGAGTGTAATTATCTGTGAAAGGCAGATGCTGTCATCTGCGTGTTGGGAGAGTCTGCGTAAGTTTCGGTGTGTGTATGTGTATGTGTGTGTGTGTGTGTGTGTGTGTGTGTGTGTGTGTGTGTGTGTGTGTATATCTCGTCTCATCTGCATGTGTGCAGCGCCTTTGCCTTTTGTGCGAGCACGCAGCATGCGACTGCCTCCGATCCAGGCCCTTGGAAATATCTTTTTACTGAGCGATGGTATTTGGGGGGGTGGGGGAAGGATTATCCTATACGGAGAGACGGAGGATGGCAGGGAGGCAGGATGGGGTTGAGGTGTGTGTGTGTGTGTGTGTGTGTGTGTGTGTGTGTGGGGGTGCTCTGCAGGAGGGTGTGTGTGTGTAAGGCAGCAAGGAAGATTGTCCCTGGTAGGGGGTGGCATGGTAAAACGCTTCGCATTGCCAAGCCTGTCATATCACCAAGGCTGTGAGAGTCAGATAAAACTCTCTCTGTGTCCTTTCTTTCTTCTTCCATTCATTCCCCCCTCATCCATCTCTCTTTCACACTCCTGGACTCCTTCCTTTTCCTTTATTTGCGGGGTCTCACCTTCATTTCCTCAGCCATTTGTCTTTCTTTACCTGCAGACGTCCACCTCGGCCGCACTTTCCTCAGTTTTCTGTTCGTCTCCATATACCTTCTCGTGCCCCGCTCGACCAATCACGCTTCCTGATTACGGCACACATGCATCACATCCACGGACGTGATTGCCTTTCAGAATAAAAACCGAAATGTAACAAGGCTGGTCCTATTTCCCATTTCGTTCCCATTACCCGCCTGGAGAGAAGATGGCCAACGCTCGGAGGGGGGTCTGTAATCAAAATAGATGAAGCCATCTGAGAAAGACGGGAATCAGTCGTGCTTCCAAATCTGTCCGACTGCGGGCGTTCCTCCCGTGTCCCTCAGTTATCGCACAGAAATATGGAGGACAATGAACAGTGAGGATTTGAATGGTGGTTTAAGATCTTTGATGATGTATGAGTACAGAAAAGATACTCAAGAGATTCTACAAGTCCAGTTTTCTACTTTTCCCATCACAATATGATACAAACGTCCTTTTGAGCCCAAGAAAGCTTCCTATCTGCTGCCAGCGCTTTCAAAGTTCATAGATAAGATGAAAGAAACATAAGATGTGGAAGAGAGAGTGAAAACAACTCTCCCGTCTCCATTGAAGTCGAGGAGTTTCTCCTCTTCCAGGCACTCTGTCTATCTGTGTGAGTAGTTCGAGGCACCCTGCACCAGGTACTGGGCCTGGGGAAAGAGATGCTCAGTTATCCACATGAGTGGAAGATTTGATCTTTTCCTGAGAGAGATTCAGAGTAAAGAAGAATACATAAAGAGGGCGAAAAAACAAGTAGATCCTGACAAGAGCCTCTTCCTTTCTCTTTATATCTCTCGTTCTCTCAGAAGTTTGTCTGTGCTGCCAAAGCATGTATGGGCATTAATAACAATATCATGTGCATTAATTATAATCTTTTTGGTTGCCTAAAAATGTCTTATACAGCCAAAAACCAAGATGGCGACAGCCAAAATGTTGAACTCGAGGCTTCAAAACAGCAGTCCACAAACCCAATGGTAGACGTCACAGTTACTACGTCCACTTCTTATATACAGTCTATGCAACCAACTGAAACTTGTGTGTGTATCCTTGTGTGCCAAGCGTGTAGGAGAACTGCCGTGGCCGACGCAAAAACGTGAATGTCCCTCTCTAGAGCCAGTGTTTGGTTTGTCCGTTCTGGGCTACTGTAGAAACATGGCGGCCAACTCCGTGAAGAGGACCCGCTCCGTATGTAGATATAAATGGTTCATTCTAAGGTAACGAAAACACAACGATTTGTATTTTCAGGTGATTATACACTAAAAAAAATGTACTTATTAATATTATATTCCATTTCTGCCAATAGATCCCCCTAAATGTCACACATTGGTCCTTTAAGACACTGATTTTTAGCTAGTTTATGTGCAAAGTGTTAGTGATTGGATTAATATGGCTAAACAGCACACATTGATGGAGTCAGTTTACAAGTACAGTATCTTCACACCCAGGGCCTCCAACATGGCTGGCAGACACAAAGGGGGCGCTTAGCGCCTGCTGAAAGCCTCTCCTCACCTAATGTCATTTTATCATTTCTTTATTTGTGGGCTTCTCTCTCTGTGTTTATCTCTCTCGCTCTGACCTTTGCTGAGGTCTGTCCGTCTTTTACCCATCAGCCCCCCGCTGGTTTTCAAATTAGACTCTTTGGGGAAAAAAACCTCTCTGAGCAGCCAAGCGACAAACCCACCACCCTTTCACCCACTCATCATCTTATTCACTCACACATGCATAACACCCAGATAACCCTCCCCCCCCCCCTTCCTCGCCTCCTCCTCCTACTTGCATCTTCAGTCGTGCACGCTCCCAGGATCTGGGTCAACCGTATCAAACACCAAAATGCGCCTGCTCCTTCTCCTCTCTGGTGTGTGTTGTATGGAGCACGGATATTGAGCGTGTGTGTGTGTGTGTGTGTTTGTGTGTGTGTGTGTGTGTGTGCAGGAGAAAGAGTGGGGGTTCTACAGTACTGTTGTTGTTTTATCAGAAAGTGCTCAGGGGGGCGTCTGATTAGGAAATCCAGTTTTATCAAGGGAATCTTTGTGTGAGTGTGTGTGTGTACATGCATAGAAAAGCAAGCTGTTTCTGTAATAATGCATAAGTATGTGAGTGTGTGTGTGTAAGAGAGAGGCAGTCTGCCTGGCGATGCTTGGTCATCCCCTGAGTCAGGTACATAATGGGGCCATCTTTCTTTCTCTATTTCACATTTTGTCATTCATGTCTGCCTTGATCTTTTCTCCGTCTTCCTCTCTTCTTCTTGCAAAAATAGTTTACCCACCGTTCAAGGTTGAAATACAGTCGTTGTAAAGACTTAATATCTCTTGGCTTCAGTCTAAAGAATGACAAACACCTCCGAAACTCGAAAGAACTCAAAGAGCACATTTCTCCACCAAGGTCACAAAATCTTCTAAATTTGGGCTTTTAAAGGAACAGTGTGTAACATTTCGAGGGATCTATTAGCGGAAGTGGAATATAATATTCATAACTATGTTTTCATTAGTGTATAATCACCTGAAACTAAGAATTGGGTTTTCGTTAGCTTAGAATGAGCCCTTCATATCTACATAGGGAGCGGGTCCTCTTCACGGAGTCTGCCATGTTGCTCCGCCATGTTTCTATAGTAGCCCAGAACGGACAAACCCAAACAAACACAAGGAGGTCGGTGTTCGTATCCTGTGTGAAACTAAAAGAAACGTTGACTTATTTTATCACAGCAGTCTTTAGTCACGTGACTCGTTGGTATAGTCAACCTCGTGAGTCGCTAGTCAGTGAAGTTAACGTCAACCACGACCGTTTCCTAACCCTACCTAAGTGGTTGTGTTGTCTAAACCTAACTTCCTGTGAAAACAGAAGTTTATTTTGAAAGGACCCCATGCATGTAACAAGCGTATAATTTGACACGCCGTCCGTCCAAAAGTAACGCAAGAGGGGTACCCCGTGTCCCGAGGGGCACTTACCAAGCGGTGGTATTTGACAAGTTGGGAGAGAGAATGTGTTGAGATTTTGACGTCATTTGGAGCCAGGGTCTGCGCAGTAGTGTTCGGGTGGTGGAGCCACAGTATCGAGGTCACCCACCTTAACCAAACGCGAGCCGAGGAGTTATCTACACCAAAAACTATTCATTTATTCCTTGATCCATGGCCTGACCCTCCACCAAAGTTCACTGAAAAAGTAGTGGTGGTAGGTTTGAGATATTTTTTGTAACAAACGTAAACAAAGAAAACAAACACAACACAAACAAACAGGACTAAAATGTATTTATATTTAATGTGGTGTAAATTTGCTCAACATTAGTGGATGATCACCTTCTGATGGTTGCTCCGTTGAAGGGTAACTCATCATTTTAAATACTGCAGCTTCACAGGCCACACGCACAACCGTTGCTTAATTCACACCCGTCCCCATCCCGCTGCCAACATCCTTGTTTACACCCTCTCTCTCTCTCTCTCTCTCTCTCTCTCTCACACACACACACACACACACACACACACACACACACACACACACACACACACACACACACACTTACAGACATAACATATGTGGTGTCTCTCACAGTGACAGTGGCCTCGACAGCTTGGCCTGACAGTGAGAGGAGACTGACCCGTCAGAGTGGATTTAACCCGACTGTTACTGAGTGATGGGACACTCGAGGGCTGCAGGACTGTATGTGTGTGTGTGTGATATTTTGGGGGATGAGGGATGGGAGGATTTGGGTGCGTCCCTCTTGGCACATCGACGAGGTCAGCAGCTCCGGGGCAGCAGACACCGCCAACTTGTTTTTTTTTCCCGTGTGTATTGTGTGTCGCTTGCTGGACGTTTTGAGTGTCATACTTGTGTACATATGGGCGTCTGGAACGAGGGCAAGCTGGCAGATGGGGGCGGGCAAGTTGTGTCTGGTCAATATCATCACGGGCCAGTGAGCCCAAATATTATCTGGGTCCTGAACTGTGTGTTTTCTGGGTTACATGCTGTGTACATGCAGAAGGAAAACAAAACAGAGAGAGAAAAAAGCAGATGGTGTTTATGTAAAAAAAAGAAAAGGATTTGAGGTTTGGAGGAAGAAGAGTGGAAAGTGAGTGACTGATGAAGAGAAAGGGACCAGGAGAAATAAACAATGTACCAGCATCATCAGGTGTGTTTGGGCTCCTGCTGCTAGCTTACCATGGCAACGATTGTTTAGATCCCTCTCACCTGGGCAGTAGACCCCAGGGAGGATTATTAAAGCGAGGAGGTTGAGAGGAGGGATGGAAAAAGAAAGAGGAGTGAGAGAATCAGGGGATGAGGGAGGGTGGTGGTGCTGGTGGTTACAGATGATGCCACAGTTGGTGTGCCGTTACGGCCAAACGGTGCCCTACGGCGACAGTAATAAACCAAACCGGCTGCTGGTGGGTTTGTTGGCCAAAATGGACGATTAGTCTGATTGTCGTTTCAACTGTTCAGCCCTAAAGTCAACACAGAGAGACAGATACCCTGGATAGCAGCTATGTTTGGGCTTTTTAAAGCAGCACTAGTCAAGATCTTTTGTATTAAAAACACATCAGTCTTATTGGTTTAAATCACAGTGTCCCTTATGTCCTAAATTAGCCAGAGAAGTGATGAACTAAAATATAACGAGACAGGATTTTAAAGATGACATTTTGCTTGACTTCAGCAGCAGTAACCTCCATGTGAGGCAAATAGAAACGAGGAAAATAACATGCCAGTGTATACTGATATGTGTCACTGCTCAGCTTCTTGCCTCCCAATGTTAAACTTTACAGCAGCTCCCAACTGTCAGAGAGCTGCATGTTAGTGCATTCATGTCAAATTTTAAATTTTATTCAGAGCATTAATATAGTAGCAAACAGCTATTTGCTATGTAAAGATACAGAGGAGTAATGTCTACCTGAGCAGAGAATGAAGTCTCCCTCTGTGTGTGTTGTAATCAGAGCTTCTCCAGGCTTTGTTGACATCGCCGGGCCGGCCACACATGCCCTTTAGTGCATGTGAGCGTGCCCCGCTGGCTAGCTCACGGCTGCCGCTCTGCTCTGCTCTCATATGGCGTTTACAGCTGATAACGCCGTCCCAACTGACGGCGCCGTTGCAGAAGCTTAGCACCGACCCTCTAGTTCCCACCCAGGTTAACACTGTTAACTATGCCAGTAGTTTTCACTGTTAGCGCTGTCATGGAGCAAATATGATTTTGAAAAGTTATTGTTATTAAACGGTCACTATATCCTGACAGTAGTGTATGAGACCAGTAATCTGAAAAAATGGGTTAATAGCACTGCAGCATGCACAGTGAGCGTTTTACATGAACAACATGTTTGATACAGTTGGACAAATAATGCTAACAACGTGTTTGATCAAATTTTTCATATTTTTCTCACTCTCATTGTTTCTGCTTCTTTACGGTTTCACAAACAGTTGTGTATTTTTCAAATAGTATTGTTACAGTTTGTTAAAAGGACGGAAATCAACAAATGATGGAGGTTCCCTTCTGTTTCTGTGGATCATTAGGACATGGGTGAGCCTTTGTACCTAACTGTGTTTGCACTGTTTTTAATGTAATTTGACGGTTTAAACTTTTGCAAAAAAGTGTATCAGCGAGCCGAACAGGAAGCGCATAACGGACAGGAGTCCTGCAGTGGCTACAAATTAGGCCGAAAGTCTGACTCACAGGCGGAGACGTAGGTGCAAATGCATGCACATGTATTTACATGCACAAACACATTGTGATGTAGCCGGACAAATCACCGCATCCGCTCTGTGGCTATTTCTTTCACAGGGCTCCACTGGTGGTGCATCCTTTCTGCCTTTCTTTCTCTCTTTGAGCTCAGTATCCCACTGACTCTCCAGACTGGCTCGTTCAGCCCCTCAGCACACACACAAATGACACACCGACACACACATGGATGCACAAACTCATTCCCGCACATACACAGAAACATGTCACTCTTTTTCTTGCATCCACACACACACACACACACATGCACACAGCGGAGGACATGAGGTGCCTAGCAGGGGGCGGTTTTGATTGACCAAGCACTTTATGACTCTTAAATGGCTTTATTGCCTTCGTACTTAACCCCCACAACCACCTCCTTCCTCCCTGTCACACCACAACACACACACAGTCCTCAGGCCGTGTCTGCGACTGGGAATTAATGAGAGCCATCGCTAACCTCACACACACATACATATTGCCACCCAGCTTGCGATTTGAGCTCCCTCCTACTGTCTGGAATCCATCAAGGTCACCCCGCAAATCTAAAGCTGCTCCTCCCTCCGGAGTCTTTTTGTTTGCCCTCCATGACCTCGCTTTGATTCCTTTTTTTTCTAAAACATTTTGGGAGCGGGCCAGGATTCGTGTCTAATGACTTTGTTACTGTACAGAGGAGGTCGATATGGGAGATTGGGTTGATTGATTTTAATTGACAGAACGGGGAGGGCGGGAGGGCGGTGGACGTGCAGACTATCCAGCCCGGTCTCACCAAATGGCATATGAACGACACGGCAATTTGCAAGTCATTTCGCATGCAATAACAACGGCATTCTTGCTTTTGGCGTGTCATTTCACGCCATGTAGTCTGTACTAACTGCAATGTTAAAGCATCCCTGTGAATATGCTACACTTGGAGGTAGTGACGTAGAAAGTGAGAAAGACAGCTTATGATGGGCGGGTCAAACAAACACAAGACTTTAAACCAGGCAGCCGGTGTTCATGTTATAGACTGTATAAGAAGTGGTCGCAATTACAGTGACGTCACCCATTGGTTTGTGGACTGCCGTTTTGAAGCCTCGAGTTCGGCATTTTGGCCGTCGGCATCTTGGTTTTTGGCCGTCTCGTTGCAACCAGCAGTGACAGCAGAGGGTGGAGCTACAGTAAGTACAACTGAACGCTGAATAAGACGTTTTTAGGCGACCAAAATGTTACAATTAGCTTTCATGAACTGAAAACACACACTGGAAAGGGTTAAAGTTGTAAGACAGAAAAACGGACAACTCCCAGACTCGACAATGCCGTGGTAGCGACCTGACTCTAAATGGGACCATCATTTACTAAATGAACATCATGCTGTATTGAAGAAGACTTGAAACAAGCGATTGAGACCATAAACTCATGTTTACAATGTTTACTGAGGTAATAAATCAATTTTCTCATAGACATCTACAGGTAACACTTCATTTTAGAGGTCCGCAAATTCCATGGTAAGTGGGCGATAATTCGCAAGTAACGTATTTGAAATTTCTTTGAAATTACTGTCAAATTACCCCAATATTTACCTCAAAATTTAACAAAAAATACATAACGAAACGTTAAAATGCACCACGAAAACCACCCAAAAAGTTATGTAACGTGATTAAAATGCTGCTGAAATATAGAATCAAGCATCACATCATAAAATTAGCAAACTTTTCTACTCCTGTAACTATTCTCTACAAACATACACATTTCCAATATTATGAGATAACACTTCTCACTCAGTCTGCATCAGTATTCCACTCAGGTGGAGTGATGATGTTCCCGTTCATAGTGAGTGGGAAGATCATCCCTCAGCCTGAAAACTTTGGCTCGATCCCAGTGTGTTGACAGAAATCTAATCCTGCTGTTGTGCCCTTGAGCTACACTCTGAAACCCAGCCGGCCGCAGGACAGCTGCTCTGCAACGGTCTGTCGCTGACCTCTGAGCTCTGTGTGCAGGAGGGCGAGCGAAAGGAAAATTCCCTCCAGGGATCAATGCAGTATCACATAATTAATAGAGCTTTAATGAGTCCGTTCAACTCTACAATCTGCAATAAGCTTCTCTGACAAAAGTGCTGTCGTTGTAGTCGCTTTTCGGCCCTCACAGCGTTTGTTTGGGCTTGTAGCCTCTTTCTCAAGGTGCTAGTTCAGGGTTAAAGAAATACTCCACCCAAAGTATGTCTTTTGAGTATCGAACACTCTGCCCCTGGCTTGGAAGGCTCTCAAAAGTTTGTAGCTTGTATCTTTATGGAAGACAGCAGCAGCAGTCAGCTTATACCCTTTTCCCCAGCCCGTTCTCATTCCCAGGGTGTCAAATACAGATGCCTTGTCACGGCCGTCGGCAACGCACCAGGCTTTCCATTAACTACAATGTAAACCCTTCCGCAGCAACAGTAAACACTCTGTGAAAGTGCTGTGGTGACGTAGTTTAAAGAGCAAAAGAGACACACCAAACACAAGGCTTTCATCCAGGAGAACGCTGTTCGTGTCCCGCGCGTTACATTTCACTTTCACTTTACAATCAGCTGTTCGTTCGTGTCCCGTGATCACACGTCAAGCCATTCTCCACTGTAAAAACATAGTATTTTAAAGTTTTTTCCTAAACCTAACTAAGTGGTTTTGCAGCTTAATCCTAGGCAAGTGTTTCTGTTTAATTCACAACATTAACCACGTGTTTACTGTGTGACGCCGAGGGATTTGACAAAGCATCAGCATGTGACGAGTTGGGATGAGAATGTGTTTTTTTTTTAGGTTTAAGACGACAATGTAAGATTGTCTCATTCTCTCTGGAGTTAAACTGTGGATAAAGTCACAGTTCGGTTTGGCTGTCGGGTCCGTGCCTGCAGGTCTTGGCCAGAAAACAGGGTGGGACCATAATAACACGAATTACGATTGTGTGGTCGTGCTGGCTCCCTCCATCTGCCATCCACCAGGAGTTCTTGTCACCTCAGAGCTGCTGAGGTGTGACGGCCTCGACCGTGTACGTGTGTGTGTGTGTGTGTGTGTGTGTGTGTGTGTGTGTGTGTGTGTGTGTGTGTGTGTGTGTGTGTGTGTGTGTGTGTGTGTGTGTGTGTGTGTGTGTGTGTGTGTGTGTGTGTGTGTGTGTGTGTGTGTGTGTGTGTGTGTGTGTGTGTGTGTGTGTGTGTGTGTGTGTGTGTGTGTGTGTGTGTGTGTGTGTGTGTGTGTGTGTGTGTGTGTGTTTCCCGGCTAAGTCTCTCTGAACCTTCACCCTGACAGAGCGGGCGGCTGCCAGGCTGATGAACTCCTACCCCAAGGTTTTACAAACACAGTTAACACTGACCTCCTGAGTGCATGGCCTCCCTCCAGCTCCAGCTCTTTAAGCACCACTACATCCCTGAATAAGACCGTCACCACATAAAGACCTTAAAGGAACATAGTACCAGGGATTTTTTAATGTTCTGGGCTCATTAACTAAACTCGATTCCTTTGTTTCAGTTCAGGTGGAGGTACACTATGAAAATCAACCTGCAGAAGATTGAAACGCACTTCAGGGCACACTGAAGCTGTGCTCTGGTGTGATCAATTTTAGGCTTGAAGGAAGTAAAAACTTGAATTTTTACTTTTTAAAGGACCAGTGTGTAACATTTAGGGGGATCTATTGGCAGAAATGGAATATAATATTAATAAGTATGTTTTCTTTAGTGTATAATCACCTGAAAATATGAATTGTTGTGTTTTTGTTACCTTATAATGAGCCGTTTACATCTACATACTGTAGGGTTCAGGTTCAGGTTTTCACGTACCGTAGTTCTCCTACGCGCTTGGCACAACGGAGAAGTTACAGTTGGTTGCAATCTGCAACCTCACCGCTAGATGCCGCCAGATCCTACACACTGCACCGTTAAAATAACATATTTAGTTGGGATAATGCAATTTTGATAGGACTATTCTTGTGGGGAAGCCCCAACATCAAACCAAGGTTATTATATTTTTGAATTTTCATTTAGTTTGGATTTTATTTTAGTTTTGACTTTTCAAGTTCAGTTTAGTGTTGGCTATTTTTGGTTTAGTTTCAGTTTTTCAGCAGAAAAGCCTACTGGCTTGCATACTGCAAAATGCAACCGGATGCAGTAGGACATCCTGGTATTTTTAGCATACTGCATTTGACATACTATGTATTGGGACATACAGACTAAATCTTTTTCTGGCGTACTAACTAGTATGGTAGAATGGCCATTGGAACGCACAGCTTGATTACAGATTTCAAGTTGATTTTTCTGTAAAATCACACTGTTGTGGATTGAAAATCGGTGGCTGCAGAAGGTAGAACATATTCACTGTAAAAATAGTCAGATGTTATATAAATTATTTGCAGTAAATCAACTAAAACATGCAACAACTAATTTGGACATTAAACCTATAGAACATCTATAACTGCAAAGGTAAATTGTTGAAATATTTTAGCAGTGTAAGTTTACAAAAGTGGATATTTGTAAATTTTGATTAACAAAAAGTAGATTTACAGCTACCTTGTATTAATCTGTCAATAATATAAAAGTATGAGAATCCTCTAATTTTAAAAACAACCCTCTGCTGATGATTTCATGCCTACAGTAATTTCCGTGAGAGTAGATGTCAGAAGATATCTCACTTTGGAACAAAACTGTTAAGTAACGGATGAGGCTGGAAGATTCAGCACGCCGTGATAAAACTCCAATCGTAAAAATGTCACTTAAAAGTTTTTCATTGTCGGAAGTCATCTGACTATGACTCTCTTGTAAGTGCATTGCGTGTGTGTGTGTGTGAGAGACGTTAATGGGCTCATTGGCTGCCCTGTTAGACCTGAGGACCGTTCAGCGGAGCGCACCGATCGTCTGCTGCCTCCTTTTTTATGTCGGCATGTAGGAATTTGGAGGTTTAGATATTGTTAGTCACACACTCAGCTTCTCACACACACACACACACACACACACACACAGACACACACACACACACACACACGCACACACACACAGTCACGCTTTCTCATACAGATATACTGTAAGCATATGTACGTTGCCAGTTCGCCAAATTTTGTGATTTTGAAAGCGTGTAAGAATGACTGAAAAAGGAGGACTTATTTTCATGTGTATATGTGTGTCTGTGTGTGTATATGTAGTATACTGTATGTGTGTGTGAGGGTGTGTGTGTGTGTGTGTGTGTGCCCCGGTTCAGTGCGCTTCAGAGGACGTATGCACTCTGCTCATAAATAAAGGCCATGCATTATTCAGGGATGCTCCTCCAGCTAATGCCCCTTAATGTGCCCAAACAGCCATAATGTACTCTGCTACCAAGGTGGCAGAGACCCCCCCACACACACACACACACACACACACACACACACACACACACACACACACACACACACACAGACGTCAAATCTCCACCCCTAGATTTGACACGTCTTTGTCAGTGTCGCTCTCAGCCTCTTATCTCCCTCTCAAATTGTCCCATGTTCCTAATTTTCTCCCCCAAAAAATCCATTTTGCTTTGGATCCAAATGGCTCTTGCTCGCGCTGTCTCGCCATGTTTCCATCGAACTTTGCTCGATTTGTCCCTAATTCTCCATCGTCACTGTCTCCGTCTCCCTCTCCTCCCCCATATTTCTCCCCAGTGTCTCTTTGTTTTTGTTTTTTAACAGAAAATACATCTGAGTACTGAAAAACCTACTGTTCCTCCCCTCTGCATGGCCCCGGGGTGCCAGCTCTCTGCAGAATTAGGATTGTGTCTAAACAAGGATTTGTAGCTGTGAAGCTCCGGCAGCGAAGCTTCCTAAGTGCGTAATCTTAATCAGTTTTTGGGGGAAATTAAACTGATTAAATTCGGAGGTAAACAGGAAAGAGTTTGAAAAACCATAAAATCGGTTTAAGGAGAAATGTTTATCGCTGCTGCTTCGCTTGTCTGCATTTTATCGACAGTGTTTTATGTTCTAATCACTTTATCATTGATTCGCTTGTTTACCGTCTGTGGTTTTAATTGCTTCGACGGTTTGTGATCCTCTTTTGTTTTGGTCTTTGTGGAGCAATTTAACTCTTCTGAAGTGTAATATAACTCTAAGTTCACAATTTATAATTGTCATAAGAAATAATGCATGTGTTAGATTTTTCTTTCATTTTAATAATTTGACACTCTCAAAGCAGAAAAGATTTACACTGACCCCTGTTGGTTCTTTTTGCAACCAGAGGAGTCGCCCCCTGCTGGCTGTTAGAAAGAATGCAAGTTTAAGGCACTTCAGCATTGGCTTCACTTTTCAGACCCCGGAGTTGCCCACTGGTTCTTGTCAGTTATAGTGATGTTTGTGATGTGTTATCTGTACTTGTGTTACGTTGTTTATGTACATATTTTACTTAGTTTACGCACTTATTTTAAGCCCAACCATGATGTTTTTCCTAAACCTAACTAACTTGTTGCTTAAACATAACAGTTACAGTTTCACGGTAAAGATGTGGCGTTAAATGACACGCGAAAAGCCTATAATGTGTTATCACGACGCAGATTTGTCCTTAAATGTTGTGCTATTTATACTAGGGGTGGGCGATATATTGAACTGCCGGCTATTAGAAAAGAATGCAAGTTTAAGGCACTTCAGCATCTGCTAACTATCCAGTTCTTCTTCTACTTATTAAAAGTAAAGTAACAAAAACCACACGACTCCAGGGGATTTTTCTGAGGAAGTCATGTATTTCTACATTTATTCACATGAACAGTTCACGGATGTAGCAGTTATTTAACTTGATCTCTTTGTTTACGAGACGCGGCACATCTTGGTGTAACATTAACCTCTCACATTACACTGATTGCTCACAGTTTGTTTTGAGACACACACAACCCCCTCATTCAGAACACACACACAGACCAGACAATGACTCCATTCATCCCTTTGCTCTCTCTGTCTCTTCTCTCCTCCTCCTCTGCTCACATCAGCTCTTTATAAACACAGTGAAGGTCGGAAACACAAAACACACCACGTCTGTCCCTCTGCAGCCTCTCTGACCTGGATCTGCTCCGGTTGTCTTTTTCAGTCTGTTTGAATTCTTCAGACGCTCCAGACTTGATATTGTCTTCTTCATGGTACAGACTCACTTAACCAATTAGTCATGTGGGAGTGTCATGATGAGTCGTGCTGGTGGTGAATTACAGCCTTGTTTTAGCTGTCATGTGTACAAAACTTGGCCAAATCATGCTGAAGACATTTAGATACAAACTTAGTTTGACATTATTAGAAGGAAGACATTAAAGGGTAACTTTAATTTCTATTTTCCCATGTTTTTGTGTCTACATGTAATTGACTAATGGGGACAACAATTACTGAAATTGGTCCAGTATTGAGGGAGAGCGCTGTAACCTGCAGCCGCAAAACAAGCTGCGAGGGCAAGTGAGCAGTCAATGTAATGTTACATTCACTAAAAATGCTTGTTTTTGCCATGACAGGCTCAGATTGTTCTTATAAGTGTCTGACAACATTATGAAAAGAACCCTACAGAGAAATAACATGTTTTTCTTACCTTTCCCGTTCAAGGACAAGTCTTGTTGTGAAATCTGAATATCCGTATACTCTGGCTCAAATAAATACGGGCGGCATCGAATTCAAAGACCTCGTCCACATTGTGGAAATCATCTAAATATTCTGCCATGACATTGAAAATCTTTTAGATATCACTAAGCTACGCTTTCTGTACTCCAACACAACAAACTGCCCGGCTGGCACTCACGTTTCCACCATGGATGTATTCCACTATTCCACCGTTGTCTTCCGGCAACAGGTAACCTCGCCAGATTTCACAACGAGTCTTCTCCTTGACCGAGACTCTTTCCTTAATGTCAGACACTTAATAATAATAATGATAATAATAACAATCAGAGCCTGTCATGGAAAAAATAAGCACTTTTAGTGGACGTAAATGACGGTGCCAGCTTGCCCCAATAGCACCGTATTACAGCCAGAGAACAGTGCAGAGCAGCGGCCGTAAGATAGCCAGTCCGGGCACACTCACATGCACGAACGTGCACTAAAAGCATGCGCAGCCGGCCCGGTGATGTCAATGAAGCACAGAGAAGCTCTGATTACAACACACACAGAGAGAGAGTGACTTCATTCTCTGCTCAGGTAGACATTACTCCTCTATATCTTTACATAGACAATAGTTGTTTGATGCTATTTTAATGATCTGGTTATCGTATAGAGCACCTTTAAGATGAAAGAAAACATCCTGGTTTGGGTTAAATGAGTGAGTTGTTAAGGTTAAGAGATTTTCAGCATCATGGTTACAATAACAACCACATGGTTAGAAAACAACCGCAGTCATGGTTAATGAAAAGAAACCGATGTTGACTGTTGGTAGGAAACAGGAAACAAACTACAGTCTCCCGTGTTAAAGTCTGACGTTTTGTTGACCCATCCAACCAGTTCGACCTCTCTCTCTCCTTCCTGGCTCTACAGTACAATAACGTCACCCAACATGGAGAAGAGTCACAATCATTACAGCCACTAGAGCACAGTGTTACTTAAATTTAAACTAATGTTTAAGTGAGAGTAAGAATGCATCCGAGTCCAGGTGGCTAGGCAACATCATACTACCAACAAATACAGTAAAATAAATACTAAATTATCATCAATAAAGGCACTTCAAGTCAAACAGCAAAAAGCAAATCATAAGAATTATATACTAACTATATTTAACTAATAGATATCACCATGAAACTTCCCCAGTTGATTACTGACATTAAGAGTATTATTTGTTGTATTACAAGTTTTCTGAAATTTTATGTTTAAATATGCAAATGAGTCATTATCTAATGCTGTCTTTTGGTAAAGTTAGTGGAAATCTACAGACGCAAAAAGACAAAGTAGTGAAATAAACACCTAAATTTGTATTATGGATGTTTTGTTTCCACTAGTCTGAAAGAAGACATGTTATCGAAGCAAAATAGCCCAAAATCTCAAAATTCACCAGTGCATAAAAACAATGTTTTTGCCTGGCGGGTCTCCCCTTAAGCCAAACTTTTAAAACTGTAGTGTTTTTTTTTAAGGTGCAAAAGTAATTTATTCTGATTAGGGCTGTCAAAGGCTGTGGATTTTAACGGCACTAATTTGCGATCAATATTTCGGAGATTGTAGCAGACTCAGTTTGGGAAGGAGGTTAAATAACGCTCCAAAGTTACGTTAAATATTAGCGAGGAAAAACTGTCATGGCCATTTTCAAAGGGGTCCCTTGACCTCTGACCTCAAGATATGTGAATGAAAATGGGTTCTATGGGTACCCACGAGTCTCCCCTTTACAGACATGCCCACTTTATGATAATCACATGCAGTTTGGGGCAAGTCATAGTCAAGTCAGCACACTGACACACTGACAGCTGTTGTTGCCTGTTGGGCTTCAGTTTGTCATGTTATGATTTGAGCATATTGTTTTATGCTAAATGCAGTACCTGTGAGGGTTTCTGGACAATATGTGTCATTGTTCTGTGTTGTTAATTGATTTCCAATGATAAATATATACTGTACATACATTTGCATAAGGCAAGCATATTTGCCAATGTTGATAAGAGCATTAAATACTTGAGACAAATCTCCCTTTAAGGTACATTTTGAACAAATAAAAAAATGTGATTAATCGATTGACAGCCCTAATTTCCTGGCGTCACCAAAAGTGAAAGAAAAAGTCCTTGTGTTAGTACTAAACTTCGGCAAGCACAAGTTCTTGTGTGATGAGTCCCCGCGGCAACTTTCCAAAAGTAGTCTTTGAGATACTCTGTTGTTAGATTTAAAAACTTCCTCCTGAAGTATTTTCCCTCTGCTTTCACTTCCCTCATATCTCACTCTGATTTTGTACACATCCAGCGCATGCTTGGACTCACACACACACACACACACACACACACACACACACACACACACACACACACACACACACACACACACAGACAAAAAAGACCTCCTCAACTTCATCAGATGAATTGAAAACCTCAACATTTCTTTCCTAACATTTGTGACTTAAAAGCAACTCTTCTTCCTCTGTACTGTACTCTCTCAAAACAAACAAAAACATGTGACTTCATGAACTTGCTGTACAGAGAGACGAGAGAGTAGATGAGGTTAACTCACTGATACTACAGGTACAGTGGGACTTTACACTGTGTAAATATTGGCTGAGTGTAGTGGGGTTTTCAGATTCAGTGTGCTGTCATGAAGATAAGCAGTGAGTGAATGAAAGAGATAAAAAAAGAGGTCTTACCTGATTGATGTTTTCACAAAATCTTCTTCTTCTTCTTCTTCTTCTTCTATTTCTCTTTCCTTCCTTCCTCTCGTCCCTGGCGTTGCTGAGGAGGTGAGGAGTCTGAGTGTGTGTGTGTGCTGGTAAGAGAGCGATGCTGCTTTGTGCTGCCGACCTCGGCGAGCGTGTTGTTGCAACTGACTGAGTGACTGGGAGAGAGGGAGGGAGTGTGTGTGTGTGTGTGTGTGTGTGTGTGTGTGAGAGAGATTAGTTCACACACAAACACATCTCCGCCTCGGGGAAACACCCCACTCCCTCTCCTCCTCCTTCCTCACCCCCCTTTATTTTCTCTCCTTCTTATCTTTTCTATTTCTCTCACATCAGGTTTTTTCTTTCATCTGATCACCTTGAAGGAGCAGAACGATTTCCTCCTCATTCTCGACTCCTCCTGCTTGATTCTCCGTTTTTAACCTCCTCCTTTTGTTGTCTTTCCTCCTCATATTCATTCATTTTGCTGTTGCGAGTCCCCTGAATCATAAATAAGTTAAAGAGAGCTGGCACAAAACAACCCAAATATCTCTGATGGGCTTCTCTCTCGCTCTCTCTGTGAGCTGTTGCTTTTTGTTTGACCCCATATTAGTGAAAAATCTGTAATCTTTTTGCACTTTCCATGTTTTTTTCTGCCTTTGACTCTACGCAGGATTGAGTAGCGAGGCTGTAGGTGGAGAGAGAAAGGAATCTTTTCCCTTTTCAAATCATTTCAGGGACAAACTGCTTATTAATGGTTGTTGAGTGACAGCACTCGGATAAAGTTATTGGTAAATGTCGCGACGTCGAGTGTTAGAGAACCATGGCATGAATAGTTTGAATGAACACATTTTCTAGATTTGAAGGTCTGATCACAGTAATGCACTTACAAGTTTCTTTCTATCAACAAATCTTTTGCAACCACTTCAGTTAAATCTTCATCTCATCAGATCATTTCTGTCCAGAATTGAGTCCTACAAACCTCAATTTCTTAAAACAAGCGAGAAAAATTGGTAACACTTCATTTTACAGGCAAATTTCATAGTAATCTATTTGAAATTTCTTTGGAATTACTGCCAAATTTATCGAAAATTACTTTATTATAAACATTATTAAAGAAATTTCAAATAGGTTACTTGCTAATTATCACCTATTTACCACGAAATTTGCGGACCTGTAAAATGAAGTGTTACCAAAAAATCTGCTAGAATAAGCTCAGAAATAAGCAGAGTCAGCTTGCTGCACTAGAATCAAGAAAAAATAAATGAATCAATTTATAATATAATACTTCAGACAAGTTGTTTGGAAACAGGATAAAATATTCGTACTTTCCTTTGCTCCCTTTTTAAAAAAAAGAATGACTGTAAGGACTCAATTACAGACAAAAATGACTCAATTAAAAGGGGATTTTTAAACACAGTTTGCCAAATTAACCATCGAAATCAATACCTGAATGCAGAGAAAAAGGCTGACCGCCTGAATGAACACTGGCAGGTAATAGAAAAAGACAGCAATCATTTTAACCTTGAGGAGACCCCCACTCAGTTTCCTTTAAGCCCATCACAGCGATTACAGAATTTAGCGTTAGCCTGCTAATCTGCTCTAGATCCACATTAAACTCCTCCTCAGGAGGCTCAGCAGAGGGGTTGTTTTTTGTGGGTGTGTAATAATATACATCACGGCCTCCTGAAGTATTTGAACTCTTTGGTTTTGCGAGTGCATATTGTTGGGAGATGCCACCGCAGTAATGGCCACTTGGTTACTTCCGGTATTTCCCCGGATTCGTGTATTCAAATGATAATTTTTTTGGTGAAGTATTCCTTTAAGGAGGTCACATGTTCCGGATTTGGAAAAAAAAAATCCTAAAACATATTTCACAAAGCACATTTGTGGTATATGAATACATTTTGTTGCACCAGCAGATAGGGTTGGCATAGTCATCAGTCAAGTTTCAATACAAATGTAGCACATATTTTAATCACATGCCTCTCGCTGTCACTTTTCGCTTGCAGTAAACACTACTTAACGACCCCTCTGCGTCACTTTTCGCTCGCAGTAAACGTGTGCTTAACCACCCCTCTGCGTCACTTTTCACTCTCACTAAACACGTATGTAATGACCGCTCTGCGTCACTTTTTCGCTCGCAGTAAACATACTTAACGACCCCTCTGTTTCACTTTTCGCTCGCAGTAAACACGTGCTTGATGACCCCTCTGCGTCACTTTTTTGGTCGCAGTACAGTAAACATACTTAACGACCCCTCTGTTTCACTTTTCGCTCGCAGTAAACGCGTGCCTAACATTGTAGATTAAACAGAAACACTTGCATAGGTTCAGACAACAAAACCACTTAGTTAGGTTTAGGAAAAAACAACATGGTTGGGGCTTAAAATTACTACGTTTGTACAGTGAAAATGTGACTTGACTTTGTGAACATGGGACACGGACAATCAGCTGATTGTAAAGTGAAAGTAAAACTTAACGCACGGGACACAAGCAGCGGTTTCCTGGATGTAAGCCATGTGTTGTTGGACCCATCCATCTCCTGAGCGTTTACTGTTGCCGCAGATGGGTTTATATTGTAGTTAATG
Organism: Sebastolobus alascanus; assembly: GCA_916701645.2. Classification (NCBI taxonomy): domain Eukaryota; kingdom Metazoa; phylum Chordata; class Actinopteri; order Perciformes; family Sebastidae; genus Sebastolobus; species Sebastolobus alascanus. Next base: position 1,201,636 of record CAKAOJ020000111.1, read on the forward strand.
GAAAGACCGGTGCGTCTCATACCAACGCTCAAGGGTGCCTTGTGCGGCGGTATCAAACAGCTACGGCCATGACAAAGCGTCGGTATTTGACACCCTGGGAATGAGAACGAGCTGGCATAAATGCAGGTGTATTGAAAACGCACTTATTGTTTGGTTTTGAATCTGATTTGAAAAACAAGGGGAAACATGTCACTGTCCTACTGACAGACTGCATATCTAAATGTTTGTGGAAATGGATGTGTGTTAAATCTTACATCAGTAGGTCGGCAGGGTGTGTGTGTGTGAGACTGTGGGGGTGGTAGATGAGTGACTGAATTAGAAGAAGCTCCCCCATCTCTCTGAACAAAGCTGCTCCACCAGCTGAAATGTAGAGCATATGAGCCTCTGGTACCACCATGTTGCTGTCGAGCGTGGTGAGGAGGTTTTCTTTTTTCTCTCCAAAACAAAAAGCTGACCCCCCGTTGAGTTTCTCTGTGGGGGGCGCACTCGCCGAGCCATCTTCCTCTCCCTCTGAGACCCCTGGGAGACACTCAACCAGCCCCTCCACCCCTCCTCGCCTCCTCCCTTGTTAGTTTCCATCGCCCCCACCCTCCCCGAGTCTCTCTCCTCTCATTTCCCTCCCTCCGAGGAGGCTTGAGTTAACTCTTATCGCTTTCCTCTCCTTTTTTTGCTCTCTTCCCTTTGTGTTCAGGTAGTCATCTCCACCCTGTCTCTCTGTCCCCGCTCCTCTCGACCAAAGAGTAAAGAAGCAAAGAGGCGAAACTCTTTGACAAAAGCAGCTAGATGGCGCTGCCGCCATTTTGGACTGAAAACGCCAATGACTCCATAGCCATGAATGTATAAAGAGACGTCTGTAAATCAGAGGATAATTTTTTTCGAGGTAAATCAACCTCTCAGTACGAACACTTAAATAGCCCTCATTTAAATCATTTGGTCCTAAAAGTTGTAAAATTCACTAATAGCTGAATCCAGAGTTATTTTCCTCGGCATAATGAACGTGCATCAGACCCACAGGACTACACGGCCCTGCATGTTTATATGACATATCCGGTTCTGCCGGCTTCCTGCTAGCTTTATGCGGCTGTAATAATGGATATATTGGCTGTAATTCATCACTTTCATTATCTTATAATACACCCATGGGCTGTATGCTGTAAGCCTGTACCGTGGTGGATGTATTAACGTCTCTATTCCCAAACAACCGGCTATCGGCCAGTAGCTATTAGTGCTAGTAGCACGACATAAACAGAATTTAATGTAGTTGTAGGCAATTTACTAACATGCAGGACTCAACCTCTTATACATCCATGGTCTGGGGTCTATTGGACATTTTGGAGGTCCTTGACATGAAAAAGTTTGAGATTGCTCTCAAAATCTGTGTGCTGGATTTTTCTAACTTCCATTTATGTCCATCGCTCACTTTATGCTCCTCTGGGAAGCAGCCGGGCAAAAAAGTTTCATAAATAAATAAGTAAGTAAGTAGTTATAATAGTATACATATTTATAATATTGTTATTGTTCAACACAGGACATTTCAGTAGAGACATTAAATATGACAATAGAATAGAAATAATTAAGTTTTACTTTTGTACGGCACTTTGTAGGCGGACGTTTTACCGGCGTTCGGTAGTTGCTTTCAGTCCAAAATGGCGGAGGCGTAGCTTTGCTGCTGGGCGCTGGCACTGCAATGGAACGACCAATTGAATTTCACTTCTTAGTAATATACTGTACGTTCTTTGTGTCGGCCTCCCCCCTCTGACCCCAACCTGTAAACTCCCTCCTCTTATCTATCTTTTTACAACTTCTGGGAAATCACAACCTTTTCCTTCCCTTCTCTCTTCTCCCCTTTTTATTTTCTGTCGTTTTTCTCTGCTTCCAAGCAGCAAAGCGATTTGGCGCTCGCTCGGGCCTCTGAGAAGACCCAGGGGGTTGGCTGCTCTATGAGGCGACATCTCTGAATAAATAAGCATGGGTAATTTGCTCCGAACCTGCAGCCCCTTATTTTTTTTTTCTTCTTTTCACCCTCCCAGTTTAGAGAGAGGAGATAAAGACACAATAAAATGGTGGGAGATCTTCACAGAGGCTCATTATATGGTTGTCAGTGAAGTTTTCTCACAGGGCTTTGTGACGGATCGCTCAGCCCCACTCCGCTCCGTCTATTTCTTTTCAGGGCAAATTATCTATATTACATTCCTGTTTTTCCAATGGCTGAGTATTTGGATGAAACCGGTCTCATTTAAGGAAGTAATGAACCGTCAATTCTAGCTGAACTAAGGCAGATTATCGAGAACAAATTGCAAAGCTTGTCGTACAGAATTAACAGCTATTAGCGCTGTAGCACCTCACACTACCAGCCAAAGAGACTCTGATAAGGATTAAGCCATTTTCTGAGCAATTTGCCTCCAAAAACGAGATGCAATGAGCTGTTGTAACACCAGTTTAATTCTCCGTCTCTCTGCCACACACCCAAACACACACTCCTCCATTCATGGCCCAGTGAGGGAAGTGTGTGAGCGTCAGGTCAACTGTGAACATCAGGTATTAATAATGCAGGACAGGAAGCAGCCCCTCCGACTACAAAGCTGTGCACTCTGACTCTACGTCTCTGCTCTCCATCCCACTGCTGTGAGAGCTACATAACCCGACACAGACTGGGAGGAGACCTGGAGGGTGTGTGCAGGGGAGGAAACCTGCCAAAACAGCTTCCAAAACTGTGAAAAAGGCAAAAAAAAAAAACATGAAATAAAAAAGTTTATATGAGTAGTATAGTTTATATAAATTGGGCAAGAGTACTGTGAGGAGATGTAAAATGATAATGTCAAATCTGACCTGATATTTTCACCTCATTTCACATCATTGGCCAAATTCACTGACTGCAACGTATCCTCATAGAACAGTTCGTATAATAGCTTACGAACAGTTATTCTTAATTTTTTGTGCGTTTTCCTACGAATGTTCAGCAACACGTGACGCACGTGTCAATTTCTGCTCCAGTCTTTTTATAAATATACTTCCGTCTTCACAGGAAACTACTTAGTTAGGTTTAGGAAAAGATTCTGGTTTGGGTTAAAATAACCACGGAAGTGGTGTTACTTAAGCACGGAAGTTATGTGACAAAATCTACTTCGTTAGGTTTAGGAAAAGATCGTGGTTCGGGTTAAAATATCTCTGGACACCACATCATTAAAAATGAGGGCCTCAAATGATTCCTCTAGACTTAAATTTTCCTCCTTTTCCAACTACAGTCATGTTGCTCCCGTGGTATACCCTAGTTTTCACCGATCTGCAAGTTCTGCAAAACTGTGTTCTTCAAGCTATTCTTTTTACGGCTGTGCACGAGAACAGACTCCGACACCATAAACAGGCAAGAGGCCGTGTGTTACAAACTGCGGGAAAATACTCCTAGTGAGACGCATATTCCTAATGCCCTGTATACATGTCCAAAGAATCCTAAAAAAATTAATAATATCGACATATCCCACGTCTTTATCAGAAAATGTTCAATTTGGAAAAAGGCCTAATTAGGAATATCCAAACAGTTGGTGAGTTCACAGCTTGTTTTGGCTCAAAAAGTGAATCTGGCTTTGATTAAACATGCAGGCACTCTTTGAATTTGACCATTTTTGTGTAAACATTTTTTTTTTTTTTATAAATGTTAGAGCCACAAGAGGACAAAATATCATGTTTAAAGCTAAAGAGTTAACTCAACTAAATGAGACATTTCTGAGCTATGAACATGGTTATATAACTTAGTGAGCAGTATTACTTTTTGCTTTTTCACATTTTTCAAAGTTGTCACTGGCTGAAAGCTGTGCATTTTCCCTCTCTTGAAATCAATAACTCTTCCACCATCAACCTCTATGCTGTTTTAATATCAGACTATGCTCAGTTTTCTTTAAAAAGATGTATAAATCATACTGAGTGGACTCTGTTGCTTGTAGTAATATCATTTAAATGTATGTTGTAATGATAATACCATTCAGATGTCTCTCTTCTGCTGAGTCGGCCTTAATGTAACAAGCAGCACAAATTCTTCCTTTATTGTGTTTGTTAATATGATTGTTTTGCTCGCTTTACTTCACAGCATTTTGTGTCATAGATAAGAAAACCAGTTTTACTATGATTATTATTATTATTGCTTCACTGATAGTTTTGTTCCTGTGGATAAATTGATTCACAAACTGAGCTGAAACTGAATTTTTAAGAAATGTTGACTCATGCGAACACAACAGAAATGACTATAAACAGCAACCGATGCGTTTCTACCATCTATCTTTTTACCTCTACTTAAGACCTTTATACTTTCACATATTAAGCTCAAACTTCTGCTTGTGTGTCACGATATTCCCCTCCTCAAAGTTATGAATCAATTGTTCGTGGTGAATTTAGCCATATTTTGGTGTTTGGAACTAATGGACAGTGGAGAAGTTGATTATGTTGCAGAAGTGATGATATATACGTTTTAATATTTTGTCATTATTGGAATCAAGTGTAAGCAATTCAAACTGACTACAGGTCTCTGTCGATGATTAAATGACAAACATTTGAGACTCATGATATACTTGCTGTTCAGTGCGTAGACTAGCAGCTGCCATGGAAGTGGCATTGTGGACGCACTTGCCTGCAGACTAAAGTCAAGTTCACACTACAAGACTTTCAAAGTTGTCAGATCACTGTACTGTTCACACTACACAACTTGCTGTCTGGTAATCAGGAGTCTTTAGTTGTCGTGGTTTTCACACTACATGACTGGACGGAGACAGCAGGTCACACATTACAAGATCTTTCACCAGGAGGAATCCCCAATGAGGTCTCCAAACCACGTTTTGTCACTGAAACACACTCGAGAAATATATGTTAAACCATGCACGAGACATATGGTTGATGTTGTTGTTGCCAGAAGTTGTCTGGGGAACCTGCATGATTTCGTTATATTCCCATTTTACCAACAACCTTCTTTTTTAAAATTTGAGTATAAAATTAAGTTATTTGTCAAAAATAAAATTGGCGAACAGTTTGGTTACTCAACTAACTTTAATACATTTCCAGAGCACTGTTAAATCACATAATATTCTTGTAATTTCAGTATCAGCATCATGTAATCTGCATTTCACAGTTTGTGCTCATTTAACTGATCATCTCTTTGTCGAACGGAGATAAACAGCTGTTGGTCACTGCTGGAGCCGCTACACTCTCCGTGTTGCAGAAGGACAAATGGCGTTCATTAGCCACTGATGAGTCGTGTCGCTGCAACAGGCCAAACTAGAACAGAGGCTAATTAGCCAACAGTTGCCAGCTGGGACGGCGAACCTTTGCGCTCTTGATGTGTGCGGTCTTTGTGTCTGCGCCGAGAAAGTAGGAGAGCAGCGACTGTAGAGGAGAGATCCCTGGAGAGGCTGTGATCTTATTCAGGACTCGGCTCTCACTCGTTCAGGTCTGTCTGGCTCTGTTCAATCTCGCGTCCCAGTAAGCCATACCAGTGAGCCAGCATGCACAATACCTGGACGCTGGAACAAGCTCACCTAAATGGAATGCAGTCAGTTTTAGTAGTTATCAACTACACCTGTGATTTTTCTCATATGACGAGTCTTCTCATTTTTCAGTTTGTATATCCTCAATTCCTTTCCTCGCCTCCTCTCCTCGCGTTTTAGTCCCTCCAACCTGAGATGTGAGTGGAGGAGGCGAGGAAGAGAGCAAGCCCCCCCGGAAGAGCACCGGTTGTTGATCCCAATTTTCATAGTGGCCAAACGGCGGTACTATAACTTCCGTGTCCGTCACGTGATGCCATTGGGCCCAAAAAGACTTTTTCCCATAGACTTACATTAGGAAAGAGACGTCTGTAACTCAGCAGATAATTATTTTTGAGGTGCCCAGGTAGCCCAGGTATCGCTATCGATATCAAGACTAATTGAGTCGTCCTTCGAGATGGCGTGCTGAAATCGCTTTCTGGGTCACAGGCCTCCTCTCGGAGGAGAGAGGAGACGAGGAGGCACTAAATAGAGAAATGAGCGGAGCCGAAATCTGTTTGGATGCTCATAATTTTTGTTTCTTTTATAGTGATTGTGTTTGTTGGTGCATTTTGATAGTGGTTTTAACAAGCCCTCATTTACTAGCCCTCCGTAAATTTCCCAAGGGGGAGTCCCTGTCGCCATATTAAGTGACGTTCAAATACTCTGGAAACTCAAGTGGACTTCTGTGAGATTGATCCTGCGAGGGAACAATAATGTAGACACCAGTTGTGCATACCACAGCGTACATTGTTCGACTGCAATAACCAGCATTACTTGATACCTGAAATCAATAAACCACTCTAATTCTGCTCATAAAAGTGCAATAAACATTTATCTATTCATTGAAATCACTAATGAACTTACCTGATGATTATACAGTATACTATAATAATGTGCTGAAAACCCTGTCTCTTCATTGACATTTAGGCAAACGTCTGTTAAACGATTTATCATTGAATAGTGTTTGTGTAGTCTGCAAATGATATAATGATGATATAAATGATCTTGCCACTCACATGACATCCGATGCTACATAAAGTTAAAAGGCTTAAGGTTATTGACACATGGGCTGTGTTCGAAACCGCCTACTACATTCTACTGATGAACGCAGTATGCAGTATACAGTATACAGTACATACTGCGTACTGAATAATATCCCTACAGATATTAGAGTAATGTTAAAAAGGGTCAAGTTGTCTCAGCAGGTATCTCTGCCCCGTCAGAGGCTACTCTTTCCCTCGCCTCTCCCATCGCCTCTGCCCGGTGTTGCTCTGTAGCCGATCTGTGAGCGTCACTGGCCGGCTGGCGAGCGAGGGAGCTACGCTCGCGGGCGATTGTGGAGCTTTTCAACTCCAAAAAGGCAGATAATTACGGGTTCGCGTTAATTTATAATGGACATTTGTGTTGTGATATTTAAACAAACTATCCGTCAACAAGGAAATAAAAGCCCCTCGTCTACGAGACCGGTGTCTTGAGAGCTCCAGCCAGCTCATAGCGGTCTGTGAGCGTAACTGCCCGGTTGGTGAGGTAGCGACCCCGGCACGCACTAGCTAGCTGACACGGCAGTTTGTGGAGCTTCTAAACTCCGACAACGTTGGAGCAAATGCTCGATATGCCATCTAATATTGTAAAACTGTCAACATTGAAAATCTACACAGTTGATTTCTCGCCTCAAAAAATTTCAGAAGTGAATTTAGTGATGAAATAGCTACGAAAAATGTTTAAAAATAAAACGAGCCGTTTTTGGCTGCTGTTGTTGTCACCGTAGCTTGTACCATTCCAGTGCTTTGAAATGTGGGATACAGTAGGCGAAGTAGACTGGTCCGGTGCATACTGGAGATTTTTTTCTAAATCAGTATGACATCCGGGTATTTTTGGCATACTGTAGATTTTGCTTCTGTTTGCATACTGCATACTACATACTACATTTTGGCCAAATCAGTACGTACTACTAGTATAGTATGAGGTTTCGAATACAGCCATACTGAGTGTCCTCTGGGCTGGAGCGCCTCACGTAACCTGCAGTTCCACCTGTGGCCACTGTGCCATACCTGGTGCTCTTTCAGCTCAGTATCGAGGCGAAGCGTGTCAGTGTCATATTTTGCCTCGTTTTGCATGAAGGTGCAGTGTTATGATGTGCCGTTTGGTTCGTGATGATTGTCACATGTTTTCCGTTCTCCGTACTAAGCTCCGAGGTATGACGAATTATAAAAAGTGAGAAAGACCACGTATGGTGGGTGGATGGGGAGGTGGATGGGTCCACGTTTGTCACATGTTTTCCGTATTGACGTTACGTTGTTTCCGTACGTGTTTTACTTAGTTTACGTACTTATTTTAAGCCCTGACCCGAACTAAGTGGTTTTCTTGCCTGAACCTAAGTCTGAGGCTTTGTTGCCCCCTGCTGGTACTTCACGGTAATACAGATGTGCAATATTAATGTCTCTGCGAGGCAAAACGTGACACTGACACACTGTCCTCTGGTGGACAGGCGGGTCTGTTACACGCTTTGACGTGATATCGGGTTGGCTCTTTGTATAAAAGGGAAAGTTGGGGATGCACTCCTCACTCACTTCAAAGTCCCTGTACATCTATTATGTTTTCATTACTGTTTCTGATTAGTCCTCATCTGAGGACTGTGGGTGTGTACAGAATATGGAGTTACTTTTGTGTCTTTATTATCCAATCAAACAGAATAGGTTTGAGAGCAAAAGTGTTTGATTGCAAGTAAAATACAATTATGATTTAAAAAAGTATTAATGTGAATCCAAAAGTTTTGTTTGCAAATCCAAAAGTTTTGTTTGCAAATCTAAAAGGTGTTGGTGGAGCAGCGAGGAAAAGCACTGCTCCTGGCTGGAGGAGGCGCTGCTGCTGGGCGCAGAGCTCTCCACCTCCCGCTGGAGCTCTGACTGCAGGTCGATAGCGGCAGCAAAGCCGGATCTGGGTCTGTCCGCAGCAGGCTGTTCGCCGAGGCCCTGCTGGAGTTTGAGCTGAAGGAGTTTCTGGTGAACCTACATGGTTTTGTCTGATTTTGCACGGAATCCTACCCGGTGGCTGATGACGAGCATTAAGAATAACTATATAGAAATAGCCAATCTTCTCGCTGATGGTCTCATTTGCTTACGTAGAGGCATCAGTATTAAATTGAGACTGTTTCATAACCAGTTAAAAGTTACTCACAGTAACTTTAAGCTGCGGACGTAACGTCATGTGACTCAGTGACCCGATGTAATGTGACACGACGTCGTCAGTAAAAATAACTCAACTTTTGGTTTCACACGGGACACGAACGCTGGTCTCCTGAGTAGAAGTTTTACCCATCCACCACCCCTCCCTCTTTAGCAGACTCTCTCGCTCTTACTACTTCGTCCATTGCTCTGAGCGTCTAATAATGACGCGGATGGGTTTTCATTGGAGTTAGTTGAAAGCTATACAGTCATACAGATGCTAAAGGGTGCCTTGTGCTTTGGTATCAAGACGATTTGACGCCCCAGGAGTGAGAGCAGGCTGGTAAAACAGATCAGGGTTTTATTTTTTTAATCATTAAGAAATATATATCTGTATGTCTGTGTGTGACTGGTATGGATTCATGTTCGTGCAGACACCTCAGCTCAGCCAAAACTGGGAGGTATATTTTGTTCTTTATCTAAAAATATGTATGAAAACAAGTAGAAGAAGTGTAGGTACAAAATCAGCTGTGACACCTTTTGTTACACCGACTCGGCACACACACACACACACACACGTATCTTCTTGACATTGCTGTCAGTGCATGTTGGTAGGAGATAGGTGCTACATCCTAGAATAGATATGAACAGTCATCCCTATAAAAAAATATAGGATTCAAGCAGCGATTCAGAACTGAGCACGAAGGCCTGCGGTGGGACTGTAGCCGCTCAGACGCCCGGATACACACACACATAGTATATAAACAGACACACACATCACAGGCTAAGTTTTGGCGGCCTGTCGGCGAACGTAAGTTAGTGAGTCCTAAATAAGGAAAGACACAAGTGGAGAAGGAGGAGGTAAGAGACAGAAAGGATGCCTGTGCAAACTCCACATCTTAGTGAGGAAAACCTCACAGAAAGGAGAAATCTCTCCTGCTCATGTTGTCCATCTTTTTTCAGGATTTTATCTAATTAATGTCTGACTTCTGCTCATTTCATATTCTACCAACCTCCCTCCCCACCTGCCCAGTCACCTGCCTACACACCTGCTTCCCATCAGTGATGAGCAGCAGTATAGAAATGCTCCTCAGCCGGCGTTCAACCCTTTGCCAGATTGAACATTTTCAGTTTGTGTGTTAAAAACTTGAGCGGGAACACCAGAACTTTTAGACAAAGTTTTTTTTTTGCACTTGGCTGAGGTTGGAGAAGTTGGCATACAGAAAAAGAGATGTGATAAAAACTGATGGATGTCTCGAATACACCTTGTTGTTTTGGGGTTGCTGCTTCTGCTACTGTAGTCCGAGCATTCATGCATGCTACCACCCACTCCACTCATGACTCCTTCACCAGGAAGCCTTAAAAATAAAAGTATGTATCAGCAACAGTCCGCTACAATATAATATTTGCATTTTATCTTGCAAAATGAAGCAATGTGGTTCCTTGACAAAAAAAAAACAACACTTTTTTTCTCGCAAATTTGTGAGTTAAACCTCAGAATATTCAAGTTTTTTCTCATAAATTTGTGAATTTTCTTCCTTGTAAAAATTTGTGTTTTTTTTCTTGTAGATCTGCCACTTAAATCTGAGAATATCTACCTTTTTTTTTCCTCATAGATTTACGACTTTAATCTCAAATTCTGAAGTTTTTTCTATAAATATTGGTGCGAAACAGTGAATGTAACTTTTGTTAACGATAAAACTCCACATGGCATCTTTTAGTTACATCAGATGATGGAAACATGCACTGATTCCCACTTTTTTTTTTTTTTACAAGATTTCAAAACTCTGCTAAAAAGTTGTGCAACATTAATGGAAACCTATAACTTATGTTGCCTCGTTGCTTTGCATTGTTGTAACAATTATAGTTTTGAGCAATGTCCAAATCTGCATCGTGAGTTTGTTCATGAGACGTCACTCGTGCCCGTTTCCTCAATTTTCGCAACCCTCTGATTTATTACCACCGCAGAAGAGGAACATTGATTTTGATGACCTGCATTTTTCATGGTTGCCAAACTCGCCTTTGGCACTAGAGACGCACACTTCCAGCCTCTGTCAGAGTTTTGCCTCTTTCACTTTGCTCTACAATTCATCCTGTATCTTATAACACTGTTCACATTCATCCCTCCGAAGGGACGCTCCGTGTACAATGAACGTACATGACACAGCAGCCGTAACTTCATTAACAATTTAAATCTTCCGACATCAGAAAATTAACTAACCTTCTGTCCATTTCTACACAATAGACTGATATTCTGCTGCATTCGAATTCCAGGTTCGACATTGGAGCTCCATCAGAGCTGTCGGGATGTTTTTAGGCAAACGTTTCCTTTGGAGTCAAAATATTTATTTTTCTGTCGTGTCATGATGACATTACAGGGAGTTTTTTGCTGCCTAAATTCAACATCTTACAATATTTGCAGTCGTGGTATTATTGTGCATGTGGAAGTATATTCATGAATACAACCTCAAATTGTTAAAATAACAAAATAAGGCAGCAGATAATAATGATGAAAATAACTTTATTATACTGTAAGTTACTACGGTTGTTGCTTTATTGTACTGAGGCCTGTTTTTACATAAGGACAGGAATTTCAGTGTTACATGAAACTAATTAATCTAAAAATATTACATCAACTGCCACTGACATTGCATTTGTGGTGAGATTTCTGTGGTGAGTGCGTTTTTCCCTTCAACTCGCCTCTCGCCTCACAGTCCACAGTTGGTTTACCCGAATTACACAAAAATAAGAATAAATTCTCACCTTCCTTTAGTGGCATCTAGTCATATGTGTCTCTGAGATGTTTGCCTCTACCCCAAAACAATTAAGAGGAATTATTTGTGCTCACAGCATTAAAAAAAGACAGCTAAAAAAAAATAAAAATGCAACATATCTCTCACCAAAGTGTCCTTAAAGTTAGCAAACGTAATTTATTGGCTTGTATGAGCAGCTTGGCGTGTCAAAAATATTGAAAATATAAGGAAAAACTACATAAAAGCAATATTTTATTGCAAGAGAGAGTACCTGAGTTTGAGCCTAAATCATAGTTATTATTTACATTAAGTCTAGTCAATTTTATTTATGTTGCTCAAAATCACAAATGACAAATTTTAGGGCTTTCCATCTGCTGTAGGACACCCTCTATATTTAGATCATTGAAGACATTACTTTTTTTATATAGAAAAAAAAGGACATCATGTTTGAAGCCACATCAAGGAGGAGAAATGACTGGAAGGATGAGATGAGGAGGGGAGTTCCCAAAGCAAAATGCTATTGGACCCCAAAAATGCAAACACCAGTCTCAAGACTAACCACAACAAACTTGTAAGCATCATAAATATGTGGGGCATAAAAGTAACTTGTGGTAAAGGTCAGATGTGGTCCTATTTGCCATTTTCAGATCTTTTAAAAGATGAGTTTAATCTTATAATCTGTTTAAAATGGTTTAAATTACAAACACATAACTCGTGGTGAATGACAGGAAGCAGCAACATCTGGGGGGCAATAAAAAAGGAACCACTGAAACCGATTTGTCCGAAAATGGTTCATATATATTTGAAGGGACTGATTGCAAACATGATACATTATAGAAGAAATATAAGTGTTTGGTTTTTGGTGAACACATATGTTCAACATCACACATTTTTGTTTTACAATGGGTGTTTATAAGCTTTTCTCTCAGTCAGTGTAGCTACAGATATCAGGGCTTGTCTTTTACAGTGTAGTATTGAAGTTTAAAAAAAGTGAAAATTCCCAGAGACTTAAAAAAAATCTGCTTCCTCTGAAATGTGGAGACTCAGGATTAGACTCAAGACCATAGACTGTATATGAGAAGTGGACATAGTCACAGTGACGTAACCCATTGGTTTGTGGACTGCAGTTTTGAAGCCTCGAGTTCAGCATTTTGGCCGTCGCCATCTTGGTTTTTTGCAACCAGAAGTGACATGAGAGGGTGGAGCAAAGAACAAACGACATTTTAAGGCGACCAAAATGAATAACTTTCATGAACTGAAAACACACTGTGAAAGGGTTAAAGTTGTAAGACGAAAACACAGACAACTCCCAGACCGGACAACGCCGTGGTAGCGACAATCAATCACAAGGTAGCCACGCCCTAAAGCATACCCTGCTTTATGGTCTATTTGACTCTAAATGTGACCATAATTCACAAATTGAACATCATGCTGTATAGAAGAAGACTTGAAACTAGCGATTGAGACCATAAACTCATGTTTACAATGTTTACTGAGGTAATAAATCAAGTGAGAAGTAGGGTCATTTTCTCATTGACTTCTATACAATCAGACTTCTTTTTGCAACCAGAGGAGTCGCCCCCTGCTGGCTATTAGAAAGAATGCAAGTTTAAGGCACTTCAGCATTGGCTTCACTTTTCAGACCTGGAGGTTGCCTGCTCAAGACAGATTTGTGTTGACCTCCCCAGGTAGCAGGTGATTATCTCAACTTTTATTATGGTGCTACACTTATTGTTGTGTCAGTATCTATCCGGAGTTTCTGGTTCCGGTTAAGATACAACAGGCAGCCAGTAGAAATTATTTTTATTTCTCCCTGAGATATCGTAGCCATACCTTTGTTGCCGCGTACACCATCCTTTTTACATTCCTGAAATATTCTCTTTGAACCGAGCACAGAATCAAGGACTCAATCTGACTGAATGATGAGCTTCAGATTTGTGTCCATGGTGGATATTCAACAGTTTGTGCTAAAACTGCTTGGTTCAATCAATATCTGTGAACCAGGATCACTCGCTCCCGAAGCTGGAAACGAGACAGACGAGAGGATGCTCTGTGACATCCTCGAGGGGCGAAACCTGGAGCCGATCCACTGGCAGCCGACCAGAGACCGACTGAGTTTAAAGGCTGAACAGCTGCTTGCAGCTTCTTTTTCACAGAGGAGCTTCTCTTTATCCTGCGTTTAATCAAACACTGTAGGCCTGCTTCACTGCACTACTGAGGTTAATGAGCTTTAAGTGAGTGTTTCCCTGTTTTTGGACATTTTCCCCCCCACTAAATACGTTTCAAAGCATTTTTATATTTTCTTTAAATTATTTTTGGGGAATTGTATACCATTATTAGATAAACCCGGTCTCACAGGAAGGCGTATAAATACAGTGACATTACACGGACATTCTGCATGTCATGAGTACGCATTTTGGCCTTTTTGCATATCATTTGTACGTCACACAACGAAACTATGATACCGTCCGCAGTTAGGTTCAAATACGTACGGAAACAACGTAACACAATTACGGAAAACACGTTACAATCGTCACGTGACAAACGTCGCTAATGTAACTTACAAAACAAAACATCGGCCTCGAACACCGGTCTCCTGGTCCGGTGTTTGTTGGACCCTTCCAAGGACCCACGGACCCACCATAAGTGGTCTTTCTCGTTTTTTATAGTACGTCTCGTATAGTACTAACTCTTACCATAGCATTTATACTCGGATGCGTTTACAATGCCGTCAGTCCAGGATACATGGCGTACAAATGACACGCTGAAATCAAGCTAAAATCAAGCTGCTTCTTTGGTTGACTTTGAGTCACACTGGACTACTTAAAAACATGAAACAGCAGCTCATAAAGGGAAAACCTTAATGAGTTTGTCTGCTTCAGCACGAACGCTCGTATTATTGTTGTTAGTCTTGTTCATTGTTAATTCTCTCCGTCGGATGCTCCCTCTGCCCCAGCACAGTGAGTTGGGTGTGTTGTGTCTGGAGCCCTGAGCCTGGAGATGCTCCACTATGACGCTCCTCTGAGCCTCTGTGGCTGGATGACAGGAGAGAAGAGAGGAAATGAGGACAAAGGAAATGAGGAGAGAGGAAAGGGATTTAGGACAGCAGAAAATAGGCAAAAGAGGAAACAGGAAAGGAGAGGAGTCAAAAGAGGAAAAGAGGAGAGGAAACAAGGAGATGAAAGGAGAGCGAGGAGGAAGCAAAGATAGGAGAGCAAACAAGGAGAGAGAGGAGACAAGACATGAGAGGAAACAAAGAAAGGAGAAGAAAGGAGGGAAAGAGTGGAAACAAGGAGAAGAGAGCAGAGAAAGGAAATGCAAAGAGGAGAGGAGAGAGGGAACGAGGAGATGGAATAAGAGGAGAGGAGACGATAAAGGAAATGGGGAGGGGAGAAAATAGGAAAGGAGAGGAGTCAAAAGAGGAAATGAGGAAAGGAAACAAGAAAAGGGGAAGAAACAAGGAGAGGAAAGCAGAGGAGAGTAGGCGTGACGAAAACCAAGAAGGAAGAGGGGAGGAGACAAGAGGAAATGAGAGGAGAGGAAACAAGAAGAGGAAAGAAATTAGGGTAGGGGGGGAGGCAAAAGAGGAAACAGGAAAGGAGAAGAAACCAGGAGAGCAGGCAAGAATAGGAGAACGGAGAGGAAATGAGGAGAGGGGATAAGAGGAGAGGTGACAAAAAAGGAAACAAGGAAAGGAGAGGACTCAAAAGAGGAAATGAGGAAAGGAAACAAGAAAAGGGGAAGAAACAAGGAGCGGAAAGCCGAGGAGAGGAGGCAGAGTGACGAAACCAAGAAGCAAGAGGGGAGGAAGTGAGAGGATACAAGGAAATGAGAGGAGAGGAAACAAGAAGAGGGGGAAAAAAGAGGTTAGGGGAGGAGGCAAAAAGAGGAGGAGTGAGGAAACGAGGAGAGGAGACAAAAGAGGAAACAAGGCAGAGAGGAGAGGAGATTATGAAGGACAGGGCGGATGTTAGAGGTTGTTAGTTGGACTTGACGTTATCTATGAATTTTACATGAGTCGTATTGTAACGGCGACACAGCAGCTGTGAGCCTTGGCCTTGAACACATGACCCACAAATCGACTGTCAACTTGTTGCTCCTTGCAGCACATCAAAGTTATATTTATTGAGCTACATCCAGGTGAAGGCTGCTGTAAGACCCGCTGACGCCTCCTCACGACAAGACCTCTGCCGCCTCGAGACTCCGGTTCACCATTAGCCATATAAATGTGTGTTTGCATGATACAAGTCTTTGGACCAAACTTGATTGGCCACCTACATTTACAATTCATTTCAAATCAAAATCTATTCATTTCAGTCGACTTGCCAGCCCGTTCTCATTCCCAGGGCGTCAAACACTGAGAATTCGTCACGGCCATCGCCGTTAGATACCGCCGCATGATAACACTGGTATGAAACGCACCGAGTGTTCTATTGACTACAATGTAAACCCATCCGCAGCAACAGTAAACGCTCTGAGAAAGTGTGCCGGGAGTGTGAGGACGTAGTTTCAACAGTGAAAAGACACACAACTGGCAGCGCAGAGCTGAGAAGTACAGGGTTTGTTTACATGACGTAACAGAAGTGCATATTTAATGGTGTGTGGACAGAGAGTGTCCGCCGTTATTAGGCTATAAGTAAATAAAAAGACCACAAATCTATTTTCTTATCCTGTTGGTTTCTTATTCTGTCAATAAGAAGGCACAACAAGGTCGATATTATTCAGCATTACAATAAATTACTAGTTCTACGTGATTATAGAAAAATATGGTGCATTTCTAGGGGGTTCAGTGAACCCCTCTGAACAACGCAAACTGCGCCTGTGTGGTAGGGGCGGCTGTAGCTCAGTGGGTAGAGGGGGTCGTCCTTTAATCGTTCAAGTTTGGCGATTCGATCCCCGGCTCCTACTGTCTGCGTGTCGAAGTCTTCTTGAGCGACACTCTGAACCCCAAGTTGCTCCGCTGCTCCTAAATGCTTTGGATGGGTTAAATGCACAGGTCAAATTTCATGTGTGTACCTGTATGTATATGACGAATGTAATAAAAGTTTTAGTTTTAAGCCCAACCATGTAGTTCTTTCCTAAACCTAACTAGAGTGGTTTTGTTGCCTATAATCCTAAAGTGACATCAAGGGTAACTATATTGGAAAGGAGAGGTGGGGAAAAACTGGCATGGCCATCTTCAAAGGGGTCCCTTGACCTCTGACCTCTAGATATGTGAATGAAAATGGGCTCTATGGGTACCCACGAGTCTCCCCTTTACAGACATGCCCACTTTATGATAATCACATGCAGTTTGGGGCAAGTCATAGTCAAGTCAGCACACTGACACACTGACAGCTGTTGTTGCCTGTTGGCCTTGAGTTTTCCATGTTATGATTTGAGCATATTTTTTATGCTAAATGCAGTACCTGTGAGGGTTTCTGGTTTCAGGTTTTAATTAGACAGTTGTGGGTCATGTACTCAACTTTTTAGAGCCATGAAGTCCTCTCATCCTACTTGTGTGTAAGTGTCTATGAGTATGTGCTTGTAGACATTCATTCACCCTGTAAGTGTTTTATTCAGTCTGAGCCCAAAGAGGATTTGGTAAACGGCATGGATACCCCCCCTTGTCAATTAGCTAACATGTTGATGTCAGCATGGTCAGCAGGCTATAATCCCTCTCTTAATGTACTGTAATAACCCTCCTCCCTTCCTCTTCACTGAGACACTCAGCACACGCACACACACAACAGCTCCTGAGGGAAACAGCCACACACAACATGACAGGATGCTGCATTAGCTCAGCCGTCATAACAACATTACCAGGGGCTGAATGAAGCTCTCCAGGGCTTTGGAAGAGACAACTTTCTGACCCAGCGTACGACTCTGCTACAGTATGCAAGAACTCAATTTAGCTTTCGTCAAGGTGCCTCTCCTCTTCAACACAAAGCTGCCTCTCATTGTTGCTAATTCATGTTATTCAACTTTTTTTTTAACAGTATCAGGTGCTGAAATCCATAATCCAGTGCTTGAAGTGAAAAAAAAATAAGCCATGTTGGTGTGTGTCGGCCGGTCTCATCAATCTCTTGCGACTTTTTCCTATTTATTCATTATTTCTTTAAGCATGTGATACTGTGTCAGTCATAATCAGCTGTGGTTTTATTGCTATATTATTATACTTGAGCTATGTATCTTCTATAGTTGGCCTATAATACTCCAATAATATTTCAGCTGGAACATTATAGGGTTAAGGTGGTGTGTTTGTATAGAAAAAGTGCTTTCCTGTATTATTTGTAGTATCTCTATAATATATTATAGGATGCCTATAGGCTGAATCAACAGCAGCCAGCCAGACAGATTCAGAAATCTTTGAAATAATGTTTCATTAATTTGATCTGTTCACAACTAAAAAAAAAGTTATGACGAACAGTTCACTAATTATTTTACAAAAAGGACATGAACGTCGTATTGATAAATGACAGCACCCTCGTTCTCACCCCCCTCTCTCCTCTGCCGTGCGTCGGCTCGTCCGGATGTTCTTCACGTTGTTTTTATGTTCATACGGCTTATGAGGCGCCGTTATGAATCTCTCAGAGAACCTGATATGGAGAGGGCAGAGAAGAGTACCGGCAGCTTGTGGGAAGTGTTGGTACGCATGACAAAGTCACGGTACGCCAAGGAGTGAAATGTAGAAGTGCCGGTACATACCGGTGACTACCGGCCCACTTTGAGTGCTGCCCTAATCACTTTTTTTTTAGAGAACTGGTCAAAAGAACAGCATCAGGAAAAACATGAAATTGGAAATCAACAACATTCAGAAATATCTGAGTCTGAAGCCACTATCACACATTTACTGCAACCCTGAAATTATTTAGACATTACCCAGAGGAGCTGTATGTGAGAACGCAAATGTCCGAATCACTCGAACCGGACATTAAACAGGCTTTACCCTGCCAGCTTAATGCCACTAATTTCTTTAACGCATTAATGCAGTCAATCTTTCAGAGCTTGTAGCGGGCTCAGTTTTAAAGCTAGAATGAAGAAACTGGGATCATATGAAAGTAGAAAACCTAATGAATCCATTGTTACCAACCATTTCATACTAGCGAAGGAGGCTAAAAAACACTCCGAACTTACACTAAATTTTGGCGAGGAAAAACTGGCATGGCCATTTTTAAAGGGGTCCCTTGACCTCTGACCTCAAGATATGTGAATGAAAATGGGTTATATGGGTACCCACGAGTCTCCCCTTTACAGACATGCCCACTCTATGATAATCACAGTGCAGTGCAGTTTTGTGCAAGTCATAGTCAGGGAAGTCAAGTCAGCTGTTGTTGCCTGTTGGGCTTGAGTTTGCCATGATCTGATTTGAGCATATTTTCTATCCTAAATGCAGTACCTGTGAGGGTTTCTGGACAATATTTGTCATTGTTTTGTGTTGTTAATTTGCTGATTTCCAATAATCCATCCATCCATTATCCGTAACCGCTTATCCCATTTGGGGTCGTGGGGGGGCTGGAGCTGACATTGAAGGCGGGGTACACCCTGCACAGGTCGCCAGACTATCACAGGGCTGACACATGAGGACAACCATTCACGCTCACATTCACACTTGTGGACAATTTAGAGTCAAGGAGAACCCGGAGAAAACCCACGCTAACACGGGGAGAACATGCAAACTCAACAACATCCGTCCCCAAGCCAGATTCAAACCAGCGGCCCTCTTGCTGTGAGGCGACAGTGCTAACCACTGCACCATCGTGCAGCCCAATTTCCAATAATAAATATATAAATACATTTGCATAAAGCAAGCATATATCCCCACTCCCATGTTGATAAGAGTATTAAATACTTGATAAATCTCCCTTTAAGGTACATTTTGAACAGATAAAAAATTCGCGATTAATTTGCGATTAATCGCGATTAAATATTTTAATCGATTGACAGCCCTAGTTGAGATATTTCAGGGGAACCCATTGGTGGCTTTTACTGCTGATGTTCATTATCCAGTTCTGCTTCTGTTCATTCCAAACATACAATTTTGGTTTTACAAATGGAAAAAGAAGTCTTCATCAACTGAATACACAGTGAATCACTTTGTGTCCTATCATATGTTTATTTACAAAATAATCACCAAGTTTGTAGGCTTATGTAATTTCACTCTGAGCTTCACAGCCAGAGCAAAAGTAATGACTCACTTCCCCTCCGAAACTTCATCCCCTCACATCGACATTAGCAGCAGCAGCAGCAGCACACTTCCACACAGTCTGTCCGCGGCCTCCCTCTGGTTCTGAGGGACACAGCGAGCATCAGGGCCAAGATGGCGGCTAATGATGTGTAGCTCGCCAGGGGACTGAGGCGAGGCTGCCATTTCAGCCGGGGGGACGGTCCGGTCTGGGTGGCTAATGCATCCAAGACAGCTGGTGACACAAACCAAGCCGTCCAGAGGAGCTGTCGGTCCGGCCGTCCCTCCAGACGTTCAGTAGAGTAGTGGGGTAGTGTTTGCGTGTGTTTGCGTGTGTGTGTGTGTGTGTGTGTGTGTGTGTGTCTGTGTGTGTGTGTGTACACTGAGGGGAATAACAAGATGATTTTCATGACTGACACCAGTAGGGACAGCAGATCTGCATGGTCTCCAGTCGGCTTAATAATGATGAGTCGGGGATATGAAGATTAACAGCAAGTCCTGAGGAGTGTGTGTGTGCAGGTGGCTCAATGCATGTTATGTAAAAACACTCCCAATGCACATTGCATATTAGCCATAGACTGTATATAATGTAAGAAGTGGATGTAGTCACCGCGACGTCACCATTGTTTTGTGGATTACCATTGTGAAGCCTGGAGTTCGGCATTTTGGCCGTCGCCATCTTGTTTTTTTGCAACCAGAAGTGACACGAGAGGGCGGAGCTAAGTACAACCGAATGCTGAATAAGACATTTTTAGATGACCAAAATGTTGTAATTATATTTCATGAACTGAAAACACACCGTGAAAGAGTTAAAGTTGTAAGACGAAAACGTGGACAACCCCCAGACCGGGCAACGTTGTGGTAGCGACCTGTCAATCACAACGTAGCCACGCCCTAAAGCATACCCTGCTTTATGGTCTATTTGACTCTAAATGAGACCATAATTTACTAAATGAACATCATGCTGTATTGAAGAAGACTTGAAACTAGCGATTGAGACCATAAACTCATGTTTACAATGTTTACTGAGGTAATAAATCAAGTGAGAGGTAGGCTCATTTTCTGGTAGACTTCTATACAATCAGACTTCTTTTTGCAACCAGTGGAGTCGCCCCCTGCTGGCTGTTAGAAAGAATGCAAGTTTAAAGGCCTTTACACATTACACAATAAACAACATGAAAATACTAAATTCTCGCCTGTGAATATTACATGTCTAGGGCTATTATTGTGAAAGGTAAGAAGGGAAGGAGTGGATCTGGTCTTTGCTGCCTTTGTCAAGTTGAAAGGAGTAACAAAGTTAGCCATCTTGGTTCTGACTACGGAGCCTCCGTGTTGTTAGGCTCGTTCGAGATGAACTGCGCCTCGCCTGGAAAGTGGACGAGATCAGGGGGCGGCAGCAGTGTGCGGTGACAAAAAGCTGCGGTCAGGTCGGACAGTTTCCAGCCGTTTCCAGCAGCCTTCAAAGAATATACAGAAAGTCTCAGGAATAGTGACATCCTGTTAGATCTGATCTGTAGGCTACTTGTAGTTTGCAGACCATGTGTGTGTATCTGGTATTGTATTATATCCTTTATTCTTTTATATCTGCCTTGTAAAGCACTATTGCTCGTTTTGATGAGGGTTAGTAAAGTTAGTGAAGTTTTGCTAAATTTTAAAGCAAACAGTGTGTGTGTGTGTGTGTGTGTGTGTGTGTGTGTGTGTGTGTGTGTGTGTGTGTGTGTGTGTGTGTGTGTGTGTGTGTGTGTGTGTGTGTGTGTGTGTGTGCGCGCGTCCGTGGGTGTGTGTACAGCTTGCCTTGTTTCGTACACATGAGCGTCCTCCAGAGGCCAAGTGTCTTTTTCCACCTCCTCCGTCTCCATGGTGAAACAAATGAGGTTCCTTCCTTGAGGGATCATTGAGGAGCGTTTGAGTGTGTGTGTGCGTGCGTGCGTGTGTGCATGTGAGACAGGCAGCTCCAGGTGTCTTTTGCAGATCACAGTATTGTCAGGTAGCGCTGCCTGTCTAAGCACACTGTTGTTTGTTTTACACATCTGTTTGCCAAGCTGCTTACAACACAGACACACACACACACACACACACACACACACACACACACACACACATATACAACCACAAGTTATTACTAATTTGGGAACAAACTTGGCTCATTTGTTCAGATGAAGAAATGTATTTTGTAGTTCATTAGATATTCCTCAGAGTTGTTTGTCTTTATAGAAGTCTATGGTGCCGTATGTGATCAGCTTGTGTGTATTTTTATTCTTCAGAGTTACTAAACTAAACCAAAGAGAGTGTTTCACCGTTGGCCTTGGTTTATATGTCCCAGCGCTCATCTGAAAAAAAAACTAAAATATGTTAATATGAACTATGATCCTTCATGAATATGACCTGGTAATCCCAGGCTAGTAGTGTACTGTTTAGCTGTAAAATGACAAAGTTTGCTCCGGCTGGTAGGTGGTGCTTGGTATTTCCTCAACTGATCTCAACATGGCTGCCGGGTCACAAACTTCCTCATTTTAGAGCTAAACGTGAGAAATAGGCATTACAGTGATCAGCGCTGCCTAGTTTGACCATTTGATCGTAGTTTGCGAGTGATTGAAAGCTGCTCAGAAACGGCAGACTCCAGCTCGTCTCTGATTGGTTGTTTTTTTCTGGTCTAGGAAATCTTGCAGATGCCATTAGGAGCACCGGAGAACACAGAGACACATGAATTTTTTCAAATTATCTGTCTCATGCACTACTGTCTGGATATAGTGACCGTTTTATAACAACTTTTTTTGATCATAAAGCTTTAAGCGTCGGTATCTAAAACCGACGGCCGTGACAAAGCCTCGGTATTTGACGCCCAGGGAATGAGAACAGGCTGGGTAAGCACGTGTCATGCATATAGATATGACCCCAATGGTGGCGGCTGTGACTCAGAGATAGAGCAGGTCGCCCACCGTTCGAAAGGTCGTTGGTTCGATCCCCGGCTCCTCCAGTCCTTGAACATGATACTTAAACCCAAACTGTGCCATCAGTGTGAATGAGTATTTAGATTAGATCCTGATGGGCAGGTTGGCACAATACAATCCTTCAGATGCAAGAATCAGTGAACTTTCTGACCCCTGGTGATGAGCTCTGTGAGGGAGCAGACTTTAATGCTCATAGAAAGATGATATAACGTAACATCATAATGCAGCACAGGCTTAACATTAGGGAATGAAATGAAACATAATGCAGAACATGGCACAGGATAGCAGCAAATATAATGCCGCCCCCTACAGATAGTCGGATTTAATCACAAGTAAAAAGAAAGTTTTTACCCTTTATGACTGACAGGTGGTCTTAAGGTGCAGAAACATCAGCAATACTTTCTTAAAGTCAAAGAGCACAAAGAGCCAACATTTAAAAATACAGATTCCTTTTTGATTTTTTGATGAAAAGTTCTGGTTTTGGATTTTACTGATCGAAGACTGAGGGACATACATTGTGAGCACTGCTGTGTGTGCAGATGTGGACAGAGGAGTCAGTGTTCAAGGTTTTCAGTTCGCTCCAGATGAAATGAGTTACAGTGGGATCCCCTGGTACTAAATCACGTTCACCAGGCTTGAACGACAACCCTTTCCTCACCTTCACCTTCCGTCCTGTATGAGCAGTCGCGGGCAGATTGGACATGTGTGTTTCATCGGTGTGCAGTACAACACATACTTGTATCTGAAAAAATCAAACCCAGACTATGTCATCAGAACAGTAGAAATGTTAAAAGCGTTTTAGATTTAGCACAGCAGTGTGTAACTGGTTCAAACAGAATCAGATCCTATGAACCATGTGTGTGCCATACGGTGGCAAAATTGGATTTTTTTTATAAATTATTGTATAGTTTTGAATGAAGTGTTTCATTTTGCAAAAGATCTGAGATGTTCTGCTACTTGTGTGTGTGTGTGTGTGTGTGTGTGTGTGTGTGTGTGTGTGTGTGTGTGTGTGTGTGTGTGTGTGTGTGTGTGTGTGTGTGTGTGTGTGTGTGTGTGTGTGTGTGTGTGTGTGTGTGTGTGTGTGTGTGTGGTTGTGTGGTTGTGTGAATTGTGTGTAGTGGGGCGTGTAGGGCGTGATTGTAAAAAAAAAATGTAAATAATGCCCTATGACATAGAAATAAAAATGTAATTTATGCATATACCATTGCCACTTACCACAAAAAGAAATGGTGTGTATGAATCATCATCATCCATTTTTTTAAAGTTTGTTTATAGTTAGTGTAACTCATAATTAGATCTCGTTGCACCAGTGAGACTTGAGCACTAAACAGAAGTACTGTTGCTATGGTTACCTGCGGTTTAATACACCTTGTACACTTATTTAGACCATGGACCTGAAGTGTGTTAGATGACATACAAGCAAGGGATAATGTACAGCTAGCGGGTCATTGTTGTGAAATAACCCCCCGAAATAAACCTTTATTTCACAACAATGACCCGCTAGCTGTACATTATCCCGCTTATAACACGGCTACTTACTTAAGAAATCAATAATTTGACACAAAAACGGTCCGCCAGAGTCCGACATCAGAACTGCGCCCATAGCAGCGGTCTGCTATAAAGAAATAACAGACCATAGAATGTCCTGATTGACCAATCAGAATAGAGTATTCAACAAAGCCGTGTAAAATTAAATAACCAGCCAATCAGACACATGTGCTCTCTGTTGCCATGGAATAAGTGTAACAATAACATAGTCAAATGTTCAAGGTAACAACAACACAGAGGGAAAAAAAGGTAATTTTCATTTAATGAGACGTTTAAATACTGCAAGAGAACCTTACGTAGAGGTAATCAGGTACCAAACATGTACTTGTACTGTATGCACACATATTATCACATTCATACCACACTGGTTTTCTCTGCTCGGAGGTCAGGGAGAGCTCAGGTATGCTAGCGGTGCGTTAATGTACCTGGGAGCCAGAGAGAGAGCCGAGCCTCAAGGCCTCTGGACCGCATCAATATTACAGCGCACAGGGCCGGAGAGGAGCCAATCAAATATTCATTCATCACCCCTCATCTCTCTCACACTTTTTTTTTCTTACAGCTCTGGTTCGCTCCAGCTAGTGAAAACACACACAGCCTCTGCTCACATCAACTACCTTAACCCTCAGCGTAGAGGCTCCATTTGTGTATTCAGTTATTCAGAGCTCCTGGGGGAGAGCTTGGGTTAAGTGTTACATGGAACGAGAGCTCCATTTGGGGTCAAATGCAGAACAAGGACGCCGTAATGCTGAGGACAGGCTGTCTGGTTCTGCTGTTGGAGCACACCTAGAGTCTAGGTTTGCCCTCTCTTAGTGGATTAGTCGACTAATCGGCCGTTTTGATCTTAAGCCCCAGACACACCAACCCAACATCAGAGAACTAGCAGCGATGAAGGCTGCCTGTTGCGTCGCCTCACGTTGCCTTTGTTTTGGCGACAAGTTGCACTGGAACACTCTGCAAAGATGACATTCGACGGCCAGTTAGCACGTACGTTCTTTGCCTGCGTGAGAGTGAATTGTCCGACGGCCGACCGTCGGCTTGGTGTGTCAGGGCCTAATAGAAATGCATTTATATAGCTCTTTACAATTTTGCCTCTCATTCACACATTTACACATATTCACACACCGGTGGCAGCAAGTGATGCAAGATGTTGGCCCGACCATTGAGTGCAGTTTGGGGTTCAGTGTCTTGCCCAAGGACAGGGGATCGAACAGCAGAACAACAGATGCTCACCGACGGCCCCAAACTGTCTGACAATCGATCGTAAGCTTGGTGTGTCAGGGCCTTTAGTCGACTGGGCGCTTTCACAAGCCAACACTAAGTCCGTTTTAATCAAACTCTGTTGCGGTTCAACCCCTGTTGCAGGTTGTTTGGGCATTTCTTAACGCATTAATTGTACTCTGGTGTGGACCAAAAAAAACGGACCGAGACCACTTGCGAATGTGGTCTCGGTCCGTCTCAAAGCGAAAACGCAGGCTGCCTGTGTGGGCATTTGTTGAGATGGACACACAGGTAAACGTCAGGTTAACATGAGTGGGAGAGGACAAACCTGGACTTCTGTAGAAGTCTGATGTTTGCGTGACATCTGAGCCGGAGAGAAGATACAGAATATGTTAAATAAAGTCCACAAAATAGTGACGTTTACTAAGTCATTGGAGGTAAACTGGAGGAGAAGGGATTCATGCGCACAGCAGATCAGTGGTGAATCAAAGTGAAAAACATTTCGACAGCAATATTTCAAAGTCCATAATTTCCTGCATAGAAGTGGCAGCTCTCGAGACGAAAAAAATTAATTTAGTCCTTCGAACACGCCCCTCAGCAAATTATTTTTTTGTATTTGGTCCACTTTAATTTGTGCACTGTCAAACTGAACCAGACTAAATAGAAAACGAACCAAAAGTATCCGTTTCCCTCTGATTCGGACTAGCCAAACGGACTATGGCTTGTGAAAGTGCCCTTTAGTTGATTAATCATTTTTTATGCTTTTTCATGATGAATGACTAATTTTCAAGAAAGTTATGAGCACATCTCTGGTAAACACAAGATTTAAAGTGGTGCTTTTGTAGGATTCTTTGTGAAGAAACTCAGTTTTACAGATTTGTCAATTAAATCAACTAATCGATTAGTCGACAAAATCGTATAAGAGTTAGTCGACTCAGAATGTCTTTGGTCGAGGAGGACAACCCTAATAGAGTCTATTCTTTACTGCAAGTACTAACCTGCATGTGCACATATAGCGGTCACCGTGCTCAGATCTTTCAAAAGTAGCAATACTACAATGAAAAGATACTTTGTTACAAGTAAAAGTTCTGGATTCAAAGAAAAAATACATAAGTATTAACATCAAATTGTATTTAAAGTATCAAAAGTAAAAGTATATCATGATGCAAAATAGCTCCATTCAAAGTGTAACATTTATTGGAATTTTATTCCTGATTCATTACTGTATAAGAAACATCTGAATGTTGTCACGGTCGAGCTAATTTTAACAGCTGTATATACTGTTGGGTAGTTTCAACTATAACAATGCATATTTTATAAACTGATCATATGTATGACGTATTAAATGTTGATCTGAAAAGTAACTATAGCTTTCAGTAACAATGTGGAGTACAAAGTACAATATTTCCCTCTGAAAATTTGTACTTAAGATCAGTACTTGTCACCCTACATAGAGTGAGACCTGTGAGATAGTATCAGTTCAGGCTGATACAGTAGATAAGATTGTGTGTTTCTGTGTAATAACCTGCAATGCAGAACACCAGTGGACCAGGTGTCAGGTACTGAGGTGTTTTAGGGTTTTTATTTGTGTCTGCAGATTTTTCCTAAATTCACTAAAAGCTAACATTAGATAATGCTTCATTTGAGTATTTAAACATAACTTTTAAGAAAAAAAGTGTAATACAAAAAACTTATGTCTGAATGTCAGTAATCACCTGGGGACGTTTCATGGTGATATCTATTAGTTTAACTTTTTCGCTAAACAGAAACTTCTTCCAACTTTTATGGAGGAATAAAACACTTAAAATCACAAGGAAGTACATGTACCAATAAATGTTTGAGCTCAAAGGTCCTGCAATAATAAGAAAAACTGTCACACAAAGTTCATAGATAGTGAGAGCTGTAATAAGTCATGAACAGGAACACTGAAGAAAATGTTACTGTTACTCTCTGCATGTAGATTTACTGTATGTAAAAAAGGCACATTTATAAAATGTCAAGAAGTTTAATCTTAAAAGATTTTTACATCAGTGGTCTTTTCATCATCAGTGCTTCCAACAGTTTCTTTGTCTTTACTGTGACAAAATATATATTTTTCATTGTCATGAAACAGCAGATGCAACATTTTGGAGGGATAAAAATCTTCTGCAGTGTTTATTTCTCACACAAGAGGGAAACAGACGGGTTAAAGGATGAACTTGAAAGTTTTCCAGGTTCTGAAGTACAGGTTGCAACGTATTCTGTCATCTGCTGGTAATGAAATGTCAGGTTGAGAGACTTTATGTAGATTCTATATCATGATTGTTATTTTTACATTAACTGTGGCACAATGTTGAAAAACAACAGTAATTTTAGTGACTTTTCTCTCATGTTTTTGGAAAATACTCTCAAAATAAATTGCACAGACATTTGACCACTTTGACTTGTGATGAATAGGAGAATAAGCAAATGAAATGAAAAGTAAATAACAACTTTTATTCCTATGAGTGCAGGTTTAGAGAGTGCTATATATTTAGTCCAACTGGATGAAATTAACAGTCATGCAACTGGTTTAGTGTCTGTCAGCCTGTTGAAATGTTCAGTCCTCGTTATACTAAAACATTACAATCCTCTACTTGTTTTTGGCATTTTATGAACATTTCTATTATTTATTTAGTAAAACAAAACAGGAGAAGTCACAATAGTTTATACATATTTTGCATTTTATTTTGTTTTGTCTATGAAAATTGATTATAGATTAAAAAAAGTTTATTGTTCTTAATCAAGAGGAAAGTGTTCAACTCTGAATGACATCCTGACACCATCTGCTGGTGACATAATGACATGGCAGCATTTCCTGCTCATAATAATTCACCCTGTGACAGAGGTTAGTGAAACTGAAAGTAGATTTTGACATTGTTGAGCAGAGCTGAGACGCCATTACAGGGTGTGAGATCTCTGCTGGAAAACACACGTTTGGATTATTTGAAGCAATAAAGAGACGGGACAGTAACTCGGTGAGTCTTGCTTTGGAAAGACAATTTAGATACCAAGACAAATGGCTGAGAAAATTGCTCTTGTTGAAAGTTACCTGAACTGCCATGTGTGTTCAGAGATTTTCAGAGATCCTGTGTCTCTGAGCTGCAACCACAGCTTCTGTTCAAGCTGCCTGAAGAAATTCTGGGAACAAACTGAAAATAAAAACTGTCCCATTTGTAAAAGAAAATCCTCAAAGGATCATCCTCTGGTGAACTTTGCACTGAAGGAACTGTCTGACTTGTTTGCTGAGAGACAGAAAGCTGGATCATCTGAGACAGAAAAAGAAGAGAAGAAGGTGGAGGTGGTGTGTAGTAAACATCAAGAAGAGATTAAACTGTTCTGTAAGGATGAAGATAGAGCTGTGTGTCCTGTCTGTGAGTTTTCTCTCCACCAGAGTCACAAGGTGGTTCCTATAGAACAAGCAGTCAGTGACCTGAAGGACCAGCTGAAATCTGACTTAGAGTCTCTACAGGACAAGAGGGATAAACACAAACAAGTAGAGAAAACATACAATGAAGTTATTCAGCACTCCAAGAAGCAGCTGTTGTCCACAGAGAGGCAGATCAGAGCAGAGTTCAACAAGCTCCACCAGTTCCTGAAAGAGGAAGAGGAGTCCAGACTGGCAGCTATGAGGGAGGAAGAGGAGCAGAAGGGGAAGACTATCAGCAGAGAGATGAAGATGATTCAGGAGCACATCTCCTCTCTGTCAGACAGTATCTCTGCTGTTGAAGAAGACCTGCAGAAACACAACGTGCCCTTCCTCAGCAGTTATAAACCCACTCAGACCAGAGCCAGAGTCCAGTGCTCACTGTCAGATCCACAGCTGGTCTCAGGAGCGCTGATAGATGTGGCCAAACACCTGGGCAACCTGTCCTTCAGAGTCTGGGAGAAGATGAAGGACAAGGTCCACTTCAGTCCTGTCATTCTGGACCCAAACACTGCAAACCCCTGGCTCTATCTGTCTGATGATCTGACCAGTGTGAGATATGGAGACACAGACCAGCAGCTTCCTGACAATCCAGAGAGACACACTAACTCTGCCACTGTTCTGGGCTCTGAGGGCTTCAGCTCAGGGAAACACAGCTGGGAGGTGGAGGTGGGAGACCATCCTGTGTGGAATGTAGGTTTGGCTAAAGAGTCAGCTGACAGGAAGGGGGAGAGATTTGTTTCACCAAAATATGGATTCTGGTGTTTAGTTCATCGCAGTGGAAAATACACTAATGGTCTTGGTGAGACAGTCAGAGTGAAGAAGCGTGTCCAGAGGATCAGAGTCCAGCTGGACTATGACAGGGGGGAGGTGTCCTTCTACGACCCTGAAGACATGACTCACATCTACACTCACAGAGACACTTTCACTGAGAAACTCTTCCCATATTTCGGTATTGCATCAGCTGGTGATGCTAAAACTGCTGATATCAAAATCTGTCAAACTGAGATTCTCTGAGATGTTTATGAATGTTTTCTTTCCACTAGTCTGAAAGAAGACTTTATTATGTTATTGAAGCAAAATTGCCCAAAAATCTCAAAATTGACCAGTGCATAAAAATCAATATTTCTGCCAGTAGTGTCTCTCCTTAACTTGTATCATCATCATCAGACAACATTTTTAGTTGTCAGATTTCTGGTTATTTCAGCTCTGATTTATAATTTCAGTGTTTTACACTTCACACTGAGAGTCTCAGTTTATCAAAACACATTCTGGCTCTCATTGATTCTTATCTTTTTTATCTTTTTATGATTTGTAGAGGGTCACAGAAATTGTTTTTCTCTACTGTCTCTACTGTCCCAAATTAATTAATATTCTTTTATTGTTTTAATGTAACCCACTGTTAAATCATGGACACATCAATCATTTCTTATATCTGAAATTGATTTTTGGAACCTTGAGAAATTAAGGATCTGTTGTTTAGAAAATATGTGTTAAAGACGGTAACTAAGATTAATCCACAAGAAAATGTGGCTACAAAAACTGTTTCACATCATCAGGAGACACACTTTAAAGATTAAAGCTGTTAATTATTCTGGTTATCAGCATCTTGTTTTGAGTCTAACAACATTATATAATAGCTTCAATCATTAGTTTTAGTTTTTGATATTTTTTGGATCTTCTGTTGAGTAATTTCAGATTTGGATTTCTTGTTTTAATGGTATTTTATTTTATGATAAGATAAAACTTTATTCATCTTGAGGGAAATTGCTGTGCAGGAGTTGCAATACAAAGTGAGAAGAGTGTAAATTTAAAAAGTGTAAATATAAAGTCTAACAACATGGTGTAAATCCAAAATATATACAATATACAATGCCAAAATCAAGTTGACAGTATGGATCATAAAAATATAAACATGCTTTGATTCAGTCTTTAATTCTTACAGCGCTTCTTCATACTGTATATGATATTTTTTGTAGTGTATACTTGATCAATAACATGAATTATAAATGACAATGTCCAGTTTGTGATCAACATAAAGGAAATATCAGCAGTATAATTTAGTTTAATGTTTTTTGTAATTTAATCAACTATATCTTTATAAAATGTACATCAGATGGATGCTGCTTCACATGATGTGTAATTAAAAAAACAGCAGTTTTGATTCTGAAGTTTGTGTAAGAGGTTGTTTCCAATTTCTTTACATGAATCTGTCAAACGTTCATATGACAAATTACGAAGAATACAAATAATGACAGTCAATTATACAACCAGCTTTTACAAAATACAATATTTAATCTTTATCTTTAATTTTTTTTTATTTTCAATATGTTACATTTCTTACTGAAACTCTTTCAACTTCAACATTTATTTTGTACTGCTGTACCATCATCATTAAAACTCATGAATGAATGAATGAATGAATGAATGAAGGAGAGAGAAAATATGCCAGAAAGTAAAACAAATACAGTCAGGTTGAGAAACTTTATGTAGATTCTATATCATGATTATTATAATGTACATTTACTGTGACACAATGTGGAAAAACAACTGTAATTCTAGTGAGTTTTCTCTCATGTTTTTGGAAAATACTCTCAAAATAAATTGCACAGACATTTGACCACTTTGACTTGTGATGAATAGCAGAATAAACAAATGAAATGAAAAGTAAATAACAACTTTAATTCGTATAAGGGAATAAAACTTAAAACATATTTTATAAACTGATCATATGTTTTACATATAAAATGTTGATCTGAAAAGTAACTATAGCTGTCAGTTATAATGTAGTGGAGTAAAAAGTAAAATATTACAGTCTAAAGTAACGTAAAATGTATATATTCTCAAGTACAAGTTCCTCAAATATGTACTTAAGAACAGTACTTGTCACCCTAGATAGGATCAGTTGAGGCTGATACAGTAGATAAGATTGTGTGTTTCTGTGTAATAACCTGCAATGCAGAACACCAGTGGAACAGGTGTCAGGTATCCACTGAGGTGTTTTACAGTTTTTAATACGACTTTT
The DNA here is from genome assembly GCA_916701645.2 of Sebastolobus alascanus. Taxonomy (NCBI): domain Eukaryota; kingdom Metazoa; phylum Chordata; class Actinopteri; order Perciformes; family Sebastidae; genus Sebastolobus; species Sebastolobus alascanus. The sequence goes on from CAKAOJ020000111.1 coordinate 1,233,414, forward strand.
TTCAGGCACTGGACACGTTTTAGATTTTTGGGATATTTTGCTTCCATAACATGTCTTTAGTGGAAAGAAAACATCCAAAATACACATGTAGGTGTTTATTTTACTACTTTGTCTATTTGCATCTGCAGATTTCCCCTAAATTCACCAAAAGTTAATATTAAATGATGCTGCATTTGAATATTTAAACATAACATTTCAGAAAATTTGTAATACAAAAAATAATTGTCTTAATGTCAGTAATCAACCGGGGAAGTTTCATGGTGATATCTATTAGTTACATTTTTTACCCTATTCACTTATAGTGTCTTACAAAATGTAATGAATTTTATAATCCATATCTTTAAAGGCTGTTTTCACAAAATTAGTTTTTTCTCATACTCTGAGCCAGAAATCTCCACTTCAGTAACACTTACATTTACCAAACCTTCTGATTTCATTCCTGTCTATATTCTGAAGGTTTTTACTGAGGGGTTTGTTCATATAGCATTTGATTTGTAGAACATTTTATTCATATAAACATGGCAAAAATTGTTTTTCTTTTTTTTTTTGTATCACTCTTGACAGTATTTTCTGATTTATGGAGTGATAAAAAGAGATATCCAACATCACCTCTGTAAAAACCTTTGACTCTAATATGTCAAAAAAATGAAACAAGAGTTTTAAGCTTATCCAATGTTAACATTTCTGTTCTGGAAATGAATCCAAATTTGTACATATTTAGTAAGATAATGCCTTGTTTGCATATGTACACATGCATTTTCAGAAAACTTGTAATACAAAATATAACTGTCTTAATGTCAGTAATCAACTGTGAAAGTTTCATGTCGATATCTATCAGTTACATGTTTTACCCAATTCACCTGTAGAGTCTTTCCTCAGAGAATCTTGTTTTTGTTGACCTCCAGGGGTGAAAGTTGATGTTGATTTGTGATGAAGCAGATGCATTATAGTTACTAAAAAGTGTGATATTCAGTGTGCATGGACAAAGTAGTCATCTAAATGATTCCATAAACAAATATTTCCAGTATTTACATGTTGGCGGTTCTGATTCAGCTCCATCTTCCAGTAGGACTTATACCTTCTTGCTTTTTGGCTTTTTCAGATACGGGATGCCTGACGGCTTTCATAGTGCATTTGACACATTTTATATTCATATACAGTACGGTACATTTTCACAGATGGACCTTCACACATTCAGTTACAGTTGTGTGTGGACATAATTTCCTTTTCTTTATCTTCACAAGGGGGCAACAAAGCCTGCACTTTCCCTGCAGGCTGCCCAGCATGTTCAACAGAAGTCCGCTTATTTCCACTAACTGTCTGTTTGTGAGTAAAACTTAAACATAAAAAAAACAACCTGTGCAAGAAAAGTGCTGTGAATTAAATCAACTTTAATGGTGTTTCTTCATGCATCATTATTACCTGATTATCCCTGAAAAGAAATACTATAACTAGATTATATATTATCACTATCTGGCACAATCTTACATACAACAGAGACACTATTTAGTTTTTAGGATTTACAGTAGTTTTGAGGGCTTTTGCAATGAAAATATAGAAAGTGAAAAAGATATTAAAACTAGGGTTGTCAATCAATTAAAATAGTTAATCGCGATTAATCGCAAATTAATCAAATTTTTTATTTGTTCAAAATGTACCTTAAAGGGAGATTTATCAAGTATTTAATACTCTTATCAACACGGTAGTGGGCAAATATGCTTGCTTTATGCAAATGTATGTATATATTTATTATTGGAAATCAATTAACAACATGAAACAATGACAAATATTGTCCATAAACCGTCACAGGTACTGCATTTAGCATAAAAATATGCTCAAATCATAACATGGCAAACTCAAGCCCAACAGGCAACAACAGCTGTCAGTGTGTCAGTGTGCTGACTTGACTATAACTTGCCCCAAACTGCATGTGATTATCATAATTGGGCATGTCTGTAAAGGGGAGACTCGTGGGTACCCATAGAACCCATTTTCATTCACATATCTTGAGGTCAGAGGTCAAGGGACCCCTTTGAAAATGGATTTCCTCATCAAAATTTAGCAGAAGTTTGGAGCAATATTTAGCCTCCTTTATGTCATGGTTGGTAACAATTGATTCTTTAGGTTTTCTAGTTTCATATGATACCAGTATCTTCACTCTAGCTTTAAAACTGAGCCCGCTACAACCTTAAAATCACAAGTTGCGTTAATACGTTAAAGAAATTAGTGGCGTTAAAACCAATTTGCAGTAACATATTATTATAGCATTAACTTTGACAGCTCTTATTAAAACATTTCTAAAGTTGTTGATCTTCAGGACTGTCACCATATATTCGTGTGACCCTAAACAGGAACTTCTTCCAACTTTTATGGAGGAATAAAACACTTAAAATCACAAGGAAGTACATGTACCAATAAATGTTTGAACTCAAAGGTCCTGCAATAATAAAAAACTGTCAAACAAAGTCCAAAGATAGTGAGAGCTGTAATCCGTAATGATCCGGAACACTGATCAAATATACTGTATATAAAAGAGGCACATACATATAATGTCAAGAAGTGTAATCTTAAAAGAGTTTTACATCAATGTTTCCAACAGTTTCTTTGTCTTTACTGTGACAAAATATAAATGTTTCGTTGTGATACGTGAAACATCAGATGCAACATTTTGGAGGGATAAAAATCTTCTGCAGTGTTCATTTCTCACACAAGAGGGAAAATGACGGGTTAAAGGATGAACTTGAAGGTTTTCCAGGTTCTGAAGTACAGGTTGAAACTGTTATCTGCTGGTAATAAAAGTCTGATGACTGCATTTACTACCGTTAATGATTAACTAATGAAAGAGGTTGGTGAAGTTGTCAGCACATTCTGGCATTGTTGAACAGAGCAACAACTCCATTAAACTGGGAGAGATCTCTATCGAGCAATGCACACTTGGAGGACTGTAAGAAGCAAACTGAAGGGAAATAAACGTTGGTGAGTCTTTCATTGAAGAACAATTTGAAAAATCAAGAAAATGGCTGAGAAAACTGCTCTTTTTGAAAGTTACCTGAACTGCCATGTGTGTTCAGAGACTTTCAGAGATCCTGTGTCTCTGAGCTGCAACCACAGCTTCTGTTCAAGCTGCCTGAAGAAATTCTGGGAACAAGCTGAAAACAAAAACTGTCCCATTTGTAAAAGAAAATCATCTAAAGGCTATCCTCCGGTAAACTTTGCACTGAAGGAACTGTCTGACTCGTTTGCTGAGAGACTGAAAGTTGGATCATCTGAGACAGAAAAAGAAGAGAAGAAGGTGGAGGTGGTGTGTAGTAAACATCAAGAAGAGACTAAACTGTTCTGTAAGGATGAAGATAGAGCTGTGTGTCCTGTCTGTGAGTTTTCTCTCCACCGGAGTCACAAGGTGGTTCCTATAGAACAAGCAGTCAGTGACCTGAAGGACCAGCTGAAATCTGACTTAAAGTCTCTACAGGACAAGACGGACAAACACAAACAAGTAGAGAAAAAATACGATGAAATGGTTAAACACTCCAAGAAGCAGCTGTTGTCCACAGAGAGGCAGATCAGAGCAGAGTTCAACAAGCTCCACCAGTTCCCGAAAGAGGAAGAGGAGTCCAGACTGGCAGCTCTGAGGGAGGAAGAGGAGCAGAAGGGGAAGACTATCAGCAGAGAGATGAAGATGATTCAGGAGCACATCTCCTCTCTGTCAGACAGTATCTCTGCTGTTGAAGAAGACCTGCAGAAACACAACATGCCCTTCCTCAGCAGTTATAAACCCACTCAGACCAGAGCCAGAGTCCAGTGCTCACTGTCAGATCCACAGCTGGTCTCAGGAGCGCTGATAGATGTGGCCAAACACCTGGGCAACCTGTCCTTCAGAGTCTGGGAGAAGATGAAGGACAAGGTCCACTTCAGTCCTGTCATTCTGGACCCAAACACTGCAAGCCGCTGGCTCTATCTGTCTGATGATCTGACCAGTGTGAGATGTGGAGACACAATCCAGCAGCTTCCTGACAATCCAGAGAGACACACTAATTATGCCACTGTTCTGGGCTCTGAGGGCTTCAGCTCCGGGAAACACAGCTGGGAGCTGGAGTTGGGAGACCATCCTGTGTGGAATGTAGGTTTGGCTAAAGAGTCAGCTGACAGGAAGGGAGAGAGATATGCCACACCAAAATATGGAATCTGGTGTTTAACTTATTACAGTGGAAAATACAGTAATGGTCTTGGTGAGACAGTCAGAGTGAAGAAGAGTCTCCAGAGGATCAGAGTCCAGCTGGACTATGACATAGGGGAGGTGTCCTTCTACGACCCTGAAGACATGACTCACATCTACACTCACAGAGACACTTTCACTGAGAAACTCCTCCCATATTTCTGTATTGCATCAGCTGGTGATGCTAAAACTGCTGATATCAAAATCTGTCAAACTGAGATTCTCTGAGATGTTCAGACACGTTCGTGTTAGTTCAGACTTTAATCTGACTTCACTGTCTGTCTAGATCTCATTGATATAATCAAGACAATCAACAGTTATAACAGAAATAATATTCACTGAATACTTAAACTGCATTACATCATCAGGTCTTAAACTTTCATACAGCTCCAAATCAGTTTACTTATTAACCTACTATCAGCATCTTGTGTTTAATCAGACCACAATATAACATCTGCTGTATCCACTATACCAAACACTTTGTTTCAGCTGTGTGATTCTTTAAGGGGAGACACTACAGGTGAATAGGGTAAAATATTAAACTAATTGATATCACCATGATACTTCCCCAGTTGATTACTTACATCAAGACAATTATTTTTGTATTACAAGTTTTCTGAAATGTTATGTTTAAATATGTATGTGAGGCATTATCTAATGCTAACTTTTGGTGAAATTAGGAGAAATCTACAGACACAAATAGACAAAGTAGTAAAATAAACACCTAAATGTGTATTATGGATTTTTTCTTTCCACTAGTCTGAAAAAAGACATGTTATTGAAGCAAAATAGCCCAAAAATCTCAAATTTGACCAGTGTATGAAAAACAATGTTTCTGCCTGTAGTGTCTCTCCTTAACTTTTATCATCATCAGACAACATTTTTGGTTTGTCAGATTTCTGGATCTTCTGATGAGTTATTTCAGCTCTGATTTATAATTTCAGTGTTTTACACTTTACACTCAGAGTCTCAGTTTATCAAAACACATTCTGGCTCTGATTGATTGTTATATTTTTATCTTTTTATGATTTGTTGAAGGTCACAGAAAGTTTTTTTCTCTACTGTCCCAAATTAATTAATATTATTTTATTGTTTTAATGTAACTCACTGTAAAAACATTGACACTCAAATCATTTCTTATATCTGAAATTCATTTTTGGAAATACCTTGAGAAATTAAGGATTTGTTGTTTAGAAAAACTCTGTTAAAGACGGTAACTAAGATTAATCCACAAGAAAATGTGGCTACATAAACTGTTTCACATCATCAGGAAACAAACCTTAAAGATTAAAGCTGTTAATTATTCTGGTTATCAGCATCTTCTTTTGAGTCTAACAACATTATATAGTAGCTTCAATCATTAGTTTTAGTTTTTTATATTTTTTGGATCTTCTGATGAATTATTTTAATTTTGAATCTCTTGTTTTTATGGTGTTTTATTTTATGATAAGATAAAACTTTATTCATCTTGAGGGAAATTGCTGTTCAGCAGTTGGGATACAAAGTGAGAAGAGTGTAAATATAAAAAGTGTAAATATAAAGTCTAACAATAAGGTGTAAATCCATGATATATGCTAAAATCAGGTTCACAGTATGGATCATAAAAATATAAACATGCTTTGATTCAGTCTATAATTCTTACAGCGCTTCTTCATACTGTATATGATATTTTTTATAGTGTATTCATGATCAATAACATGAATGATAAATGACAATGTCCAGTTTCTGATCAACATAAAGGAATGTTTAAGGTTTAATGTTTTTTGTAATTTAATCAACTATATCTTTGCAAAATGTACATCAGATTGATGCTGCTTCACATGATGTGTAATTAAATCACCAGCAGTTTTTATTCTGAAGTTTGTGTATGAGGTTGTTTACAGTGTCTTTACATAAATCTGTCAAATGTTCATGTGACAAATTACGAAGAATACAAATAATGAAAGACAATTATACAACCAGCTTTTACAAAATGCAATATTTAATCTTTATCTTTAATTTTTTTTTTTTCAATACCTTAAATTTGTTACTGAAATTCTTTCAACTTCAACATTTATGGAACTAACTTAATATATATAAAGTGCTACAGGAATGAGTCCTAAAACCAGGAAATGAGTTACCATTTTAGCACTTCCGGTTTCCTAGTCAAGTCAATGGGTTTTTACTTAGATGTCTGAAATAAGGTCTGTGGTTAACAGAAGCTGAAGCGATTTTAACAGTTTATTCTACGATATAAAATACGTCAGTAAATATCTCACTTGTGAATTTTTAAGCTTTTTGGTGTCTTTAAAAAGGTGGTTGCTAACAAGTGGCTAAATGAGACTACTAAACATCACACTGACGTCCGCCTTTACAGCCTCGTTGTTTATACTCACGCTCATGCGACCGTGGTGTAGTTCATTTATAGCCTAACGTTAGCTTTTTACTTCTGTCGACTGCATTCATGCTTCAGAAATCATAAAAGTGGTTTTCATTTGTGGAGATTATCTTATGGAACAAAACATATAAGTATAATAAACGTTTGTTTGTCACAGAGTTTATTTTCTGCAATAATCCAATGGAGAAAGAAATCCCTTTGGTTTTGCGATTCTATTTTCCGGGTTGGTCTACAAAATATGTTATCCTAAATCACATTAACAGATGGTTAAACTTTACCCTCCTACAACTTCGCTGCATCATTATAATCTCATATAAAAAAAAACAAAAAAACAAGCAGAATCATTTCAGTTGTTGATCAGTTTTGTTAGTTGAAGTTGTAACAGTGTGTTGATACTCCAGTCTGTTCTAAACAGCCTCACTGAAGAGAGGGAGCACTGAGGGTTGTATACACAGAGATGTAGTGATGGCTGTCTAAACTGATCTAAAGGAGCATTAAGATGTTCACTATAAAGATGTGTTTCTTTAAACCAGTTGAGTCAGTCAGCAGGACTGTATAATGCTAACACAGTGTATGAAGGCTGTAGAGATGGATAAGCATTTCCAAGAAGACAACATTGTTTAACAAATGATTTCACTATTACATTTGATTAATTCTGTAACCTGCTGAATGCAGTTTTCAGGGACAAAATGCTCACATGTGCATAATGTCATCAAAATTATTGAATGTACAGTATGTATACAACATGTGATTGCATGGACACATTTTACTTCCTGTAAAACACCACAAGATGGAGACAAAGTCCACGTTTTGTTGCTCATTTTGAACACTGAACATTTGATTTCTGTCACTTATTTACATGCATATTGTTGTTTGGTGCACAGGTTGATCAATAGTAGCTCCTCTTAGTAGTTTCTGATAGATTTTTCTTTTAATGCATATTTTTCACAAAACCCCCGTTGTGTTTGTCAGACGTACTGTATGTCCAGAGTATCTAAGAAATGCATCACTGCTGTGTCTCTTGATGTTGTTGTTGTTGCTTCATCAGGCACCAAATGAGTCAAATCATCTCAAACACATGATTCAGATTGAATTATATCTGACATGAGTCTTTTCAGCTCCTAAGAGGCCAACATTTATTCTGTGCTGCTGTAACATCATCATCAAAACTCATGAATGAATGATTTAATTAATGAATGAGAGAGACAATGTGCCAGAAAGTAAAACAAATGCAGTCAGTTTGAGAGACTTTATGTATTATCATGATTGTTATTTGTACATTTACTGTGACACAATGTGGAAAAACAACAGTAACTTTAGTGAGTTTTCTCTCATGTTTTTGGAAAATACTCTCAAAATAAATTGCACAGACATTTGACCACTTTGACTTGTGATGAATAGGAGAATAAGCAAATTAAATGAAAAGTAAATAATAACTTTAATTCCTATGAGTGCAGGTTTAGAGAGTGCTATATATTTAGTCCAACTGGATGAAATTAACAGTCATGCAACTGGTTTAGTGTCCGTCAGCCTGTTGAAATGTTCAGTCCTCGTTAGGCTAAAACATTACAATCCTCTCCTTGTTTTTGGCATTTTATGAACATTTCTATAATTTATTTAGTAAAGCAAAGCAGGAGAAGTCACAATTATTTATACATATTTTGCATTTTATTTTGTTTTGTCAATGAAAATTGATTATAGATTAAAAACATTGTATTGTTCTTAATCAAGATGAAAGTGTTCAACTCTGAATGACATCCTGACACCATCTGCTGGTGACATAATGACATGGCAGCATTTCCTGCTGATAATAATTCACCCTGTGACAGAGGGAAGTGAAAATAAAAGTAGATTTTGACATTTTTGAGGAGAGCTGAGACGCCATCACAGGGTGTGAGATCTCTGCTGGAAAACACACGTTTGGAGTATTTGAAGCAATAAAGAGACGGGACAGTAACTCGGTGAGTCTTGCTTTTGAAAGACAAATTAGATACCAAGACAAATGGCTGAGAAATTTGTTCTTGTTGAAAGTTACCTGAACTGCCATGTGTGTTCAGAGACTTTCAGAGATCCTGTGTCTCTGAGCTGCAACCACAGCTTCTGTTCAAGCTGCCTGAAGAAATTCTGGGAACAAGCTGAAAACAAAAACTGTCCCATTTGTAAAAGAAAATCCTCAAAGGATAATCCTCTGGTGAACTTTGCACTGAAGGAACTGTCTGACTTGTTTGCTGAGAGACAGAAAGCTGGATCATCTGAGACAGAAAAAGAAGAGAAGAAGGTGGAGGTGGTGTGTAGTAAACATCAAGAAGAGATTAAACTGTTCTGTAAGGATGAAGATAGAGCTGTGTGTCCTGTCTGTGACTTTTCTCTCCACCAGAGTCACAAGGTGGTTCCTATAGAACAAGCAGTCAGTGAGCTGAAGGACCAGCTGAAATCTGACTTAAAGTCTCTACAGGACAAGAGGGACAAACACAAACAAGTAGAGAAAACATATGATCAGGTGATTCAACACTCCAAGAAGCAGCTGTTGTCCACAGAGAGGCAGATCAGAGCAGAGTTCAACAAGCTCCACCAGTTCCTGAAAGAGGAAGAGGAGTCCAGACTGGCAGCTCTGAGGGAGGAAGAGGAGCAGAAGGGGAAGACTATCAGCAGAGAGATGAAGATGATTCAGGAGCACATCTCCTCTCTGTCAGACAGTATCTCTGCTGTTGAAGAAGACCTGCAGAAACACAACGTGCCCTTCCTCAGCAGTTATAAACCCACTCAGACCAGAGCCAGAGTCCAGTGCTCACTGTCAGATCCACAGCTGGTCTCAGGAGCGCTGATAGATGTGGCCAAACACCTGGGCAACCTGTCCTTCAGAGTCTGGGAGAAGATGAAGGACAAGGTCCACTTCAGTCCTGTCATTCTGGACCCAAACACTGCATGCGACTGTCTCTATCTGTCTGATGATCTGACCAGTGTGAGAAATGAACACACAGACCAGCAGCTTCCTGACAATCCTGAGAGACACACTAATTATAACGATGTTCTGGGCTCTGAGGGCTTCAGCTCAGGGAAACACAGCTGGGAGGTGGAGGTGGGAGACCATCCTCACTGGCTTGTAGGTTTGACTAAAGAGTCAGTTGACAGGAAGGAGAAGAGATTTTGCACACGAGAAGATGGAATCTGGTGTTTAGCTCATCGCAGTGGAAAATACATTAATGTTGTTCGTGAGACAGTCAGAGTGAAGAAGAGTCTCCAGAGGATCAGAGTCCAGCTGGACTATGACAGGGGGGAGGTGTCCTTCTACGACCCTGAAGACATGACTCACATCTACACTCACAGAGACACTTTCACTGAGAAACTCTTCCCATGGTTCAGTATTGGACCAGCTGGTGATGCTAAAACTGCTGATATCAAAATCTGTCAAACTGAGATTCTCTGTGATGTTCAGACACGTTTGTTTTAGTTCAGACTTTAATCTGACTTCACTGTCTGTCTAGATCTCATTGATATAATCAAGACAATCAACAGTTATAACAGAAATAATATTTACTCAATACTTAAACTGCATTACATCATCAGGTCTTAAACTTTCATACAGCTCCAAATCAGTTTAATATTAACCTGATTATCAGCATCTTGTGTTTAATCAGACCACAATATAACATCTGCTGTATCCACTATACCAAACACTTTGTTTCAGCTGTGTGATTCTTTAAGGGGAGACACTACAGGTGAATAGGGTAAAATATTTAACTAATAGATATCGACATGATACTTCCCCAGTTGATGACTTACATCAAGGCAATTATTTTTGTATTACAAGTTTTCTGAAATGTTATGTTTAAATATGTATGTGAGGCATTATCTAATGCTAACTTTTGGTGAAATTAGGAGAAATCTACAGACACAAATAGACAAAGTAGTAAAATAAACACCTAAATGTGTATTATGGATATTTTCTTTCCACTAGTCTGAAAAAAGACATGTTATTGAAGCAAAATAGCCCAAAAATCTCAAAATTGACCAGTGTATGAAAAACAATGTTTCTGCCTGTAGTGTCTCTCCTTAACTTTTATCATCATCAGACAACATTTTTGGTTTGTCAGATTTCTGGATCTTCTGATGAGTTATTTCAGCTCTGATTTATAATTTCAGTGTTTTACACTTTACACTCAGAGTCTCAGTTTATCAAAACACATTCTGGCTCTGATTGATTGTTATCTTTTTATCTTTTTTATGATTTGTTGAAGGTCACAGAAATTGTTTTTCTCTACTGTCCCAAATCAATTAATATTATTTTATTGTTTTAATGTAACTCACTGTAAAAACATTGACACTCAAATCATTTCTTATATCTGAAATTCATTTTTGGAAATACCTTGAGAAATTAAGGATTTGTTGTTTAGAAAAACTCTGTTAAAGACGGTAACTAAGATTAATCCACAAGAAAATGTGGCTACAAAAACTGTTTCACATCATCAGGAGACAAACTTTAAAGATTAAAGCTGTTAATTATTCTGGTTATCAGCATCTTGTTTTGAGTCTAACAACATTATATAGTAGCTTCAATCATTAGTTTTAGTTTTTTATATTTTTTGGATCTTCTGATGAGTTATTTTAATTTTGAATCTCTTGTTTTTATGGTGTTTTATTTTATGATAAGATAAAACTTTATTCATCTTGAGGGAAATTGCTGTGCAGCAGTTGGGATACAAAGTGAGAAGAGTGTAAATATAAAAAGTGTAAATATAAAGTCTAACAATAAGGTGTAAATCCATGATATATACGATGCTAAAATCAGGTTCACAGTATGGATCATTAAAATATAAACATGCTTTGATTCAGTCTATAATTCTTACAGCGCTTCTTCATACTGTATATGATATTTTTTGTAGTGTATTCATGATCAATAACATGAATGATAAATGACAATGTCCAGTTTCTGATCAACATAAAGGAAATATCAGCAGTACAATTAAGTTTAATGTTTTTTGTAATTTAATCAACTATATCTTTGCAAAATGTACATCAGATGGATGCTGCTTCACATGATGTGTAATTAAATCACCAGCAGTTTTTATTCTGAAGTTTGTGTATAAGGTTGTTTACAGTTTCTTTACATAAATCTGTCAAATGTTCATGTGACAAATTACGAAGAATACAAATAATGAAAGACAATTATACAACCAGCTTTTACAAAATGCAATATTTAATCTTTATCTTTAATTTTTTTTATTTTCAATACCTTAAATTTGTTACTGAAACTCTTTCAACTTCAACATTTATGGAACTAACTTTATATATAGAGTGCTACAAAACCAGGAAATGAGTTATCATTTTAGCACTTCCGGTTCCCTTGGCTGGAAGTCAATGGGTTTTTAGTTAGATGCCTGAAATAAGGTCTGTGGTTAACACAAGCTTCAGAGTTTTTAACGTTTTATTCTACGATATAAAATACGTCAGTAATTATCCCACTAGTGAATTTTGAAGCTTTTTGGTGTCTTTAAAAAGGTGGTTGCTAACAAGTGGCTAAATGAGACTACTAAACGTCCTCACGCCAACTCGTCCGCCTTTACAGCCTCGTTGTTTATACTCACGCTCATGTGACTGTGGTGTAGTTCGTTTATAGCCTAACGTTAGCTTTTCAACTGCATTCATGCTTCAGAAATCATAAAAGTGGTTTTCATTTGTGGAGATTATCTTAAGGAACAAAACATGTAAGTATAATAAACGTTTGTTTCTCACAGAGTTTATTTTCTGCAATAATCCAATGGAGAAAGAAATCCCTTTGGTTTTGCGATTCTAACTTCCTGGTTGGCCTACAAAATATGTTATCCTCAATCACATTAACAGATGGTTAAACTTTACCCTCCTACAACTTCGCTGTATCATTATAATCTCATATAAAAAACAAACAAACAAGCAGAATCATTTCAGTTGTTGATCAGCTTTGTTAGTTGAAGTTGTAACAGTGTGTTGATACTCCAGTCTGTTCTAGACAGCCTCACTGAAGAGAGGGAGCACTGAGGGTTGTATACACAGAGATGTAGTGATGGCTGTCTAAACTGATCTAAAGGAGCATTAAGATGTTCACTATAAAGATGTGTTTCTTTAAACCAGTTGAGTCAGTCAGCAGGACTGTATAATGCTAACACAGTGTATGAAGGCTGTAGAGATGGATAAGCATTTCCAAGAAGACAACATTGTTTAACAAATGATTTCACTATTACATTTGATTCATTCTGTAACCTGCTGAATGCAGTTTTCAGGGACAACATGCCCACATGTGCATAATGTCATCAACATTATTGAATGTACAGTTTGTATACAACATGTGATTGCATGGACACATTTTACTTCCTGTAAAACACCACAAGATGGAGACAAAGTCCACGTTTTGTTGCTCATTTTGAACACTGAACATTTGATTTCTGTCACTTATTTACATGCATATTGTTGTTTGGTGCACAGGTTGATCAATAGTAGCTCCTCTTAGTAGTTTCTGATAGATTTTTCTTTTAATGCATATTCTGCACAAAACCCCCGTTCTGTTTGTCAGACATACTGTATGTCCAGAGTATCTAAGAAATGCATCACTGCTGTGTCTCTTGATGTTGTTGTTGTTGCTTCATCAGGCACCAAATGAGTCAAATCATCTCAAACACATGATTCAGATTGAATAATATCTCAGACATGAGTCTTTTCAGCTCCTAAGAGGCCAACATTTATTCTGTGCTGCTGTAACATCATCATCAAAACTCATGAATTAATGATTTAATGAATGAATGAGAGAGAAAATGTGCCAGAAAGTAAAACAAATACAGTCAGTTTGAGAGACTTTATGTATTATCATGATTGTTATTTGTACATTTACTGTGACACAATGTGGAAAAACAACAGTAATTTTAGTGAGTTTTCTCTCATGTTTTTGGAAAATACTCTCAAAGTAAATTGCACAGACATTTGACCACTTTGACTTGTGATGAATAGGAGAATAAGCAAATTAAATAAAAAGTAAATAACATTTTAATTCCTATAATGCAGGTTTAGAGAGTGCTATATATTTAGTCCTACTGGATGAAATTAACAAAGTCATGCAACTGGTTTAGTGTCCGTCAGCCTGTTGAAATGTTCAGTCCTCGTTAGACTAAAACATTACAATCCTCTCCTTGTTTTTGGCATTTTATGAACAATTCTATTATTTATTTAGTAAAACAAAACAGGAGAAGTCACAATTATTTATACATATTTTGCATTTTATTTTGTTTTGTCTATGAAAATTGATTATAGATTAAAAACATTGTATTGTTCTTAATCAAGATGAAAGTGTTCAACTCTGAATGACATCCTGACACCATCTGCTGGTGACATAATGACATGGCAGCATTTCCTGCTGATAATAATTCACCCTGTGACAGAGGTTAGTGAAAATGAAAGTAGATTTTGACATTGTTGAGCAGAGCTGAGACGCCATTACAGGGTGTGAGATCTCTGCTGGAAAACACACGTTTGGAGTATTTGAAGCAATAAAGAGACGGGACAGTAACTCGGTGAGTCTTGCTTTTGAAAGACAAATTAGATACCAAGACAAATGGCTGAGAAATTTGCTCTTGTTGAAAGTTACCTGAACTGCCATGTGTGTTCAGAGACTTTCAGAGATCCTGTGTCTCTGAGCTGCAACCACAGCTTCTGTTCAAGCTGCCTGAAGAAATTCTGGGAACAAGCTGAAAACAAAAACTGTCCCATTTGTAAAAGAAAATCCTCGAAAGATTTTACAGGAGTGAACTTTCCACTGAAGGAACTGTCTGACTCGTTTGCTGAGAGACAGAAATCTGGATCATCTGAGCCAGAAAAAAAGAAGAAGAAGGTGGAGGTGGTGTGTAGTAAACATCAAGAAGAGCCTAAACTGTTCTGTAAGGATGAAGATAGAGCTGTGTGTCCTGTCTGTGACTTTTCTCTCCACCAGAGTCACAAGGTGGTTCCTATAGAACAAGCAGTCAGTGAGCTGAAGGACCAGCTGAAATCTGACTTAGAGTCTCTACAGGACAAGAGGGACAAATATGAAGAAGTGGAGAAAACATACAATAAAGTGATTCAACACTCCAAGAAGCAGCTGTTGTCCACAGAGAGGCAGATCAGAGCAGAGTTCAACAAGCTCCACCAGTTCCTGAAAGAGGAAGAGGAGTCCAGACTGGCAGCTCTGAGGGAGGAAGAGGAGCAGAAGGGGAAGACTATCAGCAGAGAGATGAAGATGATTCAGGAGCACATCTCCTCTCTGTCAGACAGTATCTCTGCTGTTGAAGAAGACCTGCAGAAACACAACGTGCCCTTCCTCAGCAGTTATAAACCCACTCAGACCAGAGCCAGAGTCCAGTGCTCACTGTCAGATCCACAGCTGGTCTCAGGAGCGCTGATAGATGTGGCCAAACACCTGGGCAACCTGTCCTTCAGAGTCTGGGAGAAGATGAAGGACAAGGTCCACTTCAGTCCTGTCATTCTGGACACAAACACTGCAAACTCCATTCTCTGTCTGTCTGATGATCTGACCAGTGTGAGACGTGGAGACACAAGCCAGCAGCTTCCTGACAATCCAGAGAGATTCACTAAGTTTGTCAATGTTCTGGGCTCTGAGGGCTTCAGCTCAGGGAAACACAGCTGGGAGGTGGAGGTTGGAGACCATCCTGACTGGAATGTAGGTTTGGCTAAAGAGTCAGTTGACAGGAAGGGGAAGAGATACGTTTCAGAAAAATATGGAATCTGGTGTTTAAGGCATCGCAGTGGAAAATACACTGATTTTGTTCATAAGACAGTCAGAGTGAAGAAGAGTCTCCAGAGGATCAGAGTCCAGCTGGACTATGACAGGGGGGAGGTGTCCTTCTACGACCCTGAAGACATGACTCACATCTACACTCACAGAGACACTTTCACTGAGAAACTCTTCCCATTTTTTAAAATTGGACCAGCTGGTGATGCTAAAACTGCTGATATCAAAATCTGTCAAACTGAGATTCTCTGAGATGTTCAGACACGTTCGTGTTGGTTCAGACTTTAATCTGACTTCACTGTCTGTCTAGATCTCATCGATATAATCAAGACAATCAACAGTTATAACAGAAATAATATTTACTCAATACTTAAACTGAATTACATCATCAGGTCTTAAACGTTCATACAGCTCCAAATCAATTTAATTATTAACCTGGTTATCAGCATCTTGTGTTTAATCAGACCACAATATAACATCTGCTGTATCCACTATACCAAACACTTTGTTTCAGCTGTGTGATTCTTTAAGGGGAGACACTACAGGTGAATAGGGTAAAATATTGAACTAATTGATATCACCACCAACACCTAAATGTATATTATGAATGTTTTCTTTCCACTAGTCTGAAAGAAGACATTATTATGTTATTGAAGGAAAATAGCCCACAAATCTCAAAATTGACCAGTGCATAAAAATTAATTTCTGCCTGTATCTCTCATTAACTTTTATCACCATCATCAGACAACATTTTTAGTTTTCAGATTTCTGGTTATTTCAGCTCTGATTTATAATTTCAGTGTTTTACACTCAGACTCTCAGTTCAACAAAACACATTCTGATTGATTGTTGTCTTTTTATCTTTTTATGATTTGTAGAGGGTCACAGAAATATTTTTTCTCTACTTTGTCTACTGTCCCAAAAAAATTAATATTCTTTTATTCTTTTAATGCAACTCACTGTAAAAACATGAACACATAAACCATTTCTTATATCTGAAATTCATTTTTGGAAATACCATGAGAAATTAAGTATTTGTTGTTTCGCAAAAATGTGTTCAAGACGGTAACTAAGATTAATCCACAAGAAAATGTGGCTACAAAAACTGTATCACATCATCAGGAGACAAACTTTAAAGATAAAAGCTGTTAATTATTCTGGTTATCAGCATCTTGATTTGAGTCTAACAACATTATATGGTAGTTTCAATCATTAGTTTTATTTTTTTTAATTTTTTGGGGGATCTTCTGTTGAGTTATTCCAGTTTTGGATCTCATGTTTTAATTTATGTGTATTCATGATCAATAACATGAATGATAAATGACAATGTCTAGTTTGTGATCAACATAAAGGAAATACCAGCAGTACAATTTTTTTTTTTTTTTGTAATTTAATCAACTATATCTTTATAAAATGTACATCAGATTAATGCTGCTTCACATGATGTGTAATTAAATCACCAGCAGTTTTGATTCTGTAGTTTGTTTATGAGGTTGTTTCCAGTTTCTTTACATAAATCTGTCAAATGTTCACTTTCACTGAGAAACTCTTCTCATAATTCAGTATTGGATCAGCTGGTGATGCTAAAACTACTGATATCAAAATCTGTCTGAGATTTAACCGAACTCTGTGAAATTCAGACACGTTTGTGTTAGTTAAGACGTTACTCTGACTTCAGTGTGTGTCTAGATCTAATTGGAATAATCAAGACAAATAACACCTGCAGGTGTTAGTTTAATGTTTTAAAAAAAAAAAAAATCTAAATCAACTATATCTTTATAAAATGTACATCAGATGGATGCTGCTTTACATGAGTGTGTAATTAAATCACCAGCAGTTTTTATTCAGAATTGTGTGTGTGTGAGGTTGTTTCCAGTTTCTTTACATACATCTATCAAATGGTTATGTAACAAATTAGGCTACAAAGAATACCAAAATGAATGCAAATATACCACCAGTTTTTACAAAATACAATATATAATCTTAACACATTAATGGATAAATTTTCAATTTTTTTTTTTCAAAATATTACATTTCTCTTTTCAGAGAGGCCGCTCTTATTCTGAAAAACTAAGCGGAAGTCTTATGTTAGCATCCACGACGCAGAGTCGTGAGGTAAACAAACCGGCCGCTGCTTCCTGTGATATTCACAGATTTACTCGCACATTTTTTACTCAAGTTAGATGTTTTTTTATGCACGAACTCTTTTTCAGCGTGCACACTTTGGAGTCATTGTCAGTTTTACGAATAATTCCGGATTTTCACAACCAATCATGCTAACAGCTAACAGGTAGCTAACTAGCCAGAGAACTAAAGAAATGGGAAACCATTTAGTAGACGTGCACATAACTACACCGATTTAGTAATAGCTGACCATCCCCCCCTGTAAGTATACATTCAAAGTTATTTTTGGGGCAAATTAGTAAGTAAGCCATTTATAAATTATCCTGAAAATGACGCCTTTGGGTGATGTAGCTTCCAGGGTCGGTTCACCAAACAGCTAAAAACACATTTTATCAATCTAATACGCTCGATGGCTAGAACATGCTGCCACCAGTTTTCAAAGGCTCTATTTATCTAATGTTACCAGTGAATAGGACATTGTATAATATACACATATAAAGCTCCAAGGTATCATTAACAATACGGTGCACATCCAACATATATATACAATATATGCACAATGTCAAAATCAGGTATGGATCAGGTAACAGTATGGATCAAAAAATATAAATGGGTCAACGGTGGGGTACCTTTCTTAATGTCCTATTATTGCACCATATGTTCCTTGAGTCAGGTGTGATTGTTACTTCAGTTGTTGTTACTTCACTTGAATGTTTGACCTTCACTGTGCAGAAGGATGTATGTGCAGTTGTGCAGAGTTTTTCTCACTAGAAGGCTGTTTTCACACTCATATGCTGAAGGAGGAAAGTTTCTCTGTGCTCACCTTAAATCTGAGTAGAAGACGTGTGTGTGTGTGTGTGAGCATGATTTTTGAGACATCATGTCTCAGTAGTAGGGTGACTAGATCCCAACAAACCAAATGTGGGACAAAGAGGATGTTTGTGTGGGACAAATGTGGGACACGTTACCAAGGCTGAGAGGTAGTCTACAATTGTGATATCATGTCTATCTAACTTAAATAATAAACATTTCTATTCTGCCCCTTATCTTGTAACATTTCTATGCTTTGCCCGAATGCATCCATAGATCGGCACATCTCTTTTTGAGATGAACGTTTCTTGTGAGACTCGCATGAACTGTGTCGCTTCATGTCGTATTCCCCCTGTGTGAAACTGAAAAATAACTGTCAAATTTCACAAAAAAACCTCCGATAATCGCCTTCCACCAGCTTATAAGTAGTTTCACAGTCTTTGTTGAAGCTGCTCTTCCTTTTCATTTGTGTTAGTTTCCATAATATTCCACCTAAATCTTCATAGCTTGTGACATTGCGGTGACTCACAATTTTCTCCGTTGGGCATAGCGTAGCAAAGACAGTGAAATGTTAACCTCCACTTGACCTACGTGTGCGCAGTTTGACAGCAAACACAGCTCCATGATTACAGCCTTCCCTGCTTTCTTCAAAGCTATTGGATAAAAGCCAGATTTAAACAAAAAAAAAGTCTCTGTCCTGCAGTGGTTTGACTTTTGAAAACTAGAGCCAATGAAAATGTGGGACAAGAGATAAAATGTTGTGCAGTCCGAAAATCCGAAGGCCGGCCTTTGGGCCCGGCCACTATTCGATCTTTCGGAGGATCTAGCGGGCTCAGTATTAAAACTAGAAAACCTAATGAATCCATTGACTCCATCCAGTTTTATTAATGCAAAATCTGTCGACAGCCTCAATGTGAAGACATGACAAAGTATCAGTGGAAAGTATGCACAACATTGTCCCACACTGAACACAGCGACAGGACAGTGAAAGCAAATTTAGAATTGTGACCCTGATAATTAAGTGTGCATGTTGTTTTGCTTTGCTAGGCCCTGTCTCCAAGGAAATAAAAAGACTCCAAGCTACAAACTGTGATGGTTATGGAGAATGATGGATAACCTGACTGCAAATCAGAGCCACATACCCTGTCAGTCGTGGGCGGGCCAGAATGGCTGGTCCACTACTTCAGCTCAAGGACCCCTCCTCAACCCACTGCACAGCTCTCAGCATCTCAGCCTGGGCTCGTCTTCTGACCAGAGACCCTCCTACAACCACCTGCAGGAGTCCAATCAGAGCTGTATGAGTGACCTCAGCACCTTATCATCCAGAAACCACACTCATAACTCTGCTCTGTACAAAGCTTCACACATTAGCAGCAATCCGTCATCCAACGCGCTGTTCGCCAACACTGCTATCCCAAGTGCCGCTCACATTATTTCCTTTTCCCAGCAAACCCCTCACACTTCATCAATGCCGCAAACTGCAAACCAAGGAAAAAACATACTCCCACCATCTCTTCCCCAAACAAACCAAGCTCCACAGCATCTACCACTTTTCTCACCCCACGACCCTTACAAAGTGCCATTTCAACCTCCATTATCCAATCAGAGTTTACCAAAAGGACTTCTTGCATGTGGACAACATGTAAGCACATCTCAAGCTACTTTTGAAGGAGCTTGTGTGGAGTTTGCTGGTGTTGCTGGACACACTCGCAGCCATGCCTCATCCACTTCTCAGGAGAAGAGTCAGTGGATACCGTCATCACACTGCAGGGGTAAACTTTATTACCTTTGTGGTACGCTGGTATATTTGTCCTGTAATGGAGGAGGAAAAGCTTCTTCAGTGTGGTTAAACATGTTGGGTTTGATTGATCTAAACCTCAGAGTGTTTAGTACATAAGCTGGTTTGTAGTTTATCCTTGGTGCCCTGGATGTTTTCAATCTGATATTCATATCTGAATTTGACCAAGCCAATTTGAGCAACCAGATATTATGCCTCCGCGCCGGAGACATTATATTTTCGGTTGTCCATCCGTCTGTCTGTCCATACGTACGTCCGGTCCATTCTTGTGAACGCAATATCTCAGGAACGCCTAGGGCATTTCTTCCAATTTGGCACACACGTCCACTTGGACTCACGGATGAACTGATTAGATTTTGGTGGTCAAAGGTCAAGGTCACTGCAACCTTACGTCCGTCCCATTCTGATGATATCTCAGAAACGTCTTGAGCGAATTTCTTCACATTTGGCACATCGTCCACTTGACTGTGAACTCACAAAACACATTTTTGCCCATAACTCAAGAATTCATATGCTAATTATGACAATTTCACACAAATGTTAAACAGAATAAAATGATGTAGTGATTATATTTTGGACAGACATGGATGTAAACTGTATCTTGAGTAGTTGACAGAGGCGTACAAACGCAAGGCGGTAATTCTAGTTTCTCTTCACTTGAACTTTGGAATATCTGAAGATCTGAAAATTACTTTCAAAGTAAAATACTCAAGTGCTATAAATTTAGTGGTATTTGAATTTCAAGATTGAGAATCCAGTAGTGACTAATTTTCACAATTAGGTATTCAGTTCCTTAAAAGATTCAAATCTTTATGGACATTTTTTGCTTCCATATTTGGCCCCCTGAAAATGCAACTTAACCAAAGTACAAATTGTTTGTGGTGATGAGTTAATATGAACAGCTGTATGTCAAGTAGGACTGTTAAAGAAACGGCAACACCTCATCATTCACAAAAAGAAAAAACACAGCGGTGCAGTTCAGATTACAGTGCTGCTGGATGTTGCCTCCAACCTCCTCTTCTATCGTCTAACTTGCTTGTCTTTCCCTCAGGAGCTGTGAACGAGTCTGTCCCTGACGCAGCTGTTCATCCTAAAAACAAGCCATCGCAAGAGGGGAAGACTAATCCATCGGTGAGGAAATTAACAGCACCAAAACTTATTACAGAAGAAAGTTTTGTTGTACGGTGGTCTATGTTTCTACGTATCTTCAAAAATACAACTAAGGCATCGTAAATGTTTTTACATGTTTGATGACATCTAGCTGTTTGTTCCTACAGATGTTGATAATACACATTGTGAGTCACTAGCATCTACCAAATGAATATTGCCCATTAGCTACATGCTATTATGTGGACATTTCCAGTAGTGTTACAGAGCTTCATAGGAGGTCATTGCCTTTAGATTATACCTTCAATTTTTCCATTTTTATCTGCTTTCAGGCCAGCAATGAGAGACAACGTTTGGGGATTTTACATCAGCGTGCACAACTACTTCAACAATTGGCAGAGTTGGATAAACTTGTAAGTGTGCTATGGCAATTTTTTAATTGAAGGAGGTGAATATTATTTCTTTCGATAGTTGCTACCCAGTTATTTTTAATTATAAATTGCTCAAATGCCTGTTCTAGAGATTATTATAGGTTATTCTACAGTTACACCATGTTGACTTCACTTTGTCCCCCAATTAAGCTGGAATCCATACCTCCAGAGGACAGCCGTGATGGGAAGTCTCCACACACAGCTATTCAGGTAGGTTAGGTTCTTTAGATGCTGCAGTTTGATTTGATTTATACACCTGAAGAAATATAATTGCATGTATATTTTTTTCTTCACTTTTAGTCTCCTCCATCAATTGATGATTCATCTCAATGTGAACCAACTAAGACCAAGGATGCACAGCAGGTTCAGCTGTCTGCAGGAAAGTCAAAGGTAGCTCCACATCACTTTATTTACTATACATCAGAGCATGTGAGCGGAGCGCGAGCGAGCGGGAGGATTTTGTATGGAAGGCAGAGTGGATTTTTTAAATAGTTGGTGGCGCTACAGCAACCGTCTTGAGTTAAGAACTTTAAAAAATCACCAAAATGTAGCCCAAATGTGCAGAAATGTTCATATGCTTCGAGCTGGCAGGAATTATGAAGTCCATCTCTCAGTTTTTCACAAAAATTGTAAAACTAATTGTAAATCTCCTCCCTCATTTTTTTCTCAATTGACACCAAATTTGCTGCGCTGCATCTTCAGACTGTCCTCCACAAACGTGCCAGCCAGATTTTCTAATTATCAAAAATTGAGCCCACAGTGCATCAAGGCATTTTAGTGTAAATATCTGAATTTTATCTCAAAAACTGCATTTTGACAGTATTTTGAATTCTATCCTCATGTAAACTATTGTCAATGGAAATGGAGCATCTTTAAACATCACTCATGAAGCAATCAGTCTGTTGAAATAAATTGCAGGCATCTCTGTTGTCTAGAGGAAGTACGCAAATTCTCAGAATTTTGTCTTGATAACTGAATTTTTGACATTAGTTTGAAATCTGCCTTTACACGCAACCCTGGCGATTGCCTAAGTCATAGTGTGTAGTCATAGTGGGAAGTAGTAGTTTCTCCATGGCAGGTATTTCGGTACCGGTATTTCTGCACAGTTGTTTTTTGCACAACAAAAAAAAGACTCATTTAATCCGATGAATTTTATTCAAATTGAGGATTTTTTTAGGGTGACATTTGAAGCTTCATTTGAAAACCTCAACAGATGCTTCAAATGTAAAAAAAATAAAAGTACAGTACAGCCCTAATTAAAATACAACGCAGCTTTTTTGCTTTTTTTTTTAGTAAATGGTCAGCGATTTGAGTGGAGCTGGGTGAAATCTGAGTTGAACGCGGAGCGATATTGAGCAGAGCGGCTTTGAGCAGAGGGAACGAACAGCTCTGTGAGCGAGGAGCGGAAATGCACTCCGATCACATGCCCTGCTATGCATACACGACTGCTCCTTTAATTTGTAGATTTTAGACTATTAATAGATGATAGGTCAACCACATGACTGTTAAAATTGTAGAATTTCTTGTCCTCTTTTCACTGTTTGTTTTGTTTTTCAGTCACAGTCACATCTTTCATCGGATAAACAAAGCGAGGCCTGTGATACACCAGAGGATCCAATGTCAGCAGCAGAATCAGAGGTAGTTACCTGTATATTATTGTTAGTTTAATCCTTAACAAATAGTACATGTTAGTTTTTAGTATTGGTATTAAGCAGTTCATCATTTCAGAACAGTTTCACATTTCCATGTGATATATCAGGGCATGGCCCACAGTTGCAGTTATGTGGTATGCACTGTAACCATTAGGCTTCTGGGCGCCGCAAGCTTGTTATTTCATATAAGGTCTATAATGTCAGCTGAGCTGAACTGATTTGTTGATTAATCAACTCGTCATTTGGAATAATCTGCAACTATTTTTATAATTGATAATCGTTCAAGTCTTTGATGAAGCAAAAATGGAAAGAATTCCCCTCTAGACGGCAGCTGCTCACGGGCTGCAATATGGTGCCATTGGGGCAAGTTGGCACCATCATTTACGTCCACTAAAAGTGCTTGTTTTTGCCATGACAGGCTCTGATTGTTATTATAAGTGTCTGACATTATGGAAAGAGTCTCGCTCAAGGAGTCTCGTGAAATCTGGCGAGGTGACATGTGTATAGTGGAATACGGAGTGCCAGCGGGGCAGAGTTTGTTGTGTCGGAGTACAGAAAGCGTAGCTTAGTGTAATCTAAAAGATTTTCAATGTCAAGAGTGAATATTTAGATGATTTCCACAATGTGGATTAGTGTTGTCAAAAAATATCAAAGTATCGATGCATATTGATACTGAATATTTGAAACGGTTTCAGTACTCATTTTCTGCAGTATCAATACACATGTACCAGCTGCTCTCTCTTCTCACCGACAGTGAGGGACACACACACACCACTGTTTATCTTTTAATAAAAATCAAAAATTTGATGCCCTCAATGTTGTGTCATTTTTCCTTGTGGTATCGTAATGGTATTGAATATCAATATTTTTCAAGGTATTGTATCGAAGTTAGAAATTCCAGTATCGTGACAACTCTAATGTGGAGCATGAACAATTATTGAATACTGACAATTTCCACGTTAATTACATAAACGATGAACTTTTGAACCTGGTCTCAAGTTCCATAGCTTTAGAGCACTTGTATGCTGTTAATAAAAAAAAATTACAAACTTAACAAACAAAATGAATTGTTTTTAATAGGGCTTTCAGTCGATTAAAATATTTAAACACATTTATCTATTCAAAATGTACCTTAAAGGGAGATTTGTTAAGTATTTAATAATCAACATGGGAGCGGGATATATGCTTGCTTTATGCAAATGTATGTATATATTCATTTTTAGAAATCAATTAACAACACAAAACAATGACAAATATTGTCCAGAAACCCTCACAGGTACTGCATTTAGCCTTAAAACCTAAATATGCTCAAATCATAACATGGCAAACTCAAGCCCAACAGGCAACAACAGCTGTCAGTGTGTCAGTGTGCTGACTTGACTATGACTTGCCCCAAACTGCGTGTGATTATCATAAAGTGGGCATGTCTGTAAAGGGGAGACTCGTGGGTACCCATAGAACCCATTTTCGTTCACATATCTTGAGGTCAGAGCTCAAGGGACCCCTTTGAAAATGGCCATGACAGTTTTTCCTCGCCAAAATTTAGCGTACATTTGGGGCGTTATTTAGACTCCTTCGCGAAGAGCTAGTATAACATGGTTGGTACCAATGGATTCTTTAGGTTTTTATAGTTTCATATGATGCCAGTCACTTCACTCTAGCTCAAACTGAGCCCGCTACAACCTAAAAATTGCAAGTTGCGTTAAAGAAATTAGTGACATTAAAACTAATTTGCGTTAACGCGTTATTATTGTGTTAACTTTGACAGTCATAATTTTTAAGTTAACTCTAATAATGATAAATGCATCTTTTTAAAATTCTCTCTTTCTCAAATTAGCTGTGGTAAATTAGCATTTACATATTTGTGTCTTTGAAATATAAAATACTAGATAGAAAATACTCAGTAGGATAATATTTGCTGCAATTACAGATTAGTGACCTTATTTCCACATACAATTGTTTTTCCTTTTTTTCCAGAAAGAAGAAAATGCCTCAGCTGAGTCAGAGGATGACAGCGATCCTGATTACTTACCCAACAGTGATGGCGACTTCTCTGATTTCCTACCTGACCCTGACAGGAAGTCTCCAGATGAACCCAGTCACAGCAGTCGCCCGACCCCCACAGATGAAAAACCTTCTCAGCCAGAAAAGAAAAAGGCTAAATCAGGAAGTTCTTTGTTTAAGGACAAAAGTGTCGCTCTCCCAAAAAAGATTCGTGCAGCTAATCGGAAGTCCTTTGAAACTGTAGTGTTGCCATGTTCAAATTCTAAAGCGCGACGGAATTATTGTTTGTTTTGCTCTAATCCAGTAACCAAAATGTCACGACATCTTGAGCGCATCCACAGTGACAAACCGGAGGTTGCAGCTGTTTTTCAGTATCCCAAGCATTCCAGAGAAAGACAAAAGATATGGTACAGACTAATAAATCAAGGAAACTTTGCCCATAATAAAGATGTCTTCAAAACAGGTGAAGGACAACTTGCTGTCCGAAAAAGGCCGAGCAAAACTCAAAAAGCACAAAACTTTCTTCATTGTCTTTACTGTCAGGGTCTCTTTATGATGAAAGCTTTGTTCAAACACATAAAATCGTGCCCAGAGAAAGTGGTGATTGAAAATGAATCAGAGATTGGAAGAAGGAAGCGTATCGCATCGCGGTGTGTGCTTGAAACTGTAGGAGACCTTGGCCTAAGTGATGGTTTTAGGGACGTTTTGTCCCAGATGATATACGATGATGTGACCCAAACCGTCTTGGAAGACGAGGTTCTCTTGCAGTTTGGTGAGCTCCTGTTTAGCCAGCAGGGACCCAATCCGAAGAAGCATGATTATATAAGACAAAACCTTCGTCAGATAGCAAGACTTGTACTCGAAGCTAAAAGAATAACCCCTCTGAAGAAACTGGAGGACTTCTTTCTCCCTTCAAGCTTCCCACACGTGGTGTCCGCAGTGAACGTCGTGGCAGGCTACAACCCAGAAAACAAAACGTACATCGCTCCCTCACTTGCCGTCAAGCTTGGCTACCACCTACAGAAGACCTGTGGCATTGTTGAGGGTAACGCAGTGAAGAGTGGTGATGCACGTTTGGCAGAGTCTGCGCAAAACTTCCTCTCTGTGTACCAGGAAAAATGGAACAAACTCATTTCTGCAGGTGCATTAACAGCAATCCGAGAAATAAAATCGAACGCAGAAAAGAAGGTGCCGTTTACTGAAGATGTAAAGTGCCTGAATTCCCACATGGAGAGTGTTCATCTTCTTGCTGAAAAAAAACTCAGAGACAGCCCTTCTACAGAAAACTATGCTGCTCTGGCCAAGGTAGTACTCGCTCGGACAATAGTTTTCAACAGGAGAAGTGTCGGAGAGATATCATCGGTGCAACTAACAGATTTTATGTCACGGAAAAAGTCAAGCTTGCATGATGGCATGGACGTATCCGTCTCCGATTTGGAAAAAAACATGTGTGGGTTCTTCACTAGAGTTGACATACGAGGCAAATGTGGGAGAACGGTCCCTATTTTACTAAAACCGTCATTCTTGTCAGCTATGGAGCTCCTCGTAGAGGTACGCGAGGCATGTGGAGTCCCCGGTCAGAATCCCTTCCTGTTTGGCCGACCAAATGCACTGACTGCCTACAAAGGGTCAGATTGCATCCAAAACTATGTCAAAGAATGTGGAGCTAAAGACCCCGAAGCACTGACATCCATTCAGATCCGGAAGCATTACGGAAAAATGCTACAGCTGCTGAACCTGGATGAAAATGAGGCCGACCAAATATTAGGCCCTAATAATCAAGTCCGAAGCCTGCGACGGGACAGCAGCATGCAGCTGGATGACGTCGAAATGGATTCTGACGGTAGGAATTTTCCTCTTTTTTTTATGATTACAAGTGTAAGTGAAGTTTTACATAGTTCAGGATTAAATGTGATTTAGAAAGGGGGACAGTCTGTGGTTAAAGGTACAGTGTGTAGGATTTGACGGCATCTAGTGGTGTGGTTGCAGACTGCAACCAAGTGAGTTCCCCTCCGCTCACTCCTCCCATTCCAAGACTACTGTAACGTGAGCCGCAGAGTGCAAAGCCATGGTAACGCCGTTCACCTCGCTCAGAGACCATCCTTAGCATAATAACACTACTTTAGAAGCAACAGAAGTCAGGCGGCGACTGGCGGTACCACGGTTTTGCACTTTGCGGCTCACGTTACTGCAGTTTCACAAGCTTGTCGGAGAATTACGGTGGCCTTCAGAAAACATGAAAGGCTCTCTCTAGAGCCAGTGTTTGGTTTGTCGTTCTGGGCTACTGTAGATACGTGACGGAGCAACACGGCGGACTTCGTGAAGAGGACCCGCTCCCTGTGTAGACATGAAGGGCTCATTCTAAGCTAACGAAAACACAATAATTCTTAGTTTCAGGTGATTATACACTAATGGAAACATATTTATGAATATTATATTCCATTTCTGCTGATTGATCCTCCAAAATGCTACACATTGTTCCTTTAAGTGTAGTGGGAATAGCCGTACGTGTTACCTGTACATTAGTCACAAAATAATCCGATTTTTATTCACTATTAGGGCACCCAAACAGTTTTTGGTATCGTAAAGCAAGTGCATGGATATTAGTGCTGTGATCTATTTATGTAGTAATGGCTCAAAATCTGAGTCTCGGTGCTGCACTTAGAGTCACTTATTTCGCTGGCTTTTCTGCGTTGAGTGTGGGAAATGTGTGTGTTGGCAGATGGGATATGTAAAAGAAGACTTTCTCTTTTTGTCTTCAATACAGAGAGAGCTGCATCGTGGGATCACGATGAGCTTTCCGGTGCACGCTATGGACCAGCAGATCCTCATCATGGAGCAACAACAGGCACCAACATGACCGTACCTCCCAAATCAGGCAAAAAAGGTAGTAAATTTGGTGATCGTTATTCTATCCATTTCAAAAGGGAGGTTGAGACAAAGTATCTACAAGAGTTGTTATTTATCTTCTACCAAATCGTCCAAGCTTAAATGTGTAATATGCAAGAATTAACAAAAAAAACAATGAGTTGTGGCCAACTTTGAATGCTGTGTGTTTACAAACAGCAACCAACAACAGTTACATATTAAACCTTTAATTAGATTTCAAAACACACAAAGAAAATATGGATGGTGAAGATAGAGAGATACTGGGTAGCCGTAGAGAGAGAATAATCTGTCTTCCCGTTATTTAGTGATGGCAAAAGTTGACTCATTTCCCTTTTACCCCACAGGCTCCAACTATAAGGGTAAACATAAGTGGGAGGAAGCAGAGATTCTTGCTGTTGAAAGACACATGATGCGTTTAATTGAAGGACACAAGGTGCCTCAGAAAAACGACTGCATTCAGTGTCTTGAGGCTGAGCCAGAAGCACTGAGGACCCGTTCATGGAAAGGGGTAAAGGACTTCGTCAGAAACAGGATCACTGCCCTAAAAAGGCAAAGCGGATCTTCCCAAGCTACATCCTCAAACTGTAACCGGCCTGGCCAAGTGGAACCACAGCAGACTACTGGACATTTTTAAACAGTTCTAGATGGGATATCTGTCCCTCTTCCATTTTCTTATCCTTCACTACCCTCTGTTCCTCTTTGTCTTTCATTTGTTCTGTCTCTATCATCTTTTATGCCACATTGTGTGCGTTTGCATCCATTAGGCTGGCCAAGAACAGGTTTATATTTCATCATTTTTATTTTTTATCTTTGTAAGATTACAGTGTATATTTCACTGTGGTTTTGTTTCATTTTATTAAGTTAATCTGGACAGAGACGGCCCATGCACACTGACAAATAATTTGTCTGATAAGCTAATGGATAATTAGTACGTTTTTGGAGCTTTAAGTTAACTTCTGTGGCCAAGTTATCTGGTATACCGTATTTTGTTATCCTCTTTGGTATACTGTGTTTTGTTCGACTTTGTATAACAACTTGCCACCAATAAAGTACAGTTTATGTGTGAACAAAAACAAAAGTTAACTGTATTCCACTCACAAAATGGTGGACGCGTGGTATTTAATTGATTTGCGCCACCCTGTCGGGCCTACTTTATATTTGTCCTTGTATGTATGAATGATTAATCATATAAAAGTAGTAGTAGCATCAAAGTCACACATTCAAAATTGTACTAATGAAAAAAAATATAGAAGTATTAGCAACACAATATGCTTAAAGTATGAAAAGTAAAAGTACTCATTAGGCAGCAGAATTGCTCCAGTCAGTGTTATATTACCATATTAAATATTTTCAAATTATTATTACTAATAAAATGTTGGCCACATTTTAATATTGTAGTGTAGCTCACAGTCAAAGTAGAGCTAATGTCTACTCCTTTATATATTCAAATTTAATGTATATGTTATAGTAAATTTATTCTGTACGTTGGGTAGTTAGGTAGTAATCCTTGACAGTATTATTTCTAGGGATGCTCCGACTTTTTCAGTTTTTAGATCCGCACCATTATCACCGATACATAATCCAGCTATCTGAGTCAGTACCGGCCCGATATCTGATCTGATCTGATATCTGATCAGTGCATCCCTAAATATTTTATGAACTCAGGTCTTTAAATAACTTTAGTGGATTAAAGGGTACTTTTATTTCTGAAATTAAGTGGACTATACAGTATATATGTATTAGTAAGTATAAAGCAGTATAAAACGGAATTGAAGTACAATACCTCAAAATTGTACTTAAATAAGTAAATAGTCTTTGATCATATCCAACAATGCATACAGACAACAACTGATATGTAATTTATTGAGGAAACTGTCAGTATAATTTATTTATCTCAGGCAGGAAAACTCAGTATCTTCCTTTAAATCTCTTCTTAAGACTCACTTTTATATTATGGCTTTTTCTTAACTGTTGGTGCATTGTTGTAACTATTTATGTGATTTTATTTCATATTTATATGATATATTCTGTTTAGATTCAAGTTCTGGGTGTTATTTCTTTTATCATGCTTTTACTGGTAAGCACTTTTCTAACCTTGTTTCGAAAGGTGCTATATAAATAAAATTATTATTATTATTATTATTATTATTATTTACTGCTATGATAGTTTATAGCTTTTTAATTTGTATTTTTTTTTTAATTGTACAGTAATTATTTCTAGTATCCCAACTATCGCAGGCTTTTACTTTGAAAAGAAAGGCGGAAATGCGTCGTCGTGATTCGTGCTAGCTTGGTGCTGCTAACATTGCAGCAAAAGGCTCCGGTTCACGAATGTCACCGGTTGTGTTATGGCTAAAAAAATCATCAAGTCAATCATTTAATAGTATCTTGTCGTGGGATTTAATATTAATATAATGGAAAGCGGAGCAAATAATTCATTTTGAGCCTCTCTCTGAAGTGTTTTCGCTTCCGTCGCGGAGGGGGAAATGAAGACGGTAACTGTGGTAACGGCGACACGCAAAACCCAACTGTTTCCGTCGATGTCCAAAGGTACCGAGTCTTTTATTAACGTAAAATAAGATTGTGCGTTTAGATCATGTAGTTGGTAACCTGCTGGTGGTATGACAGAGCTAGGTTGAACTGCTACACACGTTTTTAAAGATGTTTTAACTCACAAAGAAAGCTAAATTGTGCTTGTTATTGGTTGTAAGAAGCTATCTGCATTGAGACATTTTGTGCCTGTCTGAGAAGAGTGAAAATCACATCACGACCCCTGATGATCAATTTTGCATGTTTGTGTTGTTGCCCCCCCCCCCCGCTAGATCCCGCCTCCAAGGAGAAACGCACCTATCAGTGAGGGTTATGGAGGATGATGGACGCCCCCACAGCCAATCAGAGCCAGACACCCTGTCAGCCGTGGGCGGGCCAGAACGGCTGGTCCCCAGCTTCACCTCAAGGACCCCCCTGCAACCCTCTGCCCAGCTTTCAGCATCTCAGCCTGAGCTCGCCTTCTGACCAGAGACCATGCTACGAGCACCCGCAGGTGTCCAACCACGGCGACCGCCAGAGCGACCTCGCCGCCTTTTCATCCAGAAACAGCCCTCATCACGGCACGCTTTATTCTAATAATGCTGACCAGAGTGTGCAGGGGATCATTCCTGATGCTCATGTTTCATCCACGGTTCCAGCTGCAAGCCAAGGAAGATATATACCTCCATGTTCTCTCCCTCTTATGAAGGAAGGGACGCAGCCCTTCTGCAAGCTCCAACAAATGCCATTTTACTCCCCTCACAGCCCTTACCAAGGAATATATTCCCCTTTCCAGCCCTCATACACACACCAGAGTTCACCGAATGGCCCTCAGTCACCACATCAAAAACATCTGCCCATTAGCCCTCCATCATTTGGTGTAAACGAGAGTCCACAGTGTACACCTCAACATGCATTTGAGAGGGCAAATGTTGAGTCCTCTGTTGGATACACACATAATCATCAGGAGCCCTTGTCTCCTATCCAACAGCAGCCTCAGTGGACACTTACAACACACTCAAAAGGTAGGTTTATTTCTACTATGTACATGACATGTTGCAGAGCCTCCCTCAGGAGCTGATTATTTAAATTAAATTACTTACAAAGTGAATTCAGGATGAGCAGCATTGGTCAGTGAAATTCAGAAAATAAATATCCTAAACTGCAGACCAGTGGCACTATAGGAAAAAAACATATTGCTTAATCATCCATAAGCAGTTCAGTAGAGCAAAGCAGGCTAGCCCCATCATCCAGGGTGTATACTACCACCATACTGATCAAAGTACACCTTTTATTCATTCAAACAAGTGTTGCAGTCTGAACGAAAACAGCCCATTTAGTTAAGAATATAATACTCTAGTCTGGAGGATCTTTCCTCTATCGTGTAACTCCTCTGTTTTCTCCTCAGGAACTATGAACGAGTTTGTTCCCAATGCGGCTGCACAGGACAGAAACATCACACCACAGGTGGGAAAAATACAGTAACAGCATTAAAACATTAAAATGATTGCTAATTGCTAAAATTATTTCCTTAATTGATAAATCTGCAGATTATTTTCTCAATAAATTAATAAATCGTTTGGCCTATAAAATGTCACAAAATAGATGCTCACCATCGTTTCCCAGGTTCCAACTTCCATCTTTTTTTTTTACCAGCAGTCAAAAACCTGAAGATATTCTGTTTACACTGAAATAAAACAACAGGAAAAGGCAGCAAATCCCCACATTGAAGAAGCTAGAATCAGAGAATGATTGTTGTTTTTGAAAAAACAACAAAATAGTTGATTTTTTTTCTGTCAATCAATGAAACGGTTAGTTGTTTCAGCTCTAGTAGAGATTCACCCTTATTATTAAGCTTTAAAGCTGATCAGCAGCTGATCAGCAGTTGCTGTCATGGTCAGCAACCAATTATAGGTGCATGTTGGTGCAATTATGTATTCTTGTTAATTTAGTGCATGACAATGTATTTAGGTAACAATGTACAATTTGAGATACTTTCCATTTAGCCTCAGAGCTAAAGAGTTTGAAAATGCATATTCATCTCTGTAAAAAACAAAACCATACAGTAAGGGGGGTCTTTGGTTTTCATCCCACAGAGTCAAATGATGTCTTTCTAGGCTGCAATCATATTGAATGTGCAGTCGAGGAAAACAAAATCTTAAAAATAGTAGAGCTGTCCTCCTCGACCAAAGAAATTCTTAGTCGAATAACACTGATACGATTTTCTCGATTAGTTGATTTAATCAACAGATCTGTAAAACTGAGTTTCTCCACAAAGAATCACACAAAAGCGCCACTTTAAATCTTGTGTTTACCAGAGATGTGCTCACAAATTTCTTGGAAATAAGTCATTCAGCATGAAAAAAGCATAAAAAATGACTAAAGAAATCTTGGTCAACTAAAACCAAAACGATTGATAAGTCGATTAATTGACTTAGAGGAGGCAGCCCTAAAATATAGTGTCTGTGTCTTAAAATGTTTTATATCATAAAATACCTTCTCTCCCAGCAGTCTCCTAACTCTGAGTCTCGTTATGGCCTGGACCCAGAGCTCCTGCCCAGTGTTGTAAGTTCTCTCTTCACATCTTTTCTTGACTGACTTCTGCAGCTCCTCTGACAATGAAAGACTATTTCCTGCTCAGCTTCTTTCAGGCTTTTACCCATAAAGGAACAGTGTTTAGCTTTTAGGGGGATCTATTGGCAGAAATGTAATATAATATTAATAAGTATGTTTTCTGTAGTGTATAATCACCTGAAAATAAGAATTGTTGTTTTCGTTACCTTAGAATGAGCTGTTTATATCTACATGCGTAGCGGGTCCTCTTCACTGAGCCATGTTTCTACCATAGCCCAGAACCAACAAAGCAAACACTGGCTCTATAGAGGGTCATTCACGTTTCCACATTTTTGCGTCGACCACCATAGTTCTTCTACATGCTTGGCACACGGGAAAAGCTTCAGTTGGTTGCCATCTACAACCTCACCGCTAGATGCCGCCAGATCCTACACACTGCACCTTTAAATGGCAACAACGGCCATTTTTAAAACATTGATATTATTCTGGAGGCTATATAACATGAAGGAAAAAATACTGCAACTTGCTCATGGGCGCGCCGGGAAACCACAAGGTGGCAGCGTCATCACGGTAAACAATAACTGCCTGTCAGTGGCGATTTGAATGCAGTGTAGGATTTCAACAACATCTGCAATATAAATAAACATGCTGTCACTTTCTGAATCTATTTTATGTTAACAATAAACACTAATAAGACAGGGAAACTGTGTCAGACGTTTCTTGATTTGAGCAGCAGCTAGCTCATAGTTTTCACAGTGAGGAACAGCACACCAGTAAGGCATCTCAGACTATTTCCATCTGTGCTATTCTTGGTCAACAAAAGTTTAGAACTGTATTTCTAGAATTAGCTATAGCTAACGTTATTTTACGATCTAATTAGCTGGCTACAAATATGCCGCGTCTGTCGCTAACACGGTCGCTAGCCACGGGATGATGATGACGATGTCATGGATCTCTCCGTTTCAGTGGACAGCGCTTGTATAAACTATAACTACTGGAATATGAAGGAAGTCAGAAAGGTACGACATTGTTTCCCTGTCTTGTAAGTGTTTATTATTAACATAAAATAGATTCAGAAAGTGACAACATGTTTATTTATATTACAAATGTTGTTGAAATTCTATACGCCAAACTTCAAATTGCCACTGACAGGCAGTTACTGCTTACCGTGATGACGCTGCCACCTTGTGGTTTCCCGGCGCGTACATGAGCAAGTTGCAGTATTTTTCCCTCATGTTGTATAGCCTCCAGAATAATATCAATGATTTAAAAATGGTCGTTGTTCCCCTTTAATTGCGACACACATCTGCAGCATCACAAAGCACCGCATCAGTTCATGTCATGATGTGTGTTGCCATTTACAGTACATGTTTGAGAAAACATGGGCGAGTGTGGCAGTAGCTTGTATTAGTGATTTCTAGCTCTATCTACTATTATTTGTAACTAGAAGTACTACAAAACTACTAATATACCATTTTTTTTTAACAATGACATGAACTACACTCCAGGTAGGACAGTTTTTGTGCTTATAGACCATTACTTTGTAAACATAAATATTCCAAATATGTCCCAGTTTATTTCCTGTTGCAGTGTATGTGAATGACATCAGCTGACAGGAAGTAAACATGGACCCAAGCTGTTGCCTAGCAATGCCATTCCGTTGAAACGGTCTATTGGTAATTTCATACTTGCTTAGACATACAGTAGGATATAACTATATTGAATATAGATATCTGCCTCTATTTAACCATAGTGAAATGATACCATACTCTTGCTGATTGTCATGGTTACACCACTGTCTCTCTCTGTCTGTCTCAGGTGAAGGTGATTGCAGAGGACAGGGCAGAGTGGGAGGGCAAGGTCTTCGTCTCAGAGCCTTTTTCCCGTCTTCCTCCTCTGGCAACTACTTCCTGTATCATAGAGGACAGAGGTAAACATTCAACATGCTGAATCGGCCAAAAAGCCTCCGACACGGGCCGAGTAAAACAAGTAAAACAATTATGATTCAGATGTGAATTACAAATATAATATTTTGATGACCATATTGAGTTTCACCGTACTTTCAGCCAACCTTCACATCATTCCTGACCTTGTTATCTATCTGTTGGTAAGGTAACGCGAGTCCTTTCGCCATCCGCTCCGCCTCGTACTGCGTGCCCTGTGAAGGTCAGACTGCCCTGCTCAGCCGTCTGCCGCTGGGAGCTCTGGTCGCCCCTCTGGCAAAACAAAACGCTGGAGAGGTCAGTTTTTAGCTACTGTGCTTATTCTTTAATCTATTAAAAATGAAATTGTAAAACTAACAGCAATAACGAAACAAGGACTTACAAGTAGTAGCAGTGAGTGAAACAGGAAATATCTAGGGACATGTTTGCATGGAAGTGAAGCCATTTCGTAACGCTACAATTAACCCGTGTAGAGTGAAGGTTTCTGTGGCGATATACACGTTTGTATTTGATGTGAATGTGTGTGTGTGTTTGTTGCCTCTAGAAGCCCCTGCCCGTGTGCAACGAGCCAGAGTGTGTTATGGGTTGTGGAGGTTGCGGAGCCTCCATGTCCCCGGCGATGGGCTGGCAGGACTGTGGTCAGAGGTTTTACTGCCCCTTCTGTGGTAAACTCAGTGAAGGTAAGATTTAACATTGAGCATCTATGCATACAGGTAATGCTCATCCCCAAACTGTAGTTCAGGTTCAGTGTTATACCTTTAAAGCCCCGTTTCCACCGCAGGAACTTTTTCCCGGGAACTAAAAACCTTTTGATGAACTCATTGCGTTTCGACTGCAGGGACCAGGGTCTAAATTAAGTTTTGGGGACATTTCTGGGGCCTTAAAAATACCCTGTTGGTGGGGTAGTACTTCCTAAAAGTACCGGAACCTTCGGGGTGGAGTTTCCACCATCGTTGATTGGTGAAACACACGCACAGCACTGCTGCTTCAACTGTACCGCTTTATTCATAAACAAGGAAGTACTCTAGTATTGATTTAGGACCATTTTAGGACGAGGGGAGAACATTTCTCTTCATTTGATAACATTGAAAGTAAATGCTGTTGGCTTCCGACTCATTTAAAAAAAGACAGAGATAAAAAAGAGAGAGAGATCGCGAGGGCAAGCGGTAACGTTAGAATAGGGAGACAGCGCGGCGGTGTTGTGAATGAGAGTTCTTTGAAAAGTAGTTCCAGGGACTAAAAGTCCTGGGAACCTTTGGTGGAAACTTGTCTTTAGATAGCCGTGTTCTCAGTACAGATATGAAAATATGATTTCCTGCTCAGAAATAGTCCGTTCTACTCCATGCTGTTGGTGATCGGAAATCAAACATTTGGAAGCCATTTCAATGTGTTGGACTGCTGCACCTAACCTGAATGCAGATTCCTGAGATTGCTGCTTCCTTTTCCTGCAGCAACAGTTTTTCTCTCTTCTCTTGTGTCTCAGTGCCGTGGCAACACTACCAGCCCACCAAAGGGGTGGAGGGGGGTCGGGTGGATAAAGACAAGAGGCCTGAACTCAGTATGGGGTCATACGAGATACTCAATTCTCAGAAGGTTAGTTTCACCTTCTACAGTTGTTAGTTTTGTTTGCATATTAGTTATCATTACCTGCTCTTGAGAGTTGTTGAAGCAATGTTGGGTTGATACCATTTGATACACATATTGGGTGCAAAATTCTTTGATTAAATTGATCAATAATCCCTCCAAAATACCACATTAAGACACCAAGACCTTGAGGAACACCATAGATAAAGCCATGCTGTGATTTGGTATCAAAGTTTTTGACATTTGGAGATTTCTGCAAGAAATGCATTTTTCGGGGATTGGATGGTGACCACTTCTGTTCTGGAAACTGCTCAGAAACCCCCTTATAGAGATGCGAAGTCCCTCCCCTTCCAGTGGACCCTATGGGTCCTCATTTCAGAAGAAATATGTACGGTAGTCAACGGTGAAAGACAAATATGTTGCGCCATGAATCACACATATGATCTTTATCATAGTATCATATAGTTTTGTGTGAAACCGCTCAGTGAACTACATCTCTCGTTTCGCACAACATACGTCACCAACACTAGCTAGTTAGCTAACTATGTTCCACGCACAAATGAAACGTTATCTTACCTGACGTGTTTTATTCAGCGACTCCTGGTCTTTTTATCAGCCGGGAGGCAAAAGAACGAACAAGACCCGTCACTTGTGTGAGTACATCCCAGAAGGAAACACACGGCATCGTAGCTTCAGTGAGAGAGACGTCACTTACATGACTTTTGGGTGTGTAGTTCAATTTCTAATTCCGTATTTTCACAGTCTTTTACTTCAACAGATTAACAACAAACTGCGACTTTCACATCATATGTGTGAGTCATGGTGCAATCCAAACGGGATCAAAAAAATATTTGTCTCTCGCCGTTGACTACCGTTCATAGTTTTTTCCGAAATGAGGTTCCATGTTGGTCCACCGGAAAGGGAGGGACTTCGCTTCTCTATAGTCAGTCTACCTAGGAAAGCCATCCGTCCTCTGAATGCTCTACTGTAGGTCTCTAGTTTGTGCCTGTAAAGTTTCATGAGGCTGTGATTATCCTAGAGGTCACAACATTTTATACAATGAGGTCAAGTTTCAAAAAATGGTCTCACTACAATGAAATGGTTACTATGGGGACTAACATCATCACACATGAATACAACTGGACTTTTTGGATCCACAAGAGTCTCAGCGTTACAGTGATACACAATTTATGTAATTCCAAGACTGTTTAGAATTTGCATAAATAATAGATTTATACTGCATGCAAAAAACTGCATGTGATTATCATAAAGTAGGCATGTCTGTAAAGGGGAGACTCTTGTGTACCCATAGAACCCATCACATATCTTGAGGTCAGAGGTCAAGGGACTCCTTTGAAAATGGCCATGCCAGTTTTTCCTCGCTAATTTCTAGCGTAACTTTGGAGCATTATTTAGCGTTCCTCCCGACATGCTTGCATGAACTTGGTACCAATGGATTCCTTAGGTTTTCTAGTTTCATATTATAGGTGCAACTTCTGAAAGTCAGAATAGTGGCCGGGCCCACTCGATTTTAGCTTCTCAAATATGAGGATGTGTTGCTTTTCTGTGTTTAATATCATTGTAGATTTAATAGTTTTGGGTCAAACAAAACAAGGGAAAAGATGCCTTGTGTGTGTAAACTGTTGAACTTAATTTCAGGGTGAACCTGCAGCACTGCTTCTAGCCTTAGATGTGTCTGCGTCAGCGGTGAGAGGAGGACATTTGGAGTTTGCAACACAACAAATCCTCGCTCTGCTCACCTCTCTGAAGAGGTAAAATACGCTCCCACCTAACTGTAAATGCACACACACTCTTTTTCACAGCCTGCTCAGTAGAATCCCTATGCAGGTTTGGAAATACTGTGGAAATAGAGACAACGGTCCATGGTCTGGTTTCCAGCCAGCCACCTTAAGTTTCATCTGATTTGTGTAGGGAGGATGGTGATGCCTTGTCGGACGTCCGCGTTGGCTTGATGACGTATGACAGTAAGATCCACCTGTACGACCTCAGCCCCGCCCTGTCCCGCCCACACATGCTGGTCATCACGGAGACAGAAGACCTGCAGCTTCCTGTGAGGGAGGGGCTTCTGGTGTCCCTGAAAGACTGTATAGACGGTATCGACAGGTAACAGACCGACCGTTCTTTCAGATGTATTTTGTAGAGTCAACTACAGTACGTTGTGCACATGATTCTGCTCATAATTTCATACATCACTCTTCTAAGTTTTATTTTATTTAAATTTTATGTTCATGTTTGTTAAACTATTGCGTTCAGCAGCTGAAAGCGGACCGATCAGCAAACCATGGCCAGTGGTTTAGTAGATGAGCCCCTTTTATAGTCTACAAAAGGGGCTGGTTCATGGGCTGGTTTTATGAAGCTAGTGACGTCCTTCTTACCTTGCTCGCAGTGGGCAACTCCGGGGTCTGAAAAGTGAAGCCAATGCAGAAGTGCCTTAAACTTGCATTATTTCTACCAGCCAGCAGAGGGCGACTCCTCTGGTTGCTAAAAGAAGTCTGATTGTATAGAAGTCTATGAGAAAATGATCCTTCTTCTCACTTGATTAATTACCTCAGTAAACATTGTAAACATGAGTTTATTGTCTCAATCGCTAATTTCAAGTCTTCTGCCCAGAAAGTACCAAATACCTCCCTGCAAATAGAAGTGACATTTTTTTGCTACTTTGCTGAAAATAATTTAATCCCTTTGGTATTCATTGGCATAAAGTGACCATTATCTGCCTGTTGTCTGTGTGTGTAGTGTGTTGCAGCTTATTCCTCAGTTCAGTCCAGAGTGTGACGACTCGAGTGGAGTTCCCATGGAGCTGCCTGTCAAAGCCGGGCTAGCCGTACTGCAGGTCAGTAAACACTGCTCACACTTTGATGGGCTTTCTTCAAAGTGTATAAGAAGCTTCTCCTGTATTTATTGTGGCTGCACAAGGAGGGATAATAATCCTGATTATGTTGCAAGCTGTCAATGATTAGTGGCAGAGATTTTAAGACATCCCCTCTTCACTATTGTCTGTGACATGATATGATTTAATAGGGATGGGACGATACACCTATCTCCCGATTCGATACTATCACGATACTTAGGTGCCGATTCGATATATATTGCGATTCGATATTACGATTTATTGCGATTTTTGTTAACTTTTTAACACTAGACCAGGGGAAAAAGTTAAAAGTCGATTTTTTTCCCCCACCCCTATGATTTAAGGACTGTATTTTGTTTGTTTCCAGGCTCTGAGTTGTCCTGGCAAGCTGCTGATCTTCCATACTGCCCCTCTGATAGAGATGGGACACACAAACTCATCCTCAGGGTTCTTTGGCTCCAACAAACCAAAGGTATATAACACACACACACGCACGCACACATACACATACACACACACACAGTTGGCTTCCTGTACAGGTGGGAGGATAAAGCAACAGCATCGTTGTGTACAAGTATGAAGTCAGTTTCACGATTGTAGGTTTGCATTAATTCCCTCCTCTTTTGTTTTTTTTCCCCAGTCCATCTTTCAGCCATCAGAGCTAGCCATCTCATTGGCCAAGGAGTGCGTCAGTCAGGGCTGCGGCGTTCACCTGTTCGTCCTCTCCCAGCAAGACGTGGGCGGGGCTTGGCCGGGGCACATTCCATATCTAACAGGTGGAGCTCTGCACACCTACAGCCACCTCCAGGTATATCAACAGCTCCTCCCGTTGTAGCACCGGAAATGGCACAAAATTAACTACATAAAGAAGAAATCTGTGGTGGTCTTTTCTTAAAAGGAATAGTTCAACATTTTGGGAAATATATAATATTATAATTTTTATGATATTATATTCACAAAAATGTGAATATTATATTATTATAATATAATATTCACATTTTTGCCAAGAGTTGGATGAGAAGATTGCTACCACTTTCGTTTTTGTCAGCAAAATTTAAGGCTGTTGCCAGTAAGCTTATCTTAGCACTAAATAAAAATACCATTTACCAATATCAAAAATTTGGCAAAATATTTAGCTGTCAGCACTTTGAAGCGGCCGGTAGAGCTACTCGGAAGTGCGGCTGGGTGATAATTCAATATGATGAATTAACGTCTTTCAGTTGAATCGTATCGTGATGAAATCATATATCGAGATATCGCGATACACAATTACGCCCTCTAAATTGATAATAACAAGCACACATACTAACTGAAATTTCTCAGAAAATCTGATATGAAATATTTTGAGGGGAATATCATTTGACACACTTTACATTACCACTCAGACCCAATGTGTTTAACAAACGGTGTATATACGGAAATATTTATTTACTTTTTCTTTATTTACTTGAAATGTTCATGTTGCCCTAAAGTTCTTAATTAAATGAGAAAATACTTAGTACTTTTCTTTTGACAAGTATTTAATTCACACGGGAGAATACAAAAATAGGCTTTACAATGTGGTTATAGCCTATTTATTCTTGATTTACCAGAAAACATGCTATATCATGATATATATCATTATCGAGATATGAAATTACCTATATCGTGATAGAAGATTTTGGCCATGTCCCCCAAGTATTTTGTGTTTTTAGCTGTATTTTGGTGAAATGATGACTGTTTGGAATATTCTAAGCATACAGATGAGTTGGAGGTCCCATTGTAGACTGGTATTTTTTTTAATTCCCACTACAGGGAGAATTGGATAGAGAGCGTTTCAGCACTGATCTAAAGAGCATTGTAGAGACGGACACAGGCTACAAGGCTGAACTCAGGATTTTTGTCAGCAAAGGTGAGCGACGTACATACATATATTTGCATAAATTGATAAGAGTATTAAATACTTGACAAATCTCCCTTTTAGGTACATTTTGAACAGATAATAGCTGCGATTAATCGCGATTAATCATGGACAATCATGCAATTAATCGTGATTTAAATATTTTAAATGATTGACAGCCCTAATTATAGCCTTCTGGTCACCTAAAAATGTCTTGTTCGGTTGTACTTGGCTCCACTGATTTGTACGTGTCCTTACCAGATATGCGTGTGTCCGGCTGCTATGGACTTTTCATCCCCGGGCCTAGCCCCAGCCAGGTCACCATGGCGACTCTTGATTGGAGGACAACACTGGCTGTGGAGCTCGCACACACCAGAGCTGTGGATGAGACGAGAGGTGTAGCCATACAGGTGGGTTTATTGGTGCCTTCAAATGGGGTCGTGTTTACCGTGTTTATGAGAAGAGTCCATATGACACCCCCCTCATGTCGTATTCACGACCTCATGTGGAAATCCTTCTGTTAGTTGAGATTTAATTACATTGTTACACCATTTTTTATACATTTTTATATATAATTTTATAAATAAGATGACAACTGTGCCACAGACGTTTTACTTTTAACAGTAAAACAGTAACTCAGTGCTGACTGCATTCTGTTGATACTCTATGATGCACTTAATAATAATAAATAATAACCCAGTCCCTTAAACTTTTTTTTTGTTTAACCATAATCCTCCTCTCTCCCCTCCTGTTTGTCAGGCTGTATTATCTTACAGCACCCAGACAGGAGACAGGAGGACCAGGGTTCACACTCTGACCCTGCGATCCTCTCGTCACCTACAGGACGCTTTCCGGCAGTATCAGGCCCAAACACTACTCACCTTCTACTGCAAAAAAAGTAAGGATCTTTCACTGTAGATTAGTGCGTTATTTAGGCGTTCTACCATTAAAAAAATACAATGCTTTTTAACATCAGCATCAGTTGTTGTTGTAAATAGCTAATTGATATGTATGATTTTTATCATAAAATATGGGGAATATAGCATGAATGCTTGGAAATGAATCGACTTCATGAGAATGTGAGAATCTTTAGTGTATAATCACCTGAAACTAAGAATAGTTGTGTTTTCGAGACCATGATCAATATGATTTATAGATTCCCTCATACCTGATATTGTTGTCAATGAAGACCACAACATTTCCCATAAACATAAGAAGATTTTTTCACAATCTAAAGCCACTTTCTGTTTTGGGTTATGAAACAGTCCAGTAGATTCCCCTCTAAATCTGAACTGTAAAGATAATGTAGAATGTATTGTATGTACGTATGTATATATATTAGAAGCCAGTAGACGCTTCCTTCTTAGTTATGGAATAATTTGTTGATAGTAATTCTTAAAGTGACACATAAGACAGTATTAATTTGTGTTTTGGTGCTCCTGTGCAGTTTACTGTGAGGTGTTGGAGCGCCCTCTACAGGAGCTGAGGGAGGAACTGCAGACGGAGGTAACAGAAGCGTTGGCGTCCTACCGTAAACACTGCTGCTCTGCTTCAGTGTCTGCTGGACAGGTGAGGTCTGGAAACATAAAATACACTTCATAGTTTTAAATTCTTACAGAAGTATAAAGTTTTCTTTTTACTCTTAAAAAAACACAAGGGTGCACTGTTGTAAATGTATAAAAAGTGTAAATGTTTCAGTTATTTTAGAGAAAAATCAGAATGACTAATTTTAGTCATTATGTTAATCCTTTATTTATTTATTCATATATAGTACATAGTACACAGCCTAACTACGGAAAGTTAATTTAGATATTTTTGACTGTATGTGCTGTGCTCTGTGTGTGTTTGTGTGTCCTGTAGCTGGTCCTCCCTCAGTACCTGCGAGCACTTCCTGTTTACATCAACAGTCTGAGGAAGAGCGAGGTGCTGCTGCCGGGCCTGAGGAGCTCCGTCCACCAGCGGCTGCAGCAGCGCTGCCAGGTGCTCAGCATGGACACCTGCAGCACCTCCACACACTTCTACCCTCTGCTGCTGCCTCTGGTCAGTGCCAGTATCACAGTGTATCAGGCTGACATTCTGCACGGACAGAATGTTGAATAAATAACACTAGTTTAAGCTGAATATCACCTACTGTCACATAATATGAAATAACGTTACAATAGTGCCAACAATTCTTT
The DNA here is from genome assembly GCA_916701645.2 of Sebastolobus alascanus. Classification (NCBI taxonomy): domain Eukaryota; kingdom Metazoa; phylum Chordata; class Actinopteri; order Perciformes; family Sebastidae; genus Sebastolobus; species Sebastolobus alascanus. Next base: position 1,277,129 of record CAKAOJ020000111.1, read on the forward strand.
GTGTTTATAAGTTAAATGGTACTTAATTAGATGTGTAGCAGGGTGTGCTATTGTCGCTAGTGTTTTTAAATTGTTGTAAACCATCATTAGTTACATCTGAAAAAATGTTTTTGGCTATAAATTAACTCCTTAAACCTCCTATTCGCTATTCTGTCTTTATCATATGAAACTATAAAAACTATAAAAATGTCATTCTAGCTTGTCATGAAGAACGCTAAATAACGCTACGAAGTTACGCTGAATTTTTGGCGAGGAAAACCTGGCATGGCCATTTTCAAAGGGGTCCCTTGACCTCTGACCTCAAGATATGTGAATGAAAATGGGTTCTATGGGTACCCACGAGTCTCCCCTTTACAGACATGCCCACTTTATGATAATCACATGCAGTTTGGGGCAAAAACCATACAGGTTTTTTTTTTCATGCAGTACAAATGTGTTATTTTCTCCAATTCTAGAATGGTGTATTTGAATATTTCTGCATACTGGGGTCCCTGAATTACATCAATTGGATATCACTGTAAAGCTGAGACTCCAATTGTATTCAGGTGTGATGATGTTGGTCCCCAAAGCCCTTCTAAGCCCTGAAACACACAATTTATTTTAATTAATTAATTAATTATTTTTTATATCCTATTTATGGCTAGAACAACTTGACACACAGTGCTGAGCTGCATCTCAAATTAATCTTCAGGTTCCCAGCTTTCAGATGATGTACACCACTTCTATGTGACATCTACTGTTGACTTTTTATCTCCCCCTGAACATCCCCTGTCCCCCACCCCTACCCCTCTAGAAAAAGAGGGTGGAATGGTACTGTAAGGGGTTGATATAAATCCTGTGGCATTTAATGCAGTGAACATGTGGCTGAAAAAAAATACAAATTTCAGTAACAGGCAGGCCGCACACACCCTGCTGCTGATGTAAGAGCAGTTATTTTATTATGCCAAAACAAAGTTTCTCCAGCATTACATTAGTGTTGACCTGTGACCTTTATTTCCATTGACCAAATTGTGGATGGAGAATTTGAGTCATTTCTCTCTCTGACACACATCTGTTCGTTTTCACTCATTTGTCACCTGCAGCCACAGTCAGCAGACAGCTCCAGCCCTCCAAACCCAGAGGAGGCACTGCGCTGCTGTGCTGCGAGCCTGGAGCCAATGTGTCTGTATTTGGTTCATGCACCCCTCACCTTGCTGCTCTGGGTGGGCACCCAAGTCCCAGCATGCACCCTGGTCGAGCTCTTCAACACCAGCTGCTTCTCCTCCCTGCCCTCTGGAGAGGTAAGAGATTAGACGGATGTATTGTAGGCATACACATACACATTAGCAAGGGCTAATACGGCAATGCTGCATCTTCATCAATTTAAATGGCCAACTGAAATCAAAGTGTTTTTACAAGCATTTTTATACAAAAAAATGAAAAATAATGTCTTCTAATCAGCTGCATCAGCTTTGCTGTAAAGAGTTCAGTAATAAACACCAAACCTTCTCACATCAGAAGATGCTTGTGGCAAGAATAAAAAGCACTTAAATTGTCAGTTATAAACAGTATTTTATAAAGTATAGAGTAATGTTAAGAGAAAGTTATTGAGAAGAGGAAAAGGAAGGAGTTGGAGATGGATCCGAAAATGATGATAAAGGAACTAGTTTGATATGAAGAAGACTGATGATGCCTTTCACCACGGAGCTCAGCAGTTTTTATAGTGATACTGATTTAACCATAGACTGTATATAAGAAGTGGACGTAGTCACCATGACGTCACACATTGGTTTGTGGACTGCCATTTGGAAGCCTAGAGTTTGGCATTTTGGCCGTCGCCATCTTGGTTATTTGCAACCGGAAGTGACACGAGAGGGTGGAACTAAGTACAACCGAACGCTGAATAAGACATTTTTAGGCGACCAAAATAGTTATAATTAACTTTCATGAACTGAAAACACACTGTGAAAGGGTTAAAGTTCAACTCGCACACCGGACAACGACAATAAGTAGGTAGAGCAGGTCGTCTGTTTTCTGTCCATTTCTGATGTGTTGTGTTTCTTCAGACTAAGCTGCCGGTTCTTGAAAACCCTCTGTCCATCAGCGTTCGATCCCTCATCAACACACTGAACTCCCAGGCACCCATTACCCGCAAGGTGAGCTGCTGACCGTCCTGCTGCAACAGTCTCATGAGACGGCCAACACCTGTGACCTTAAAGGGTAATTTCGGTATTTTTCAACCTGGACCCTATTTTCCCATGTGTTTGTGTCTAACTGACTAATAGAGACAACGTTTTCTGACATTGGTCCAGTATTGAGTGAGAGCGCCAGTGGCGTAAATATTGGCGGTGCAACCTGTGCGGCGCACCGGGGCCCAGAAGCTGTATGGGGCCCAAAAATCACCTTCCTACACCGTGTCCACACTGAATCCATTATATGCACTTCTGTTACGACATGTAAACAAACCACGTAGGCTACCTATCAGCTGTTCGCTCGAGATCAGACTGGAGACGTAACCATTTATCTTCCTTCGTTTGTTCTTTTTCCAGAAAACACAGTTTAATATTGTGATATTTACTGGAAATGACATACAATATAGCCAACAACAGTAGGAAACTTTCAGCTCTCTGGTGATCTCCCTCCAGCCAGCTGCCACCTTCTTAAGGTGTTTGTAGTGAAATGAGGAGGTATCGTATAGATTATTCCCTCATTTCAACTTCACCAATCAGCCGCTCCTCGTCCATTGAGGCGATTTCAAGGCGAGCGACAGGAATAAATAGAAAACAGCTGGGTGTCTGACAAAAGTTCAGCTCACAGCCAGGACGTTCCAATAAAAAAGGACATGGTTCGTAAGCAGTGTTGTTGATGACTTTGCGGAGTACAAGACCTGTAGGATAAACTTCTAATAGGTGAGTACTGGTTTGTTTTTGTTATTATGGAATGGGATGGGGGATTTAAATCTATAGCTCTGTAATTGTTACATCTCATATGTTGGAAAATGTGCACCTACTGAAGTCTGTGTCTGTGATGGCATTTGACTGCTGAGTCCAGGGCAGGATGTTAAATTAGCGTTGATGAATTTGGCGCTCCGGCTGCTGTCCGTGGTGCTGATCTAAGGCTGGTTTGCAGTATGGGAGGTTCATGGTGAGCCTCTCCATGGTGGCACAGCAGTTGTCTGCTTTGTAATTGTCTGGAGTGGTTGTGTGTTTACATGCATGTGTGTGCACAAGTGTGTGCTTGTGTTTGGGGCGAGGGCCCAAGAAAAAGATTTGCACTGGGATCAATCACAATTATGTTACGCTGCTGGAGAGCGCTGTAGACGGCAGCCACAAAACGAGCTGCCAGGGCAAGTGAGCAGCGTCAATGTAACGCTACATTCACCAAATGCGCTTGTTCTTGCCGCTGACAGGCTCAGATTTGTATTATAAGTGTCTGACAGCATTGGACATTGAACATTGGAAAGAACCCTACCGAGAAATATAACGTTTTTCTTACCTTTCTCTTGATCCGGTCGTTTTGTTATTGTGTCCAAGTCCCGCTCAAGGAGAAGTCTCGTTGTGAAATCTGAATATCCGTATACTCTGGCTCAAATAAATACAGGCGACCATTGAATTCAAAGACCTCGTCCACATTGTTGAAATCATCTAAATATTCAGACAATCAGAGCCGGTCACGGCAAAAACAAGCACTTTTAGTGGACGTAAATGATGGTGCCAGCTTGCCCCAATAGCACCATGTTACAGCTTGTGAGCGGCCGTCGTCTACAGCGTTCTCCCTCAATACTGGACCAATTTCAAAAATTGTTGTCGCTATTAGTCAGTTAGACAAAAAACATGGGAAAATAGCTTGAAAACACCAAAGTTACCCTTTAAATGACACAGTTGCTGTTTCAATATGTGATTAACTGGTGTCAGGATTCTGATATTTCCCTGCAACATATTCAAGGCATGCTAGTACAGATTCACGATTACATGTACCAGTACACAATTCCCAAAAGAGAATCAAAGCGGCAGACAGAGGAGGGCTGTGCGTTTTGAGAAGCAGGATGTGTAACCTCCTCTTGTACCGTCCTCCCCATCCACACCAAAGTCATATCAGGACGAATTACTTAAAGTGGGTGTTGACTGATGATGCCACCACTTGTAGCCAAGCCCCCAGGAAGAGCGCCGGGCTTTGAAGCAAATTTTCGTAGTGGCCAAACGGTGGTACTACAACTTCCGTGTCCGTCACGTGATGCCATTGGGCCCAAAAAGACTTTTTCCCATGGACTTACAATGGGAAAGAGACGTCTGTAACTCAGTTTTAATTTATTATTTATTCAGTTTTTTTATTTAATTTAATTTTTTTTTTAATTTTTAATTTTTTTTTTAGGTAATCGCCGGAAGATCCGGGTACTTTACCACCGGGCAGTCGAGCCATTTTGGCTTCATGCACCACTGAGCAACTCTCATAGGAATGAACGGGAGCCCGCCTCCAACGCTGTATCCGGTTCTCTTTATACGTGCTTGTAGCCGCTGATAATGTCTGTTCTTCTGTCTCAGCTGTGGGTGGTGAAGCAGGGCGACACCTGCGAGGAGGCCCTGCAGCGCCACCTGGTGGAGGACAAGAGTCCCAACGGAGGGGCGTCCTATGCAGACTTCCTCTACCATCTCCACGTCAACTCTGTCCGGCTTCTGCAGTGACTTCACACACACATTTCCTGACCTCTCTGGGTGCAGTATCTTCTGTAGACCTTTTCAAACTTGACAACATCAACATTCTAAATGGGCCTCTTTGTATTTCCCGCAAAGAGTATAGACGCAAAGAGGCGAAACTCTGGTGCTTTTTTGACAATGGCCGCTTGATGGCGCTGCGGTAGCGCCGCCGCCATTTTGGACTGAAAACGCCAATGAGTCCAAAGCCATGAATGTATAAAGATACGACTGTAAATCAGAGGATAATTTTTTTCGAGGTAAATCAACTTCCCCGTACGAACACTTAAACAGCCCTCATTTAAATCATTAGGACCTAAAAGTTGTAAAATTAACTGATAGCTGAAACCAGAGTTATTTTCCTCGGCATAATAAACGTGCATCAGACCCACAGGACTGCACCGCCCTGCACGTTTATATGACATATCCGGTTCTGCCAGCTTTCTGCTAGCTGTATGCGGCTGTAATAATGGATATATTGGCTGTAATTCATCACTTTCATTATCTTATAATACACCCATGGGCTGTATGCTGTAAGCCTGTACCGTGGTGGATTTATTATCGTCTCTGTTCCTAAACAACCGGCTATCAGCCAGTAGCTAGTAGTGCTAGTAGCATGACAGACAGAATTTAATGTAGTTGAAGGCAATTTACTAACACGCAGGACTCAACCTCTTATACATCCATGGTCTGTGGTCTATTGGACATCGATTTTTTTTTAAGTTTGAGATCGCTCTCAAAATCTGTGTGCTGGATTTTTCTAACTTCCAATTATGTCCATCGCTCACTTTTATGCTCCTCTGAGACATTAAAATTCTGACAATAGAATAGAAATAATTTTGTTTTAATTTTGTACGGCACTTTGTAGGCGGACGTTTAACTGGCGTCATTATGGTAGTCGACTCGATTACGGTCCAAAATGGCAGAGGCGTTGGTCTGCTGCTGGGCGCTGGAGTTGCAATGGAACGTATAATTGACTTTCACTTCTTACGTTCAATATACGTTCTTTGTTTCCTGTCCAGTATTTGTTAATGCTTGTTAATGAGCTGTTGCCCTAGCAAAAGAATGGCAATGAAAAGGTCTAAAAAAGATGGCGCTGCATCATATTTGCCTCCAGAAGGATGGGAGCAAAAGTATTACTAGACAGTATTACTGTATAATGTGGAATATCAAAGGCCGGTGCATGGAGACATTTTAAGAGATATTCAATTACTGACTGCTGTGATATGTGTGACGTTTGCTGTGTTGAATGTGATCCGTGCTGTTCTGAAAATGTGTTTATGATGCTAATTTATTCCTGTGACATGGCAAATCTCTAATCTCTGCCTGAGATTTGTGTGCGTGTGTGTGCGTGTGTGTGTGTTTGTGTGTGTGTGTGTGTGTGTGTGTGTGTGTGTGTATGTGTGAGAGAGAGAGAGAGTGTTTGTGTGTGTGTGATGCCCACAGTATGTTCTGTGTGCATAATCTCCTACAAATGAATAAATAAATAGATAAATAAATAAATAAAGACTTTAATTGAACCTTGATTGAAGTTTTCTCCGGTGTAGATTTTTCAGTGTTGTCTAGTTAATGGTGGAACAGTGAAGTTGTGTCTTAGGCGTCATCCTGTAACATCAGATGAATATGTGACTCAGGAAGCTGAAAGGGCAACTATCTAATGAGTCCAAGTGGCTAAACAAACTAATTGGCAGCAATTATGTTGCTGCAAGGGTGGGAAGCACCTGAAGCAGGGGCGGAGTGAGGGTGTGTGGGAGGGGGGGTATTTTTCTTTATTTAATTTATTTATGGTGGCGTCTCCGTGAAGTTGTATTTAAGCAAAATGCTATCACGTCTTAGTTTAGCACGTTAGCATGCTAATTAGCACTAAAAACAAACTACTAGGGATGTCCTGATTTATTATTTTGTGGGCCCGATCTGAGATCTTTAATATTGGGTATTTGCCGATACTAGGGCTTGGTATCGTTTAAACAATTACGATGTCAGTACCTTTAAAGTGATACACACACCAATAGAGTACTTCGTTCGATCTCCATCGTTGAATGGAAGGTGTGTGTGTGACCCACTGTCTAGCTAATCGCCGCGGCAGTGCACAGTGCACATACAGCGGTTACCGCTGATAACGCCGTCCCCCGACCCAGGATGGCGGGACCATGTTGTCAAAACCTGATTTTTTTTTTTCCATTGTTTTTTTCCTTAGTGAGGACATTAAAGGGTTAAAAAAATATGATCAGTTTCTACAGCTGTGACCAAGTGGGGGTCACATGATGTCTTGTCCGGTTTTTGAATCCAGCGCTCCATCACAGCTTTACACTCACTCTGGAGAAAGAGACCAACACAGAACATTCAAACATTATCTGCTCACCACTTAGTGCACACACTGTGTGCTCCTTATTGGCAGCATGTAGGCCGCTCTGCTTTACTGAGTTTGTATCCTCAAGCATTTTGGATGCAGTCCAGTTAGATTCTGGTGGGATCACACGGACTGAAAGGATGTGGACCGCTGGAGCAGAAGTTAAACTGCAAGCACTCCATGTTTGACACTTCATCTTGAGGCAAAGAGAAACATTTATTTTTTCTTTTCACCGGGTCAAGATGATGTACTCAGGGCTGTAGCTATACTCATGTCCTTGGTGATACTTCTGGAACAACAGATGAAAAATAGCCTCTTGGCTAATTCTGGCATTTGTTACACCATGTGTATTTATTAATATTGTGCTGTCCCTTCACAAATAAACTCAAATGTAAATTATGGTGGTGTAATGACATGAAGAGGCGTTTACATCCTACAATTACACACATATTATTACACATGGGGGGAGAAATTTGACAGAAATATTATACATTTGAATTAAAGTGAGTTATACCAGCACTACCTACCTGTAAAGTACTGTTGAGTAGGCTTGGGAACAACATTTAGACAAAATGTGAGCAGTTAAATGACAGAAAGGTGAAATTATGTGACTTTTTTAATCGTCACAATATTTTTATAGAGTGTGGTTGGTGGCTAGAGTTCAGCATTTTATTTATTTATTTTGCCATGGGTGTACTTACAAATGGTAGAAGACAATTTTGCATTGTGACATGCCTTTTACATGTGAAAATGTGCAATGCACAAAATGCATTTAACATGCATATGTATCATGCATGAAAGCCAAATGCTTTAACTAATAATAACCACCATATTTATATAATATTGCTATAATCACCTAATGTTTAGACATGTTATTTTATTTTCTGCAGAGCCTAACACACCTGGGATGTGTGAATTTTATCTTTCTAAAATTAATTTCAGGGTTAATATAAATATTTCTGTAAGGTTTTGTGCATTAAACCGTGAAGCATATCACATCGTCCAGCTTGAATCCACATAAACACGTGCGTTTACAACACACATGGCGGCATGTTTTGAAGGCACAAACCAAGCTCTCTCATATTTGCCCCTATTTGGAAATAAGCACCGTGCAGGCGAGAGGTGTGTTCGATTACAGTGCCGCGCTGTGCCGTTGCGCGCTTTGTCCACCAGAGGGCGGCAGAGAGCGACTCCTCCACTGGCGCTCATTGATGAAGCTGCAACCAAATCAAGCGGACTATGTCAAGTTAGTCTGACTCATCAGCACAAGACCGGAAAACGGCGGATTTTTGCCTTCAAAATAAAGTACAATGTTCTCGGCCAGAAAAGGCGTGTGAACCATAACAGTCAGTGATCATTATAAAGCTAAATAAATAAATATAACAAATTTATTCAAAACTGCATGTTGTGTTTTCCCCATCTTATATGTAAAACCATGTATCATTGCTTATTAGGGCTGTCAATCGATTAATATATTTATTCACGATTAATCACATGATAGTCCATAGTTAATCACGATTAATCGTAAATTAATCGCACATTTTGTATCTGTTTAAATGTACCTTAAAGGGAGATTTGACAAGTATTTAATACTCTTATCAACATGGGAATGGACAAATATGCAAATGTATGTATATATTTATTATTGGAAATCAATTTACAACACAAAACAATGACAAATATTGTCCAGAAACCCTCACAGGTACTGCATTTAGCATAAAAAAATATGCTCAAATCATAACATGGCAAACTGCAGCCCAACAGGCAACAACAGCTGTCAGTGTGTCATTGTGCTGACTTGACTATGACTTTCCCCAAACTGCATGTGATTATCATAAAGTGGGCATGTCTGTAAAGGGGAGACTCGTTTATACATCCATGGTGGGTACTCATACAACCCATTTTCATTCACTTTTCTTGAGGCCGTTTTATTCCTGTAAAGTTATAATAATCGTTATAATTAAAGCTGCGTTTTATTCTGGAAGTCGTGGCAGGAAGTGGCTTCACTCCGGTACGCTGGCTTGATTACGGCTCGCTTTGAGCGCGGTAGCTGTCAGATAGTGGAGACAGACGGAGAGAGAACACCCGCCCTGGTCGCTTCGTTTCTTTCTATATCAAAACCCTCCTTCACTCGGCGCCTCCTAAAAGGCATTTCACCGCTCCGACGGCCGTCTAGCTGCTGGGCGGACCTGCATTTTAAAACGCAAATTTTAAGCGCAAACATTTCTTTTTCCGGAGCTGACAAAAGTAAAAAGAAGCGAGAGAGACAGGGAGAGACATGGCCACGACAACCTGTACGCGATTCACAGACGAATTTCAGCTGTACGAGGAGCTGGGGAAGTGAGTATATGCTGGGTTTTAATGAGTTTGTGTCGGGTTTTTGTGGCTTGTTCCTGGAACGGTTGTCTGGTTTTAAAGTGTATTTTTTGGAGAAATGGTGAAGGAGGGCTGGTTTCCAGGCAGTGCAGAGCATGTGCGTGTGCGTGCGTGCGTGTGTGTGTGTGTGTGTGTGCTTTTTCGGGATGACAGCTCTCAAAATACGCTGCTCTCTCTCTCTCTCACTCTCTCTCTCTCTCACTCACTCACTCTCTCTCTGTCTCTCTGTCTCACTCTCTCACTCTCTCTCTCACTCTCTCTCTCTCTCTCTCTCTCTCTCTCTCTCACTCTCTCTCTCTCACTCTCTCTCTCTCTCTCACTCTCTCACTCTCCTCTCTCACTCTCTCTCCTCTCTCTCTCACTCTCTCTCTCTCTCTCACTCTATGTCTCTCTCTCTCTCTCACACTCACTCTCACTCTCTCTCTCTTTCACTCTCTCTCTCTCTCTCTCACACTCTCTCACTCTCTCTCTCCCTCTCTCTCCCTCTCTCTCTCTCTCTCTCTCACTCTCTCTCTCTCTCTCTGCAAGTCAAGGTCTCTCTCTAACAGATGCTTGCTCTTCTCATACTATTCTGTCATGTATGTTCAGAAAAAAACTTGACAATATTTGCAGCTACATGATATGCATTTTTGCTTCACGTTAAAATTCAGAAAAACGTTGCGGGGTGTCAGAAATGTCTTGTGGTGCAACCATTTGAACCACAGATGAAAAGTTCTACTATTTTTTTCAAGTAACAGGGGATTCATAGATCTTCAGATGTGGTGAATACAGTGAATGTGCATGAAACATTGCACACACGACAGTTTCTGAGTGCTATGATCAGATATCTGCTTGAATAATTAATCTGCAAAAGCTAGGAAACAAAGATCTGTAGAAACAAATGCATTCAAATGAAATTTTACAGGCCATTTTGATCTTTTTTTTTGTCTTTTGGGAACCTTATTTACCTTTTGACCTATTTTTTTTCTTATAATTATATCTATGTAAAGTTCTCAGTTAAAGGCATCTAGATGTACACGTTTTGTATAAACATGCAGTTGCACATTACATGAAGGAGTGACAACTCTTGCTTCTTTAGGAGGCTCTTTTGCAGCATTGTGGTGGCAGTAAGGGTGTAAGAAAATATAAAAAAAATCGAATATCGCGATATTATGTTTTGTGATACTGTATCGATTTAATTAATAGTTCACATGAAAAGATTAACTCAATCAATACTTTATTTAATTTGCAAAGAGATGCGCCCTCTCAAAGTAGTGCTATGATGGTGGATGTTACAGCAACTGTGATACTGAGTGCATAAACAAAAGTAAACTTTATTTACTCAGATTTTATGCATATGGTGGTGTGTTCTTTATACTATGACAGTTTTCCTGAAATTACATTATGTCTATGACATGACTATGAGACATTGCACGTCCTGCGATGAGATTATTGCGTATGCGCACATCGCACTGTCGATGCTGAAACGGTATATCCTGCAGCCCTATCACAAGAGACAAACATGAACATAAAGGTCAGTAAGGTCACCAAACTCACCTATGAGACATCGTTTAAGTCTCTATATTGCAACATTATAGTTATTCTAATATTAGGATCGGGCGGAGGAGACAGGGGAACAATTGAGAAATCATTCCTCGTCATCAGATGCACAGTGTTTGATTATTATGCTTATCACTTGTTATTTAGAGATGGCTTGATTGGCCCCATAACGTTTAGCCAGCCACCTCTGGGATGATAACTGCATCAATGTGTTGTATTCATTTGTGGATTTCATGGAATGAAATCCACAAATGCAAAAATGTTTTCCTTCAGGGATATTAGCAAGTTGTTTTATTTTTGTTTAGTAGTACTAGTAGGGCTGGGACGATTCACCCATCTCCCGACCTCCGTACAGGAGGTCATGTGTTTTTGATGGGGTATTCCTTTAACCAGATATTAAAAAGGCCCAGTATGATAGGTTGAGCTGTGGTCGTCTTCCAAACTGATTGCTGTAGCAGACACAGGGACCAGACTGATATACAACATTGCATCCCAGCCGTGCTCGTTTCATCTCTTAAATAATAAATATTGTTAACAGGAAAAGGTTTTACCTGCCTAACTCAAATATATCCCAAAGCCATTGAGACTTCATGCTCCCATCCTGGCTCTTCTTGATTTAAAAAAAACACATTTGTGAAGAATGCAACTGATCAAATGTGTAGGCCTGGCTGTGTTCAGATAAATCTTAGCTTCTACACAATACACTTCAGTCAAAAAGCGCCGGCTTTGAAGCTCTCTGTGCGAGAGGAGAAAGAGAGACTAATCTGTATGCCCTGCACTGCAAAATATCTTTCATAGACCAATCTTATTATTCACCCAGTCACATAAAGCTTGAAGGAAAGAGCGCAGGTGTGAATGGCTTCGCCTCCTCACGATAACGCTCTCAGTGACTTTGTAATACTAATCCAACATCTGAGGAGAGCTAATTGTTGCGCGCTCACTCTCTAATGGTGTCACTTTCTTAGCAGGGCTTGTGACATTTAGGCATCGTGCCTTTGCCTTAGTATATTTAGCCCATTTATTACAAATCATGTCTACCGTACTTAACTACAAACACCACAGGATGCTTTGAAAAATGGTTGGAAACAATGTTAATCACAAATGTTTTTTTTATAGTAACTAGGCTGAAGTATGCTGAAACACTTAAATAATCTTACTTCAATGTTTTTTTATGTTTTGCCATAAGGTATCAAATTCATATTATAAAGTTAATAATCAAACATACAGTATCAGTATCTTCTTATTAGAAGTATGTAAATGTATGTATATATTTATTATCGGAAATCAATTAACAACACAAAACAATGACACATTTTGTCCAGAAACCCTCACAGGTACTGCATTTAGCATACAAAATATGCTCGAATCATAACATGGCAAACTCAAGCCCAACAGGCAACAACAGCTGTCAGTGTGTCAGTGTGCTGACTTGACTATGACTTGCCCCAAACTGCATGTGATTATCATAAAGTGGGCATGTCTGTAAAGGGGAGACTCGTAGGTACACATAGAACCCATTTTCATTTACATATCTTGAGTTCAGAGGTCAAGGGACCCCTTTGAAATTGGCCATGCAAGTTTTTCCTCGCCAAAACTTTGTGTAAGTTTGGAGCGTTATTTAACGTCCTTCAAGACAAGCTAGTATGACATGGTTGGTACCAATGGATTCCTTAGGTTTTCTAGATTCATACGATGCCAGTATTTTCACTCTAGCTTTAAATGTAGCTTCCTGCCACAGTTACTCATTGAGAAAGAAACACACTCAAAGGGCACCTCGCAAAAGTCTGTCCTTCCCTCACACAGCTGCTAAAAAGAAATCTGTAACAGCAAATAGAGCTCATCGTTTTTCTTTGTTTTTGATATCCTGTTTCATCTCAGTTAGACTCGAAGCTTTGGAGTATAGATTTACAAATCCTAATCCTACAGTGAGTAAGTCGTCCACACCACAGGCAGCTTGTGAGACTGTAACAGCACACCAGAAGCTCAGAGTTATCCGGTTACAAAACCCCTCGACTGCTGAAGGCACTCATTTTCTTCAAAAATAATTTGAGGTTATTTTAAATCTCTCCGTGACCACTTTTCTGGGTGTCAAACCAGATTTTGAAAAGCAGTGATACATGACCTGTTGCCCTATTCAACTGTGCATGTGTGTTGGCATATTTAGCCCTGACGATGGATACTTACCTCACACAGTGTGAACTTTCCAGGCACAGCTGTGGAGTTTGGTGTCAGTAATGTGTTTATGTGTGTGTGGCCCGTGTCGCCCATGCAGTGCTTATACACAACTGTGCGTCAGTGAGTTTCTTGCTTTTGGGTCGCATTTCGCCACGGCGCACATGGTCGCTATAGAAAAGCACTCCGTAAGCGCGCTGATTCTCTCACCAACCGGACGGTCCTGACCCTGAGATGGGACATTTCAAACTCAGCCTGTTGTTGTTTTTATCAGGTGCTGAAGCCGTATTGAAATACTGCTGGGTTTTGTGTCTCCGCATAGACATTTCCCCCAGTGTCTGCTCAGGTCAGCTGGTCTCACAACTTTCACCTTTGACCCTGACCTTGTTGGTTGTCTGTAACTGCCTCAGCGTGGCGGCAGACCAATGGCACCAGTCAACCTTTTCGTGTAAACGGTAGCAGTAAAGCTGTGGACACACCAAGCCGACATCAAAGATTATTTATTATAATCTAAATATTGAATCGAATCGAGAATCGTTTCTGAATCGAATCGTGACCCCAAGAATCAAAATCGAATTGTGAGATACCGAAAGATTCATACCCCCGTTGTGCATCATGACAGGCTATTCAAGGTGAACGACCTATTCACTAAGGTTGGGTTTGTGTTAAAGAGCCCGTTTTAGCCCTCTCTCTCACACGCCACATGTGTGCATGTTATTTAGAATATGCTGACTGTGAATTGGGAACCTCGTGGGAGCCTATTAAGCAGACAAATCCTGGCAGTATAGTCTTTTAATGTAGCCAGCCGCAGTTAACGCGAGCAAGTGGCATCAGGTCTGATCTGCGTTGGGCCTGGAAAAATGCCAGCTGTGCAGAAAATGTTGCCAGCAAAACCTTAGCCATAGTCATTAAGTTGAGCTGAGGTCCTTCACCACTCTCTTTCATGTCATTCATCAAGAAGTTTCAGGTGTGCTGATGATGAATATTGCAATTAGAGAAGCAAAGATATACTATATCAACTGAGAGCAATGCACCAAAGCTTAGCAAATCTTTTTTTTTCTGTGTTTTTACAGGGGAGCCTTTTCAGTGGTGCGCAGATGTGTTAAGCTGTGTACAGGACAGGAGCATGCCGCCAAAATCATCAACACCAAAAAGTTATCTGCAAGAGGTAAGCACACCCATATTTCAGGATTTTTCATCACAGGTTTTGCTAATTCATTCATAACACGACATATACTGCAGCCGAGACCAATGTGCTGTGTACCCAGTGGTTTATAAAGTTGCATCGATTTATCGGCCGAACATCGGTATCCGATATTCGCCTTGTTGACTGCCATCGGCCTATCTGCAAATAAGATGACATTCTCCGATGGCAGTGGCCGATGTTTATCTGTTGTGTTGCATCGATTTTGCGCCGGCTAAATGTTGTGTTGGTTATTTTCCGTCGGTCTCGGACAACTGTAACCAGCTGCTGATCGGGAGAAGAAGCCACTGGCCGGACACGACTCTGGCATGACAGAGTGAAAGAAAAAAAATGTCCGTGTGGGAGTATTACACTGTGTCGGAGAAAGGTCAGCGACAAAAAGGTTATGTTCAACGAAAAATTAAGCAGTAAAACAACGACTTACAAGATTTATTAAAAAACAATCACTGCGGTCTGGATGGGAACGAACCTCGCGTGTGCGTAATGTGTCACTAGAAGCCTAGAAGTCAGCCCAACGAGAGTACGTTACAGTAGGCACATCCTCCATGACGTGCAGCCCGTGCAGCAGTCCGTCCCCCATACGGGGATCAAGTCCCGGGTGAGCAGCAGCACGTCGGGGCCGCTGCACCATAGTCCCGCCGTGGGTCCAGCGCGGACAGCTGAGGCAGCGAGGAGCGAGGCTGCTCCAGCAGAGCTTCCAGCGCTTCCCAGCGGATAACAAATTAGAAAAAAAAATGATACTAAAATGAGTCACCAAATATACTTGGGCGACCGTAAATATATGGGCGAACCCACCCAAGTCTATTTGTTGGAAACATTGCTTAGCTTTCTAATCACTTTTACATTTAATTGCATTTAATTTATAATTCACGAAACCTTTTGTAGGGCTATGTAAGTACTGAAACATTCTTCTCATTGAGTTGGTAGTTATATAGCAGCTGAAAAGGCTTTTGAAGCGGTTATTTAAAAATAAAAAAGAATATTTTTCATGTGAAAGAAGGCTGTATTCAAAATAAATTTGTATGATTGAATTTGTGCTCATTCAAAGACAGTGTAATGAAATTCTGGATGACTTTAAAACAGCTCAGTTATTTTTTTTATAATGAAGAGGTCTTTGTTTCCCTGGCACAAAAGGGGAATAAATAACAGCAAAAACAAAATAAACCACAAACGCATCGGTATCGGCCCAGAATTTCACAATCGGTGCATCCCTATTGTAAAGTGGGGTCTCAAAAAAAAAAGCATCGTTGAATTTCACTATTTCACTTAGTAAAAGTACAACATGCAGCCATTCAAGAGTGACTCATTTGTTCATAGTTTCTCTGTCCCAGTGGTCACCTCCCCACCTACAGTGTAGACAGTTATATAAGTGGTATCCAACAGAGATTACCCTCTCAGATGGTGCTGCGTAGGACAACATTTTTATCACATTGGGGTCTTTGTATGAGAAAAGGAGGACAATGGAACAGTTACAGAAGCTTTTGATAGAAAAGTAGAAATGCAGCTAGTACTGTACTGCAGTGCGTTATCTAGAAGGAGGCTAAATAACGCTCCAAACTTACACTAAATTTTAGCGAGGAAAAACTGGTATGGCCATTTTCAAAGGGGTCCCTTGACCTCTGACCTCAAGATATGATAATCGCATGCAGTTTTGGGCAAGTCATAGTCAAGTCAGCACACTGACAGCTGTTGTTGCCTGTTGGGCTTGAGTTTACCATGTTATGATTTCAGCATATTTTTTTATGGTAAATGCAGTACCTGTTAGGGTTTCTGGACAATATTTGTCATTGCTTTGTGTTGTTAATTGATTTCATATTAATAAATATATACATACATTTTCATAAAGCAAGCATATTGCCCTCTCCCGTGTTGATAAGAGTATTAAAAACTCTTACAAACAAATTTCATTTTCAACAGATTAAAAATGTGCGATTAACTTGCGATTAATCGCGATAAATTATTTTAATCGATTGACAGCCCTAGTATAAACGATTATGGTGATCAAGAAAATAATCAATGATGAAAATAATTGTTAGTCACAGCCCTACATTTGACCAAAGCAAGATGGTGGAAGTCATATTCGTGTAAATCACTCTTTTCACTTCATCATGTTAAAGTTAATAGAATTGAATTTTTAAATTCTCCCAAATTACGTGGAAGATTTTGTTCTCTTGAGTACCACCGAAGCATCCTGGAGCAAAGGTTAATCTCTGTTGCTTTTCCTGGCACTTTGCATCATTAAATGATCACTTTTATGGATATTGTAAAAGCTTTTTATAAAAGCTTCTTTAGTATTGATTGCTTGTGAATTTGGTGAAAGGAAGTTAAGCTCCTTCCACTGTTACACTCATTTTAAATAACTGGATGAATCTAAATGCTTTTTTACTAAATAATCATCCGATAATGTTTTGCTAAATAAGCACCCTAATTAGTGTCACATGCTGTGCAGCCGGTAACGGTTTAAGCCAAAGCCAAGGCTAAATGCCATCACCATGAAGACCAGTCCGACACCACGGTGGTCGTTGTGGCTCTTCACACAACCACTTGCTCAGTGTAAATCTCCTGCTGCCCCTCCAGCCTCGTAACTGGAGCCCCAATCCCAAGGCCCTGCCAGGTGGCACCGTACTGACCCTTGACTGTTACCCTGCCTTCACACACACACACACACTCACACACAAACACAAATGGAGCCACTGCTTGTGTGTGAAAATGTTGAGTGTGGTTGAGCAGGCGTTTTAACAGGCATTAGCAGAGGGCATCGACCGAGAATGTCTGGTCATATCTGTTTGTCTCTCGCAAGTGTTATTCTAAATCTGGACTGCGGGATTTGTCAGTTTGTGTCCTTTTTTGTCTCGTTTGTTTGCAGTATGCGGACCATTTATGAAATTCTACTCTATATGTTGCGATGATATGATGCGGAAGAGGGAAGTTTTCAAGGATCAACCAAGCCCCCAGGACGAGCGCCGGCCGTTGATCCCAATTTTCGTAGTGGCCAAACCGCGGTACTACAACGTCCGTGTTTGTCATGTGATGCCATTGTCGAATACGTAACATGTTCAGGTTTTATAGTTGTGCTACTGTCACGTAATATTTTCTGTGTCGGAATTTGTGTTCGTCAACAACAACACGGGGAAAAAAACAAGACAGTGAGAGCTTTTATTAGTGTTTTATTTTACATCAGAAAAAAATCTACGTTATTTGAATGCTGTGTCCCATCATCCCTGGCAGCAGTTATGTCACTCTTGTGCAGCAAGCTGCTTTTAATGAGATTAAACCCATCCTAGATTATCCTGCTGCTATCAGCAGGAGGCTAACAGTTAATCCCAGCAATTGGCTTGATGGGACCTAAAGCAACACAGATACACACAGAATAAATAATTCACCTATACATTGTGCTGTCATTGGACCTATACATTTCACTCAATCTGCTTTATCAGGGAGTGCAGCTGCTTGTGGGTTTCCACCATATTTCTGAGGCACAGCATAATCTCCCTGCTTCTACAATGCATTTGATAGGAGCACTGATCTGACCTGACTGGGCGGTGCTGCGCTCCTCACTAATGGATGAGCCGTGTTCTACGAAACAGCAGAGCAACGGCAGAGCTGCTGCATACTACTTCCACTCCAGGTCCTATTCATAGCTCCATGACCTGTCTGACATGGGCCGCTGCAGCCGGGTTTTATGGCCGTCATGATGACTTGCTGCTCCGCTTTAGAAGTGGGATTTGTTTAAGGTCGTTTTTGTTGTTGTGCGGTTTCTCAGGCAGCAGGTAAGGTCGGTGAGCTTAGGGCCGTGGGTGCGGCAATTTAAGAGGAGCGTTCGCTTCGGACTGGCAGATGGAGATGGAAGCCGAGGGGAGGGAGGGGTCATGCGAGAGAAGGCACCCCAGGCACTTGGCAGCTGAGGGCCATGCGCCTGTACGCCTACATGCCTTTAGCACGGGACTCTCATCTGACTCGCTCTTTCTCTCTTACACACACACACACACTCACTCAAACAGATATTCAAACAGCCATAGCAGAGGAGCTGAGACTGTGATGGACTCAGTCAACTGCACAGTGAACTCTATCAATAATCTATTACAGCTACAACAAGCCTAACAAGACTAAGGATTTCTTGTTTACTGCTCATAATTAGGGCTGTCAAAGTTAACGCGTAAACGCAATAAAATCGTTTCAACGCCACTAATTTCTTTAACGCATTAAGGCAGTCGATCTTTCAGAGATTGTAGCGGGCTTAGTTTTCAAGCTAGAAGAAAGAAAGCTGAAGATACTGGTATCATATGAAAGTAGAAAACCTAAGGAATCCATTGGTACCAACCATGTCATACTAGCTTGTTGCGAAGGAGGTTAAATAACGCTCCAAATTTACACTAAATTTTGGCGAGCAAAAACTGGCATGGCCATTTTCAAAGGGTCCCTTGACCTCTGACCTCAAGATATGTGAATAATAATGGGTTCTATGGGTACCCACGAGTCCCCCCTTTACAGACATGCCCACTTTATGATAGTCACATGCAGTTTGGGGCAAATCATAGTCAAGTCAGCACACTGACACACTGACAACTGTTGTTGCCTGTTGGGCTTGAGTTTGCCATGTTATACCTGTGAGGGTTTCTGGACAATATTTGTCATTGTTTAGTGTTGTTAATTGATTTCCAATAATAAATATATACATACATTTGCAGAAAGCAAGCATATTTGCCCACTCCCATGTTGATATGAGTATTAAATACTTGACAAATCTCCCTTTAAGGTACATTTTGAACAGATAAAAAATGTGATTCATTTGCGATTAATCGCGATTCACTATTTTAATTGATTGACAGTATTACTCATAATATTACATCCCAACTCACGCAGCCAGGCTTCTCCTCTGTGTGTATCATCTTCCACCAACACATATCAACAGGAAGTGTAGGACAGGTCTGCTGGGCAAAGGCCTCCAGCCAATCACAGAGCTTGTTGGTTGGCAGTGATCTCTGGACAGGGGTCGCCAGAGGTTGCTGTATGGCCTTGTAATTTATCGTGATGGAGAGTAGTTGTGCTTGTGTGTGTATATACATATATACAGTATATACAGTATAGATATTGTGGTGTGTGTCTATATGTATGTGTGGTGTTTGAGATTCACCTGCAATGCAGTAGCAGTGATCTGACCTGGTTTTGCCGGCCAGCTTTGTATCAATCTCAAATAACCAGGACAGATTCAGTCACCTCAGTCAAATGCGTATTAAACCTTTAGTATTATTAAGCCTTATTATAAAGTCAAATCACATTGGCTGTAATTACACATATAAGTAAATCCTGATTTGTTAGTAATGCATACTTTACCAATACATAGTTATACGTTATTTATTAGTAAAATAATAAGTACATATAACAGCAACTCGGTAAAAAATCCTCAAAATTAACAGGAACCTTTTAAAACCTTAACAACCGGTTTTAATGCAGCAACAAATTGGTCAAAAATTAAACGGGAATTAAAATTCCAGCATATAATGTATATAGTATACAAACATAGAACTGAACTGAATAGATCGGCCCCATTGTCACCGATATCCGATCAAACTGTTTGAGTCAGTATCAGCCCGATATCTGATTTGGTATCGGTATCAGTGCATCCCTATAGTGTGTACACTGCAGATGCCTCACCTGCACCCATCATCACTGTTTAGTAACACGATGAAACAACCCAGCCACCCCTCCTTGCGGTCATCCATCTATTCAACCACTTCCCATTTTAATTCTCAGCATGTAGAAAATCCAAAGCAAAGACTGATTAGCTGACTATCTGTATTCAGAAGTACAGCTGTGGGAACATCAAATAAGACTATGATACCCCAGACCATCTTTACGATTCATCCACTGCTCTCACTGACTAAATCCCCACGCTCCCCCTCACCGCCAGGTTATCTCACACAGCACAGACCGTGTGCAAAGTACTTGTGAAGAGCAGCCCTAACAAAACCTTGTTTGAGTGGTCTGCCATGGGCAGATCATCTGTCATTTACCGTCTTGGTTGTAGGTTTATCTCCCATTGATCCAGCCAGCCTGATATATACAAAATACATATTTGGAAATAAGACTGATTGGATTATTTTCACCAAAAGTATAAAATATTACATGTCCCTTATAAATTAAAAAGAAAATACCACTAATTTGTGAGGGAAATGTCTTTATTCTTTGATTTTTGGGCTGTTGGAAAAACAATTAATAAATAATTCCTGACAACGACTGATATATTTGACTTCATGACATCTCTGACTACATACATGCTGAAAATCAAACATTTTTACTCTATTAATTTAGATATTTTCCAAAGTAAAAGTCCCTAGAAGTGTATGATTCAACTTTTCCCCCATGGTCTAGTGTTAAAAATTATAACAAAAAACGCAATAAATCGTAATATCAAATCGCAATACTTAAAAATCGCAATACTTAAAAATCGCAATACTAAAATCGGCACCCAAGTATCGGGATAGTATCTGATCGGGAGATTGGTGAATAATCCCAGCCCTACTAATTAATATTATGTTCCTTTTCTGCCAATCGATCCCCCTAAATGCTACACACTGTTCCTTTAATAAAAACAATCAGTAGTTTTTACAATTAAATCTAGCAACCTACAAAGACTGTAGATGACAAAGGCCCAGTCTGGCCATCTGGTAGACTAAGCTAACATGAACCACTGCGCTTACTCAGAGCCAATTCTGTACTTGCAGAGTAATGTCAGCAGATGCCACTGACAGAATGAAATGCGATGCTTGTGCTTATGACATGTTTTCCACCATTCGACATTGTAGTGAGATGGATAACATATCTGGGAGTGTTCGACACAAGCGGGCAGTTGATATTTTTCAAAACGCGGGTAAGCTTAAACCAGTCAGGGTAAGTTCAGCAGTTCAGAACATACTGCTAAACTGCGAAGAGATGCATCTGTTTTTTGACATTTTATCCCATTAATTGTGTCTGAAATGCAGTTTGTAACACAGAAACAAAGAAATGGGGGAAAGAAAATCATATAAAATCGATAGAGTGAGGAAGAAAAACAAATCAAGTAGCAGGCATCGGTCGGTGAAAAAACACAACGGCGACCAGGCTTTATGCATATTGATCGCCCTTGCATTTTCTTCCTCCTTCCTTCCTCCTCTTCTGTGCCCCCTTCAACACTCCTCAAGTCCTTTCTCCGCCTCGCTGCTCTCATCTTCTAAGACTATAATCACCGGGCTTACACTTCACTGTCACTCCTCAATGCCAGCTTGAATCTGTGTCTATTTGTGGGCCTGCGTGTTCTGTACATGTGTGTACAATATGTGTGCATTTGTGTGCTTTTAAGCCCGTGCAACTTGTACACAGGTGTGGGGGTGAACACATGCATTTCCATGTCTTTGCTCTCTGCTGTGCTCTGCATGCCTGCACATACGAGGTGGTCCACCCCCTTGTGTGTGTGTGTGAGTGTGTGTTTGTATGTGGGCTAGTATTGCTGCTTGCTTGATAACCATGGAATCGTGGCTTGCTAGCATCATTAAGCAGTTATATAGGTGTACAAGCGCACACACGTATGTCAGTGAATAATCTACACATATATTAGGGCTTGGACGATGCACCTATCTCCTGATTCTATACTATCACAATACTTTTAAGTATTTTTAAGCGATTTTTGCTAACTTTTTTTCAACACTAGACCATGGGAAAAAGTTGAATCATACACTTCTAGGGACTTTTACTTTGGAAAATATCTAAATTGATACAGTAAAAGATTATTGATTTTCAGCATGTATGTATCAGTCATTGTCAGGAATTATTTATTAATTGTTTTCCAGCAACCAAAAAAAAAAAATCAAAGAATAAAGACATTTCCCTCACAAATTACTGAATGTAAACATAACTTTTGTTTGTTTACAAGAAAGCTCCACAGGGCACCTTTAAGACAATCCAATGACAACTCTTTGTCAAGCACAAGTTCAAATTTCATTAATCTAGCGAATCACAAATCTTTCTTTTGTCTCCAATTGTTTGGTTTCAGTGGATTTTACAATATGTTGTCATCCCCACACAATTCAGTGGCTAATGTACTGTTATTAGTTGTCGAGCCTTGATAGTACTGGGTCTTGGTTTTCAGGAAATGTTACAAACATTTGCACCGTATTTCATATTGTACATTTGTTGATTTCTGCCCCCTTTTCAACAGAGGAATCGAATAGACTGTTTTAATTTGATTGTTGTTAATCTCTCCATCCATCAGGGAAGATTCTCTACTTCACAAATATTCTCTACTCACAAAACCTCTCATTATTGCAGTTCAGCTTTATCAAATTTCCGCCCATTGAGTGGATCTACATACTGTAGTAAATTTTTCAATGTGTGTCATATCTCAGACACAACTGAGTGTCTTTTTATCAACCTTTAAAATGTCATATCTTACCACAGTGTTTTGATATTTTCACATTTAACCTGATTATCCCAAGCGGGCTGCTACAGTGTCAGGTCATAATGAGATAGTGTATTTTCAGTCAGATTTCAGGAATAACTCCTAATTTTCTCTCTCTTTCTATCTCCGTGTCCCTTCAGATCACCAGAAGTTGGAACGAGAGGCTCGGATCTGTCGCCTGTTGAAACACCCCAACATCGGTGAACACATCTTTCTATCTTTGCTCCTTTTACCACCAAAATGTGTCTGATTAAATAAATGAAAATGAAACCGATCTTTTACGACTTACTTCAAAGTGAAGAGCTATTTGCTATTGTTTTGATTTTGCATAATCCCTTTATTTCCTTTTATTACAAAATATATCACATTTCTACTACTTTTTGTGGAAATCAATTTATTACTATTAACTAAAAATATAATCCCATTCATTACAAAAGACAACCCAGCTATTATTGATTGCAGAAACAATATAGTAGTAGCATTGTTAAGTACTGTAATACAGTGATTCTCAAAGTGGGGTCCAGGGATCCCCAGGGGTCTGTGAAAAGTTTTCAGATTTATTCATATAAAGTGGGGGTAGGCAGTATATTTTTGGCACCAATAGGCAAAAATGTCATAATAACCTTTCAGCATATTATAATTCAAGTGTTCTGAGAGAAAACTAGACTTCTGCACCTCCTCATGGCTCTATTTTCAGGCTTTAAAAAATCTAGCACGTGACGGAAGTCTTTGGCCAATCACAGGTCATTTCAGAGAGAGAGCGTTATTTTGCGAGAGATTTTTTAAAGCTTAAAAACAGAGCCATGAGGAGGTGCAGAAGTCTAGTTATCTCTCAGAACACTTGAATTACAATATGCTGAAAGGTTATTATGGAACTTTTGCCCAATGATGCCAAAAATACACTGCCTACTGCAGGTTTAAGGTACATTTTGAACAGAAAAGAAATGTGTGATTAATTTGCGATTAATCACAATTAAATATTTTAATCGATTGACAGCCCTAAATGAAACACATCGGACTCAGTGTGCAAGGTTTCTATGCGTAAGGTTTTTTATCGGATGACAGATTTAAAAAAACGCATACGGAAAATACAGACTTGGTGTGCAAAGACCCTTAGAATCTGCAAATATGTTTAATACATGTCTAATATCTTTCTAATACATTTCTCGTTCAACTAAGACTATAGAAATGTAAAAAAAAATAGGCTACATCAAATTATTCTTTTGTAAGGGGTCCTTGGCTGTAAAAAAGTTGAGAACCTGTGCTGTAATACACCAGTGTAACCTAATATCCATCTATTTCTGTAGATTTAGTTGACCCCTTCATTGCCAGAACCCCTTTCAATACTGTGAATATATACATGATGTCAGACTCAATTATTATGACTCCCTGTGGTTCATACATGGTCATGAAAACAAAAAGTTTCTAGGTTCCAGCTATACTCGCACAAGTAACTGATAAGAGAACACAATAAGAATAAAAATTAATACACAGAGAAACTGACATTTATCTGTTTCTCTTTCTCTTCCAGTTCGTCTTCATGACAGTATATCAGAGGAGGGCTTCCACTACCTCCTGTTTGACTTGTAAGTCATCTTCCTCTCCTCTCCTCTCCTCTCCTCTCCTCTCCTTTCTTGTCCTCTCCTCTCCTCTCCTCTCCTCTCCTCTCCTCTCCTCTCCTCTCCTCTCCTCTCCTCTCCTCTCCTCTCCTCTCCTTTCTTGTCCTCGCCTCTCCTCTCCTCTCATTTCTTCTCCTCTCCTCTCCTCTCCTCTCCTCTCCTCTCCTCTCCTCTCCTCTCCTCTCCTCTCCTCTCCTCTCCTCTCCTCCCAGCTTCATGCTCATCTTCTGCCCCCTCCTCTTCCTCCTGATTCCCCACCCTTGCCTACATATACAATTACATAACTCTCTCTCCTATATCCCCCCTACCACCACCACCACCTACACATCCATCTCTTGGCAATTCCCTATAGTTTCCATGGTAACAATGTGGGAAGGGGGAGGATTGGGGGAAGGGGGGGATCCCAAGCATTCCAATAATAATATGTGTGTGTGTTTGTGTGTTTGTGTGTGTGTGTGTGTGTGTGTGTGTGTGTGTGTGTGTGTGTGTGTGTGTGTGCAGGGTGACCGGAGGTGAACTGTTTGAGGACATCGTAGCCAGAGAGTATTACAGCGAGGCCGACGCCAGGTAGGAGCGCAGCCTTCACTCGTTGTCTGTATGAAAGGGCTTCTCCTTGTCCTTAAATGGTCTCTGTCTTCTGTTGTCTTCTCTTGTCTGTTTTTTTTTTTTGTTTTATGTATCTTTCTGTTACTTTTGTGACCCTTCTTTACTGTCTTTTCTTCTCTGCGCTCCTCTTTTTCTTGCTTTCCTCTTTACTCCTTTTCCCGTTTTCTGCTGTTCACATCCCGTCTGCATATTTTCTTACTCTTTATTTGTTTTTATTCTCCTCATTTGGTTTCTTTTGCCTTTTCTCTTCTCTTCTGCTGGTTGTTTATTTCCTCTTAACTTGAGTTCTAACTTTACCTCCTATTTTCATTGTCATATTACTACTATTTTTTTTTTTTGCTCTTCCATTCTTTTCCTCCTTATTTCTCACTATTCCTCCTCTGTCCTTTGCATTTTCCTTTACATCAGTGCCACAGTACTTCACCTCTCACACTGACACAGTGACCTTTCCGTCCAATCCAAGGTTAAACCAATATGGGTTTTCAAGGTTTTCTTTAGGGCTGTCCCAAATACCATTTTTTGTGCTCCGGAGCTCCGGTAGTAATCAATATGTGCTGAGCTTGACTCGGGAAGGACTCAGCCAGACATTCCTCCGTTCTCGGCAGAGATGGAGCAGCATAGCCATGCAACACGTGTCTGTCATCGCTCAATTTAAAGTGTTCACACACTGCTGAGGTGTTCTGCGTTTTGTCTTCCCTTTAACAGCCAAGGTGCGTTGAAGCGTGACATTCACTGCTGTGAGTGAGAGGGATGTCAGGCGGCAAAGATGAGATGGTAGATATTTTAACAGTGCAATTTAAAAAGTATATAAATATAGCACAAGAATGTGCTAACAACATGTATTTTGCAGTTCGCCTTTATTCATAGCCTACATTTAGCAAAAAAACTAACAACGAACAAATATCGTAATAGTTGAATATTCAGGTCCAGCCCTAGTCATCTTGCATCTAATATCTTGTAGGGAAAATTGAGCCACCAGCCTAGTTTTGTTTGTAATAAATGGACAAGTGATTTCTGCATAGCGCAAAACATGCTACAGCAAGAAGCACAAGTCACGACAGATCTGTGAAACTGAGTTTCTCCACAAAGAATCACACAAATACACCACTTTAAATCTTGTGTTTACCAGAGATGTGCTCATAAGTTTCTTGGAAATAAGTCATTCAGCATGAAAAAAAGCATAAAAAAATGACTATTAGACTAAAGAAATCTTATTGACTGAGACCAAAACGACCGTTATTTGACTAATCGACTAAAGCGTGATTTATGCTTGCCGCATCCACACATCCAAAGGGACGTCACACTATCCGTGCTGCAAGTTTACGCCTAAAAATTTTTGTAACTACGCGGATGGGCGGCGAAAATGGAGAACTTTGAGGAGCTTTGAGAATGTCGGTTTGCCGCAAGGAGAAACCCGCACAGTATGAAAGATCCAAACGTTTCCTCCTCACGAATCCTCATGTCATGACTCATGTCCGTGCGAACGTCCTTGCAGAAAGTATAACCAAAGCTTAAGAGGGGCAGCCCTAATTTAAGCATTTTTACATTTTTCCCCCCAATGTGTATCATGTAGCGACGAAATAGTCTCTAAAACAGTAAATAGACCATGACACAGGAAACTCTGAACCCCAAGACAACAATTACCTTGCTGCTAACACTAAAAAACTGCACATAGAAGCTCGCTGATATTTCTAATGATATCAACAAACTCTAAAGCCTGGTTTATGGTCGCCGTAGTGAAGCGCGCGCAAGGTGCGCGCTCCAGAAAATTACATCATAACGGCTTTCGCGCAGTGCGCGAAGGCTCCGCAAGTTGTCCCGGTGGTTTGTCGTGCACCTCTGAATTTTTGCAAATACGAGCCGACTGCACGCGCTGCGCTTTTCACTTCAACATGGATGCCTACGGGGGAAGACTGGCCGAGCGGGTTCGCCTGTACAGACCTCTCTATGGCTGTTCATTGAGAGACAGTCACATGACATTAAATACTTGGAAAGAAACAGGCGACACACTGGGGAAAGAAGAAGATTTTTGCCGCAGGCTGTGAAAGAATATGAGAGATCGTTTTGTAAAAGCTAAAAAAAAAGATTTCATGGAAAGAGTGGCGACCCGATGGGAAGCACCAAGAGACAGAGAGTAATTTAGGACGTAAGCGACAGTAATAATTACAGTACACAAATGCAATGTTTGGCGGTACGTCGGTGTTTACTACTGTTGCCAGGCAGCCTACTCTCCTTTCCGGTATCACTCGTTGACGTCTTGCTCATCCACAGGATATTTTGTTTGTACGCCTCCTGGCGTTTTCGGAGCATATTGCAACGAACAACACGCTGAGAATAAACGCATATGTGCATGCTTGTAGTGCGCGCGCCATCTACGGAGGCCGGCGCCACGGTGTCTCGCGCGAGTATAAACAAAGCTTTATTGGTCAAGCCTTAAAGATGGGGTCTGCGATTTATCCAGTATACACTTTTTGTTATATTGGTTGAAATGGTCTTTACACCCCGACAGCAATCCGTTTCTTATGAGCACTGAAAAAAGACCGGAAAAGATCCGTCATCTGTAGCTGCTGTAATCCTGTAAAAACGTCTACCAGTCAGTAAAAATGGTCCCGGTTGTAAGGAACCAATCAGAAGCCTCCCTGCCCGTACTCTAGCCTCAGCGTGCACCAGCGTGAACTCAAAGCGCGTGTCCGCTGCACGTTCACTGGAGAGTGGAAGAGAAAACTCAGCTCTTAAAACACCGGACAACGAGAACGAACTCGTACCACTATTACCATATTATCGAAAAATACAACTTTGATTTAGTTGTTTATGTTCTGTTAGTTTACTTTATAAAATACTGCAGATTTAAACTATTTATTCTAACAGCTCAAAGTGAAGTCAGACAAACAGGATTATCAACGAGGGGAGACGGCGGATAGAAAACATTGCCGAACAAAATTTACGTTACTCAAACTGCTTTTTCAGTTACAGAAACAAACGAGTGGACTGATCTCCCTCCAGATATTAGAGTAATGTTAAAAAGGGTCGTGTTGTCTCAGCAGGTATCTCTCTCTTTCCCTCCGCTCTCTGCTGCTCTGTGGCCGGCTCTCCAGCGAGCTGCTGCCCCCCCCCCCCCTCCCCTCTCCGTCAACCAGGAAATAAAAGCCCCTCGTCTACGAGACCGGTCTCTTGAGAGAGCTCCAGCTCATAGCGGGGTCTGTGTGAGTGAATGCCCGGGTGGAGAGGTGGCGATCCCGGCAGGAGCTAGCTAGCTGTGCCGGCAGTTTGTGGAGCTTCTAAACTACGACAACAGTGGAGAAAATGTTTGATTCGCCATCTAACATCGTAAAACTGTCAATATTCTAAATCTACACCGTTGATTTCTCGCCTCAACATTTTTCAGAAGTGAATTTAGTGATGAAATAGCTACGAAAAATGTGAAGTAGTTAAGATGCGGCGGTGCTCGTGCATGTGTGTGGGGGGCGTTGCCTTATAAGGAGTTTCGAGGGGAGGGGGGGGCTTAGACGGAGCTCCTGAGGCGATGCGACTTTCAAATTATGCTAGTTTTCCAAGATCGCAGACCCCAGCTTTAAGTGTGTGTCTTTTAAATGATTCAATTAGCTTTACTGGTGCACGTGGTCCAGGGTGCATCCCTATACTGTTATGTCGCCCCCTTCACTTTTCCCCGTTAGCAGAACAAAACAAATTGCCATGCCCACATGTAGTGTTCGTGAGTATATCTCTCTTTCTTTTCTTTTCTTTTCTTAAATTTCATTCAGCCGTCTTCTTCACTTTCTTATTCACCCTCCACCGCCACCACCACCACCCATGCTGTTTTATATCTCACTCCCACCACTCGTGCTGACTCATCGACACACACAGTTCACTTTAACCAATGGCGGAAGAGGAAATGGAGTAGTGGGGGGGTGGACAGACAATAGACTGAGATAAGAGTGAGAGAGATACTTGAAAATGACAGTTGTGGTGTGGGTGTTAGTCCCATTCAGCAACATTAAAAGTGAAACTGAATAGTCTGATATTGTTGAAATTCATGCCAGTATGGCACAGTAAATGGTTGCCTTTAGCTCTCGTCTCTACTCTGTTTGACTTGTAGCTTGAGAAAAGTGAACTCGGGTAATTTGAGCGTTGCCTAGATAACTGGCTGTGTAACCAGTTTGTATTACATACTAGGCCTTAAGCCTTAAATATCCACTGTGAAACATTTGATTGAGTTTCCAGTCATCTGGTTTTGTCCTGGGCATGAGAAAATCCACTTTTATGTTAAAATGTCTTTTTGGTGGTGCATGATGCCAAAATGTCTCGACTTCCGACTGGAAAAGTACCCAGATTTTCCGGCGATCTTCCGTATCCGTTGGGCCCATAGAGCAGGCGCAGTAGCGTACGCTCGGTCACATGGCTCGGTCACGGGGTCACAGTTTGCTAACTCCGCCTCCCAGCCCTCGCTCCAGCCTCGGCCTGGGTCTCATTCACATGAACAGAGGAAGGGAAACAACTCTGGATTCGGCTATTAGTGTGTTTTACAATTTTTAGGACCTAATGATTTAAATAAGGGCTATTCAAGTGTTCATATTGGGGGGGTTGATTCACCATAAAAAAAAAATGATCTGCTGAGTTACAGACTTCTCTTTCCCACTGTAAGTCTATGGGAAAAAGTCTTTTTGGGCCAAATGGCATCACGTGACGGACACGGAAGTTATAGTACCACCATTTGGCCACTATGAAAATTGGCATCAACGACTGGCGCTCTTCCTGGGGGCTTGGAAGGGGGTTGAAGTTAGCAACAACTTCAGCTCAGGCTCACTTAAGGTGGACCAGCTATTCTCCTTTTATTGACAAGTCGCTCACCAGCATTGACCAGCAACCAGACCTCCAACAACAGTTTAAAAAGAATAGATTGTTTTTCATTTAAATGCTTGGAAGAACCCAGTAATACATTTTCAAATCATATTTTAGTTGTTTTTTTGTGAGTTGATATGAATGTAACTGATTGTGTTGAATGGGCATATGATACCGTTTAAGTTTATACTTTGTAAAGCAATCAATACTTTGTTAAAACGGGATTGCCCGCTGGTGAGCCGTCGGATTGTTAAACCTGCGGTAGGCAGAATGTTTTTGGCATCATTGGGCAAAATTCCATAATAACCTTTCAGCATATTGTAATTCAAATGTTCTGAGAGAAAAGTAGACTTCTGCACCTCCTCATGGCGCTGATTTCAGGCTTTAAAAGATCTCTCGCAAAATATCGCGATACTATGCTGTATTGATTTTTTTCCCCACCCCTAATCAAAGCACTGCCATCAGTCTTCAAGAGTTGATGTAATGTTAATGTTTTCCTTCACCTGAGAGGACCTGCACTGATAGGCTAGCTTCTTCTGTTTGTGGCTTTTACAAGGCGGTCATTAATTTTGTAAAAATTGTGCTTAAGGTGAAGGATTTCAATTTGATAATTATCTGGGTGTTTTTTGCTCTGTTCATCTCCTTTGCACTAAGGAGGACAGTTGTTTTGTCAAAACCGCATATTTAGTAGTCCCCAACAACAGCGAGCAAATTTCTCTTTTATGCCTGATGCCAAAGAGCTTCTGTTTTGGCTTTGGTCCAGTCACTGAAGCTAACAAAGGCATGCATGCTTGATGGACTATTAACTGTATCCAGCTCATTACTACATGTGTTGTCTGTTTGCTGAATGTGGAAATGTTTCTGTGTGGGTGCATAATTTTAGTTTTTCAGTTTAGAGAACAGAGTTAGAGTATTTCACTGTGTGTGTATGTACCTACAGCACCGTATGCTACAGTACTAATAACTGCCAATCTAAGCCCCCTAGTGATCGCTGTCTTTCCCACCCACCGTGTAACCCTTGCAGTACTCATCCCTGGCTCATGTGCGCACACACACACACACAGACAAACACTCACTTTCCTTTCCCCTCCCTTCACTTCTTTGAATGTCAGTCATCCAGGCCAGTCCTCCCCCCCTCCTCCTCTCACTCCCTTGGAGACCAGCAAGAATTGGGTCTTTAATTAGCAACGATAATTAGCCTCACACACACACTCAAACACTCACACAGATCCCAAACTGTGCTGCATCACATCTTGTTGCCCCCCTGTCAGAGTTTCTCTTCGGTGGTGTTTGATTGGATGGAGGCCGTTTTGAGTAGAACTAAATTACACCTGAATCAAGGAGTTTTTTCCTCACTAGGGAGCAGACAGACTGATTTATGAAGCTGTTTTGGCTAACATGTTAACAAACCAGAGTGGGGCTGTCAAAATTGTCCGTTTGAATATTTGTTGTAAAAAAACACAAATATTGAATATCTATTTTTGTGCATTATGTCCATAACACCGTGTCCTAATGAGCAACGCAGCACTGCATAGCGTGGCGCATCGTTTTGAGCTGAACTTTTGTCAGACGCCCAGTTTCTATTTATTCCTGTAGCTCGCTTTGAAAGCGCCAAAGTGGACAAGGAACGGCTGATCCGTGAAGTTTAAATGAGGAGTCATCCATACGATACCAACTCATTTCACTACAAATACCTAAGTAGGGTGGTAGCTGGCTGGAGGGAGGTCACCAGGAGTTTGCCTGAAAGTTTCCTACTTGCTGTTGGCTATATTGTATGTAAATTCCAGTAAATATCGCTAGCTCGGCTAATAGCTAATTGTTAGAAACAAGCTAAAACAAAAGCAGTCTGTCTGTAGTCTAACTGTTTAGCTTAGTTTGCCACGTATCTTCAAATTCTTGTAAACTGACCTGGCGGCTGAGACAAAGCAGCCCCCCCTCCCTCTACCAGCGGTAACGTTACCTGCATTCTAGATTAGTTTCCAGTAAGATATTATTGAATTTATATAGCGATTTGCTGTTGTAAACATTCCTGTTGCTGCTCTAAAAACATTGAGTTATATTGAAAATATAAATAAATTCTAATCATGTTCTGAATTTTTTCATTTTTTTTTTAAATAATATATTAAAAAGCAATTATTTAGTAATGAAAAGAATCGATAAGAGTATCAATAAAGAACCAAACCGATTCAATAAAATATCAATATCAATATATATCAATAAAATCCTAACGATACCCATCCCTAATTGTGTGACTCCCGTCGTGCGGTGCATTCAGTGTGCGCGAGGTAGACAGCCGCAGTATTGCTGCTTTTTTTTTTTCCACAATCGAATATTGATTTTCATATTCAAATATGTTTTTTTAACAATTCAAATATATATTCAAATTTAGGATATTCGTTGACAGACATAAACCAGAGCAAATGAGCTTCTGTCTGCCTGATGAATGTGATTCTAATATTCACACAGCACTGGTTTTGTCTACCAACCCCTGACAAAAATAGCTATAGTCTTTAACATTGATAGTTTACGCTTTAGTTTCCATGGTGAATCATTTTATAATATTATCTTTTGTATTTTTAAATTACACACAACAGGCTTGGACATGCTTTATTTGTGTATTTTAGTATTGAAAGGATACTCAGGATACATATGAGAGGGAGAGAAGGTACTTTGTCTTGACATACAGACTGGCTCTGTATTTGATTTTCCTCCCAGTATCACTTTACTTTCCTGCAGAGAACAGTGGGACATTGTAGCTCAAAGTGCTGAGCAAGTCACATTTTTTGGCAAGTGTGACGAGCGCCGCACTTTTTTCCCTCTTTGCCTCACCAGGAGTTCATAAACAGGCGAGTCCTTTGGAATGACATAATGGGTTTGGACAGTGAGATATTAGAGGCACACTCAAACGGACAAACAAAGGAGTGGGATGGAGGTGCTCTCTTATTTCTAAATGCCACACAAAATGGGTCACTGTCAGGTCAGGCCATGTGTCCATGCATGCATTGCTTCTCTCATCACTTTCACTTTATATCAAAGAGCAAATGTCAGCTCAAACTGCAGGACAAGGAAGTGTGAATAACTGAATGAAGGGTTTGTCACAGTGAAATGAAATGAAGCAGAAAGTGTTTTATTCTCTGTGGATCTTCTTATCTGACTAATGCTGCCTTCAATTGGGGTCGTGTTTACCGTGTTCACGAGAAGAGTCCATATGAACGCCCCCCCCCCTCATGTTGTATTCAAGACCTCGTTAAGTTAGCGGAGGCCATGGAAGTTAATGTGTTGGTGCTTAATAAATTAATATATCGTAATTTTAGGCGTATCAGGTTTTTCTTTGTAATGTTATAATATGTCTGAGGGAAATGTTGATATTCCCAACGGCCTCATCTTTTTCCTCTGTCATTATACCTTTACACATCCTGCATTACGTATATATGTTACCCGCTTGCTAGCTTGCTAAATTGACTTCTAGACGCCTAATGTAACGTTAATATTGCCGTTGCCTAGCAGCAGTGTTTACGACTTAGCCAGTTGAACGCCAAGCATATTGTGTACACTACTTCCCATGTCGTAACCACGAGTTCCATTTGAAGGCAGCATAAGTCAGAGGCATTAACTTTCTGGAAGAATGAAAGGGAGTGGACAATAAGGTTGGGCCGGTGTAAAAATGTCTAAATCGGTTTGATATTAATCCACAAGACTGGACCGGTATACCGAATTTTAGCACTAGATGCTTGTCACAAAATGAGAATAGCTGGTCCACCTTAACAGCCCACGTAAGTGAGCCTAGGCCGTTGTTGTCGCTAACTTCGGGGCTAACCCTGCTTCACTTTAATCAGCAGGTGGCAAGCAAGACACGGGAACTTGGCTTGGGTCTTGAGGAGTTGTAGCAGCGACAGTCTAAACTGTACACACACTGCACTGCTACGTTCACAGCTATAACGTTACTGTTAACTTCATACTCACCGTCAGTCGCACGTACGCTCGCCCTCTCGACTGCACACTCGCTAACGTTACGGGCCGCCGGGCTTGCAATGGCTGATGGAAACAATACACTTGTCTCTTTTTAGTCTATAGAAGTATGTATATGCGTGTGTGTTTATGAGCAAGCATGCACGTATAATCTCTCTCATTCTCTCTCTCAGTCCTCCCACTAACTAGACACTGTGTGGGTGTGGATCCTGCAGGCTGCCTGTCTCTTTGCGCCTGCTATTAGTCACATATTGTGCACATTACACTCTCTCATTGCACCAAGCCTACATGCACACACTCACAATAGAGGGAGGTAGGTATATGTATCTGTTGCAGTGCACACAGTGATGTGTTTTCATTTTTAGTGATGGAAAAATAGCCTGACATCAGCCCACCAGTCTTCTATGAATCAGTTTCATCCTATACATGCGTTTTCCATTTCTTTCATGTATTATTAGTTTCTCTTTGCTCTTCAGAAGCCTCCTTTCTTTTTCGCAATCTGTCCCCTTTTTTTCTTTTGGTTTCCTCCTCTCCTTTCTTGTCCTCTCCTCTCCTCTCCTCTCCTCTCCTCTCCTCTCCTCTCCTCTCCTCTCCTCTCCTCTCCTCTCCTCTCCTCTCCTCTCCTCTCCTCTCCTCTCCTCTCCTCTCCTCTCCTCTCCTCTCTTCTCCTCTCCTCTCCTCTCCTCTCTTGTCCTCTCCTCTCCTCTGTCGGTGTTGGTGTGATTTTTGTCTGGCAGGTTGTTCTGCTGTGGCTGCTCTTGTCTCGCATCATGTTTAAAAAAGCAAAACGAAACGTTTTTGTCTCCTCCTCCACCCGCATTCACCCACACATCCCTCTCCTTCCAACATCTTTATCTGCATCAATCACCCTCTCCTCCTCCTCTTCCTCCTCTTCTTCATTTCTTCTGATGTCTATGTCACTTCTCCTCCTCTGATCTAATCTGCCATTTTGTCATCTTTAACTTTGACTCACTCATCTTGCATCGGTTCTGCCCGTCACTCCGTTCACCTGGCGTCCTCTTTCTTCTCCTTCACCCCTCTCCCTTCCATTTCTCCACCTTCATCCCTCCCTCCAACCCCATCGTTCCTCCTCTCTCTGTTTTGTCTTCACAGTCACTGTATCCATCAGATTCTAGAAAGTGTCCATCACATTCACCAACATGACATAGTGCACAGGGACCTGAAGGTTAGTATATGTAGAGGAGCATCTGCATCCCTGCTTCCTTTCCCTCCTCCGTCCCTTTCCTCCTTCCTTCCTTCCTTCCTTCCTCCCTCCTCCGTCTCGTCTCTTCGTGTCGTCAGTTGCTGGTCTAATGTCCGCCTGTCCGACTTGTCTCTTGGTATGCTCTTATGTTTCCTTTTTGCTTTTTTATTATATGGTATTTTGTTCTTAAATTGGAGGACCCCGGCCGGCCTCACCCACCCTCCCCGCTCCATCTGCCCTCCCACCCGTTCTCTCACTACATTATAAAACACCTGTTGCTCTGACTGACAACCAGATCAATCAATGAATGAGCCTTGTATGCACACACACACACACACAACCTTCTACAGGTGTAATAAATATCCAGTGTTTACACATGCCCATACAACCATCAATTTCTCCCACAAGCCTAGTTAAAAGAAGCCACAGTTATATTTATTGTGATTCATTGATTTTTTTTTTCTTTCCTTCCCTCCTCCTCCCTTCTCTCTAGCTTTGAGTCATTTATTTTATTGTATTGATTCCTGTATTTTCAGGACAGCTTCATTCAACACCAAATACATCTTTATAAAGCTGTTTTAGAGATCTTGAGCTGAAAGAAAAACAACAAATTGTAAATGAATTTTACATCAGCATAGTCAGACTCAAGCCAGCAGTGTCATCGTAAACCCTCAGGACAGTTTCAGGATGCTGTTGTATTTTAACTTTTCTCTATGGACCTTTAATACAGATGTATCAGTTAACACACATTTTATGTGATATCATAAAATACAGTGTAGTGTATTTTCACACACTGATGCAGTCAATGAGTAGTCCCTGTCAAAAGGAAGCATGAATGCTCTTTTCTGCTTGCCATAGGATGATCATCAACTTGAGATCATAATTAAGCCACCGCTTTAATTATCTCTGCAGCCCTCATTTCATTCTTTACATTGAACCAACAGGTATTTATCAGTATTAGGGCTGTCAATCGATTTAAATATTTAATCACGATTAATCGCATGATTGTCCATAGTTAATCGTGATTAATCGCAAATAATCACACATTTTTTATCTGTTCAAAATGTACCTTAAAGGGAGATTTGTCAAGTATTTAATACTCTTATCAACATGGGAGTGGACAAATATGCTGCTTTATGCAACTGTATGTATATATTTATTATTGGAAATTAATTAACAACACAAAACAATGACAAATATTGTCCAGAAACCCTCACAGGTACTGCATTTAGCATTAAAAGTATGCTCAAATCATAACATGGCAAACTCAAGCCCAACAGGCAACACCAGCTGTCAGTGTGTCAGTGTGCTGACCTCTTTGAAAATGGCCATGACAGTTTTTCTTCGCCAAAATTTAGCATAAGTTTGGAGCGTTATTTAACCTCCTTTGTGACAAGCTAGTATGACATGGTTGGTACCAGTGGATTCGTTAGGTTTTCTAGTCTTATATGATATACCTTTACTCTTTAAAAATTAGTGGCGTTAAAAGGAATTTGCGTTAACGCGGTGTTAACGCAAGAATTCAAGGTAACACAGGGTGAGTAATTGATGTACAAACAATCATTTTGTGGGTGAAGTATTACATTAATCACCAAAATCACAATATAATATTGTATTGCCTAATTTAATGTAATGTTTCCATAATTATAATCCTCAGCAGTATTTATAGTGATGGAGTTAGAGTAGTAGCTGTCGTGGAATTGTGCTATTAATGTGGATACATACATTTAGATCCTGTGATGCTATTCTTGAGAAGATAATCCAAAAAAGGCTGATGGTTTTTTTTTTTACTTCAAACAATGCATTTGTAGCCGTTCTTTTATTTACAATGCGCTTTTCATTTAAAGCACATCTCAAGTGCTAAACAGACTGTAAGAACTAGTAATACAGCTTAGTTCACAGAGAATACCGTCTTAAAAATGTGCAATTCACAAAACAGGTTAAGCGCCTATTTTACTGTCATCTGCATCACCACTTTTATCCAGAGTGAAACCAGAGTGAAAAACAAGAACATTATCTTGAGTCCCATTTGTGGCTGTGATCTGCAGACCTAATTATTCAGTTTCTCTTTGAAGAATACTGTAAAGTAGGGTAACCATAAACAAACGTGTGTTATAGCAGATTACCTACGTATGCAGAAACACTGCTTATACACAAAGTATGCATAAAGCGTGCTTTTTATAGACCGTGTAGTTAAAACAAAGGGTGAACAGAAACACTACAGAATGGGTCTTAAAATAAAGCAAATATTGATCGTGATATCTACGGCATGGCCACCCCTAACTGCTCACTACCACAGGAACGTTTGGGATGAACTCCTGCCATCATGCAGAGGATTCTCACCCTGCGGGTTACAGAGCTCAACAGCTGACAACGTGGGGGGAGGGCTGACATGGACACACACATACACACACACACACACACTGAACTGCATGCATACTTACACACAGGCACACATTTATGTGTGAATGAGAGAGCGCACACACATTTCATAGATGGAAGTCCCTTTAGCTTCGACCACACACTTACAGACACATGCAGCCACATGCTCGTGTTGGCTTTTAGTGATCACTCAGCGCGCACACACACACACACACACACACACACACACACAGCTCTTAGCATTTGGGCCGTAGATGTGACCTGCCTAGTATTTATTCATTGGGAGACCTTTAGAAACAAGACACAGGATTCTAATTTATAGCCCTGAACTTTACAACCATGCCAGTCCATCTCTCTCCCTCTCTCTCTGTTTCTCTGTCTCACTTTCTGTCTCTCCCTCTCTCTTGTTTCTCTCATGTTATAATATTTCGCAGACTCCTCCTTTATTGCAACCTATTACTGTAAGTCAGCCTTCGAGGTCCTTGTTGGATTAAAGCAGAGGTTCTCAGATTTTGGGGCCGCAGGGACCCCTTACAGGGTAGAAACTTAGAAGAAGGTCCGCACACTGTAGCTCCCTTAGAGTGCAGTTTATTGCCACATCTTCGTAAGTGGTGTTTCGAGCACAAGCTCTTCTTCAGAATTAATAAATCAACACAGAGACGCCATTTTTAACGAGTAATGATGGTCACATGATATCGTCAGTGACCCAAATATCCCACATATAATCAAAAGTAATGTGACATGTATATTACACAAAACTCATATATACATAGTAAATATATACAACAATTCATATACAAATTTATAATTTAGGTAAGTACCTCTCAACACATAAGAATAACATCAAGCCACTGGCTGTCATACTTTCTATATGGAATCTATCTATATCTAGAGTGGAATAAAGGCGTCTATATATAAAAAAAAAAAAACTGGGATGTACCTCAAAACATATATAAGAGTAAGAATCTATACATCTGAGCCCGTGAATATAAAATGAGGGAGGGAACAGCTATAACTGGAATAAGTGTCCACATAAATAATTAGCACGGTTAGCACAAGAATCACTTCACATTATGCCTATACAAATCATAGGAAAAGGCCATAATGACATCTAAAACAAGGACCACAATAACAGTAAAAGTCCAGTTCACCACAGGCAAAGCATCCATATCACAATACTAACACTGAACATATGAAATATGATGATTTAAATTCCGTAACATAAATACTCATCACAGAAATGGTCGAATACAGAAGTCTTCTTCTACGTTTTTCATTGCTGTCTTCTACTGGTCAGGCTCCGGCCTACTACGGTTTTGGATGTGCGCGACCACCTTACATTGTTTAGAAGATTTTTCCATGGACCCCATCATAATCATAACAATTAAGCGTAATCACCAATCGTAATTAAGCATGTGCTTACTACCATTTGTACTCTTAGCCATTGAAACTACAGTGGAAACCGCTTATCGTGATCATGGGACAGAATCATTCCTATACAAACGCTGCTAAAATAATTTGCTTATAGTAATCAAGTAGTCCGCTTACAGTGTTCGTTTTGGGTCTTTTCATACCTGAAAACATATGGGAAAACATTTTAAAACTACGTTAGACTAACGTTAATTTAATTTTTGTTTTGTTTTTTACTTTACTGCCTTGATCCTTTGCCTCGCGGACCGTCTGCTTTCCGGCTGGATACCTGTGCTGGTTGCACGTTAATATCGTAACTGGAAAAGGAATTTCTCTTAATAAAAAAAGAATGCGCGCGGTGAAAGCACCTGTGGGTGATGCCGTTGCATTGTAGTCTGTTAGGCTTCCAATGGGCAAGAAATCTGCCTTCCAAAGTAGTAGTTTTATCTTGGATAATTGAACAAAGTCAGCTCAGAAAGAAGCCCTTTCTTTCGATTCTTGAGGGACTGTACAAAATAACAAAGAAATAAACTTAGTCTGTTGTAGATAAAATACAAAAATCTTAAACACAACAGAAATACAACTTTTATAACCAACAGCTGTTTGTTAACAGTTGTATGGTGGATTCTTTTAATCCATTCAAAAAAAATTAACAAACTGAAACACAAACCTCACTCTGAATTTTGATTAACTCTGACTGTGTCAGTGCACAGGAAGCACACATGAACAGTCAAGCTTTTCTACACACACAACGCCACATCCTCAACAGCTCAGGTGCTTGTGTTCATGTGTGTGTTTGTTCATGCAGCTCCACACCTCTCATCACATATATATTAGGGATGTAAGAAAATATGGATACACAAGTATCGCAATGTTATGTTTTGCGACACTGTATCGATTCTTCAAAACACTGTATTGATTTTTAATCAGCCTCTTAAAAATGTGATTCAATCCAGTTTTAAAGCTAGCGTGCAGATACTGGTATCATATGAAACTAAAAAAACTAATGAATCCATTGGTACCAACCATGTCATCTTGCATGTCGCGAAGGAGGCTAAATAACGCTCCACATTTCCGCAAAATTTTGGCGAGAAAAACCAGCATGGCCATTTTCAAAGGGGTCCCTTGACCTCTGACCTCAAGATATGTGAATGAAAATGGGTTCTATGGGTACCCACGAGTCTCCCCTTTACAGACATGCCCACTTTATGATAATCACATGCAGTTTTGGGCAAAAACCATGCAGTACAAATGTGTTATTTTTGCTTATTCAAAAATGGTGTATTTGAATATTTCTGCATATTGGGGTCCCTAAACAGTCTTAGAAATTACATAAATTGAGTATCACTGTAAAGCTGCGACTCTTGTGGATCCAATGAGCCCAATTGTATTCATGTGTAATGATGTTAGTCCCCATAGTAGCCAATTCATTGTAGTGACTTTTTTTACTCAGATTTTATACGTATGGTTTGTCTTTATACTATGACAGTTTTCCTAAAATTAGATTTGAAAAAAAATATATCACAATATATTGAATCATTACTTCTGTATCATTATACGTATTGTATCGCCAGATTCTTGCCAATACTCATCCCTAAAATATATATTTATATATATATATATATATATAGTCCCCGGCTCAGATATATCATCTCTCGCACAGTTTTTTGACTTTTGTGTTTTTGTTTTTGGTGTCTGGTAGCTAACTGACATCAGAATGACAGCTCTTGTCAGCAGAGGCCAGCTAGGCTGGCAGTAGACATGGCATTGATCCCAGACACATCTTTTAAATGTTATTAATTGCACAATGACTCACTCCTTCCCTTACCTCCTTCATCAACGCCTTCAGTGCCACCAATGGCCAGCCACATTCTCACACCCTCTTTCACCACCCAAGACCTGCTGACTAAAACATGGAGGGAGGTGGGAATATCTAGAATCCAGCTGTAAAATGTGCTTCTTAGATGAGTGTGGCCACGGATATACTCATCTACGAAGAATAGAGTATCTGAGAAGATCATAGATAATATCATTGGTTAGTTGCAGAATAGATTGACTCCAAGGAATCTTCTGTTGCAGAGCACCCACAGCTATGGCCTTCTAGGCCAACCGAGTCGAACCCAGAGCTACAGCCAACCCCCAAAAACCCCACTAATGAAGCTCATTGATGACATTTGCTGCAGTACAGGGTGTTTGATCCACTTTATTCCCTCAGTAGCCAAGCATACAGCCCATTTTTGTCATACAGCTTTGTACTGTGATACACATCATCAAAAATGTTGGTTATCTTTGAAACGTATATTACATTAGGCCTTAGGCCCTGTTCAGACCTGACATTAACATGCGTCCTGAGTGATCCGATCACAAGTGGACAGCTCTAAGTACGTCTGTTCACACCTGGCATTAGAATGCGTCTCCACAGGCGTCTTGAGTGGCCACTTGTGATCCGATCTCACTTTCCCGCTCTATATGCAAATAAACACAGCAGACGTTGCGACGTAATATTACATGAATGTCAGTAGTAATATCCTACATATTCGTGAATTCTAGTACATTTTATTAACATCAAAATAAAAGGTTATTGTACCGGCGTTCCCCGGGGACCTCCGTGCCACCGACACCGCTGCCTCTGCCAGGCAACAGCGGGGTACAGAGCTTCAGAGAGCCGGGGATGAGAGCGAGCGGGCGGGCGGGTGTCAGCTCCGTGCAAAGCACCGTAATAATGCACTTTGCGTGCCTAGTCTGATAGTCCGTAGATTACGTAGCCTATAAATAAGATCTATTTGAATAAAATACAGTTGTACCGACAGGATACAGTAGAGCACAGAAGCTGTTTCCATGCCGCGAGGCAGACAAGCGCTCGGGTCTGCCTGTCTATTCTCATAAGGAGTGCAGTGAGACCCCGCGGATCCCAGCGGGACGTCAGTTGAGTAGGCAGTCCTTCAATGTGGCCCAGAGCACATTCACTACAGACTGCTAAAAGAATGTGGCCATATTTGGCCCAGACCACCTCTGAATGTGGTCTGAAAGATCCGATCTCAATGCGTCCTCAATGCGTTCACACCTGTACTTAGAACTGTCCACTTGTGATCCGATCACTCAGGACGTACATTAATACCAGGTGTAAACAGGGCCTTATATTTGGGCAAAAATGGTAAGCTAACCTAGCCTATGTAGCTAACTAGTTGGAAGCTATTTAAGTGATTGACCGATGGGCTTCATTTGCATAATCCTGGGTGTGTTTAGCTGCGGCTCAGCTGAAGCCACTGAAAGATAGAAGTGACAGCTGGCAACAGAAGAGCCCTTTCAATGTTGTACCCCTTAATCCCCTCCCACTCCTCCATCATACTTCCCCCCCACTTTCCTTCCCCACACCCCTGGCCTGTGCACGGGATCGTAGCGCTGCTCAAACTAACATGCGCCCCCCCCCCCCCCCTCCCCCCCTTGGTGTTTGCATGCAGTCATTGCATCCAGCAGATCCTGGAGGCGGTGCTTCACTGCCATCAAATGGGCGTGGTGCACCGGGACCTGAAGGTGAGTGATGGGGATCATCTGGCTGTCCCTTGAGAGTGTGCTTAAATATTTGTGTGTGGGGGGGGGGGGTTATTTGTGTTGTCTGTGTAAGTCTGATATGTAAATGAGAAACTGTCTGTAATGTTTGTGGACATCATGTCACTTGCAAAGCTTCAGGACATAGAGAGGGTTGAATCATCTCTGTCCCCCTGAATTCTGATATATAAATACAATTGCTCTCTTTGTAACCCTATAAAATACAATTTAGGCTTGCAGAATAGTTGGTTGTGCAGTTAGAAAGTAATTTAGAGTCTGGCCAAAGCTCCTCTCCCTACCAACAGTTAAAGCAGTCCCTACAGCCTCGTGGCGCTCACCATGAGTCAAATACCAACTCCGACCTTATCCCGGCTCTGTCCAGCTATACTCAGCCTCCAGCTCTGTGCGGTCACCCTCTTTCCCTGTTGTGTAAACATCACTTCTGTGGAGATTTCAAGCATGCAACGCTGGTCATGCTGGCTGACCAATGCCGCTGCTCTGTAACCTTTTTGGAACAGGATCTCGTCACGACGCAGCCGGCCCATTGTTCTTGTCAATGGATCCATCCAAGATGGCCCAGGAGGACACTTAATCTGACCTCTGGTTCATTTACTAGTCAGAGAAATGTGCTAACTATTGATTATGAGACACCTTTTGTGGGTTTCATTGCCTTTTTCGATCCGTTAATGACCCTCAATGCTTCAAATGTGACAGCTCATTTTCTGTAAACTGCCATCGATTGACTCGTGATGTTGTGACATTTGTTTGTATTGGCTGACTGGCTGGTAGCGCAGTCTTTTTTAGGGTTGGAAACTGAGAGCAAGTCGCTAATTTTGAACTGTTAACAAGTTTCTTAGAACTGTTGGATTGCTTGTTAAATGTAGTTTTAGACGCCTATGTCATATGGTTCTTATTAAGTTTGGCTCTTTAGGATTTTTGCTGAGCTTGAAATGCATTTTCAGTAAGATAGTACAGCAATAGCCTTGTTTAATGTGATTGCTGACTGTGAACTCACTAACAACCAAGCTGAAGTTTTGCTTAAGTCGGTAAGTGTTTAAATTTGGTTTAATGCTGTGCTTGCACAACAAAGCAGCACCTCAAATACGATGAGCTGTGTGTAAATCCGCGTCTAAACAGATACTGTTGAAATAAAGTCCTCTTGCTGTCATGTCTCGTACCTGGTCGCGTTTCAGTGTGTGCATGCTTGTGTGTCACATCTCGTTTTGCATGACGCTCTTGGTCAAGTAGACGTCTTCCATGCAAATGTCAGTCCAGGCATTCCCGCAAAGGCTTGTTGTGTTTATCCGAACTGTTGTGGCTATTTCTTTATTTAGCCGACACGCCTATCTGGTTTCACACCCAAGCATCGGAGAGCGTTTCATGCAATAGGTCATAGTGTGATGACTGTGGACAGCCTGGGTGACAAGATCCCTCAAATTAGGAACTGGGTTATGACAAATGAGATGACAACACAGCAAGCGAATTTGAGTGTGTGCCAGCACCATATTGTTCAGAGCGTACAGCAAATAGTATATTGTTTTTTGTCA
This sequence comes from Sebastolobus alascanus, assembly GCA_916701645.2. Taxonomy (NCBI): domain Eukaryota; kingdom Metazoa; phylum Chordata; class Actinopteri; order Perciformes; family Sebastidae; genus Sebastolobus; species Sebastolobus alascanus. Next base: position 1,320,999 of record CAKAOJ020000111.1, read on the forward strand.
TCTCAGAAATTAAAAGCGTGCTACCTTTCAGATTATATGTCAATCTGAAAGGCAGTATTTTTGACACAAGTAATGGATGTAATGAAAAATCCATTAATAGACACACTATTTTAATTAGGGTTGGGAATCAAACTGAAATATGTCAGTAATGCAGTCTTCTTTACTTTTACGTTTCTCAACTTTAGACTATACCAGTGTTTAGGCGACGTATTAGATGAAGGATTTTGTAGAAAAACTCCAAAAGAGTTTTGTTTTAGTTATTTCTTTCAGGTGTCTGGTTGGCAATAGTATCAAAACATTTAAAGCAATAAAACAATGGCTATAATCCAGACACACAAACTCAGTAATTTCTTCAATCTAAGGTCAAATGAGTTCGGGCCAGTTTCTCTTTCCACCCTAAAGCACTTAAATTGGAGTGCCTTCTTAACAGAGGTCTACATCTCCGCCACTTTCTCTGAAGGAATTAGTCAGGAATAGCGCAGCAGCTCCAGATCCTCCACAGACAGAGAAATATAAGGGAAGAGAGAAAGATTGGAATCATTTCATTTGAAACACCTACTCGTGAACTGCTCTCAAATACAGCTTTCTCTGTCTTCCTTGCACCATCCCTCTCCCTTTCAACCGAACCAGTCATCAGTGTGCTCAGCTGTGTATGTGTGTGCTAAAGAGATGGAGCGTTAATATTAAAAAGTGACGGCGATTGCTGCAGTTACGTCCGAACATGTGGCCTGGAGGTTTTGCATTGCGTTTATGCACCTTTTTGATGGAAGTGCATGCTTCATCAGAATTGCCACCCACATCCGTTTCCACGGATTATCCTACTGCTGCAGTGTTGGCAAATTCTAACTCCCTCGTTTACAAAAGAGTAAAGCCTAAGCAAGTGGTAGAGCTGGGAGAATATGATGACACGAGGTAGGCACAGCGCCTTAGGATTACTGGTTCGCTCACTCGCCACTCTTTCTCTCTCTCTCTCTTTTGCTCATTTCCTTCTCTTTTACATTTGGACTCAAAGGCTATAAAAGCACACTTTTAAGTATCTGCACTTTAAGTAAACAGTATTCCAGTGCTTCTAAACAAATGAGCGCAGGGAGGAGGGCAGAGGGTGCAAAGACACGCTGCTGCAATACAGGGGAGGCAGTGACATAAATGCAGCCTAAATATAATGTCCTCCTTCTCTCCATGCTGTCAGTTTGCACTTGTTGCTGTCTAAGAAGCCATTAGTAATATGAACATCAGTATAAGTGCAAGGCGTGCAGGTGTTACTGTTGACATAGTTGTAGTCAGTTTAGTCAAAACGAGGTAGTAGCATTTTAAAACTGCACCAAACGCAAACCAGGATTGGAGATTATAATCCAGGTTGGAAGTTTCAGTTATAGAAGCGATTCCTGGAGGCAGAGCTGATCTAAAGGCAGAAATCATTTTACTGGTAGTGTTAAAGGTAAAGTTTGGCTGTTTTGAAGTGGAGGTACTTATCCATAGTCAGTGTATTACCTACAGTAGATGGTGGTCGGCACGCCCCCAGTTTTGAGAAACAGATAGTATTACCGACACCGGAGCAAAGCGATGTACTGCTGTGGACGGGGGCAGCAGCAAAACATATTTTAGCCACCTAAAAGAAAGGCTCACCTAAAAAAATCAATATCAGTTTAAATGTACGCTATATTTAGAATATTTTCACTGGTTTACCTTGCTGTGAGACAGCTACACAGTCTATGTTTACGATGGAGAACTGAAGCCGTTATCTGTGCTCTCGCCAAAGCCACCAGACTCCATTGAAAAAATCTGTAATTTTACCTCGCAGAACACAGGGGTTGCTGGTCTACCGCTGCCCCAATCAGTGAGTTTGTTTGTGTTATTGTTAGGGCTCTCAAAGTTAACGCGATAATGACGCGTTAACACAAACGCTACTAATTTCTTTAACGCATTAACGCAACTTGCGATTTTTAGGTTGTAGCGGGCTGAGTTTTAAAGCGAGAGTGAAGATACTGGCATAGGAGGCGAAGGAGGTTAAATAACGCTCAAAACTTGCGCTAAAATTTGGCGAGGAAAAACTGGCATGGCCATTTTCAAAGGGGTCCCTTGACCTCTGACCTTAAGATAAGTGAATGAAAATGGGTTCTATGGGTACCCACGAGTCTCCCCTTTACAGACATGCTCACTTTATGATAATCACAATTGGGGCAAATCATAGTCAAGTCAGCACACTGACACACTGACATCTGTTGTTGCCTGTTTAGCTTGAGTTTGCCATGTTATGATTTGAGCATATTTTTTTATGCTAAATACAGTACCTGTGAGGGTTTCTGGACAATATTTGTCATTGTTTTGTGTTGCTAATTGATTTCCAATAATAAATATATACATACATTTGCATAAGGGAAGCATATTTGCCCACTCCCATGTTGATAACAGTATTAAATACTTGACAAATCTCCCTTTAAGGTGCATTTTGAAAAGATAAAAAATGTAATTATTTTGTGATTAATCGCGATTAAGTATGGACAATCATGCGATTAATCGTGATTAAATATTTTAATCGATTGACAGCCCTAGTTATTGTGTGACTTTGGTTAGGTCGGATTCACCAAAGTCACACAATAACACAAACTAACTAACAAACCGTGTCCTGTCTGTTTCTCCAAACTGGTCGTGTGCCGACCGCCATCTACTGTAGGTAATACACAGAGTATGGATAAATACCTCATACAACCCTACTTCAAAAGACCCGAACTATTCCTTTAAACCTCAAATGGGCAGAGCCAAAGAACTGAATTTATTTGTGTTTTTATGTAATGTTAGACTGGAGTTCAGTGTAGGGGTTAGAGTCGAAAAGCTAGTATTGTCAAGCCTAGCGCTCTGGCTGAAATAATGCAGCCTTGCCATGCTAAGATAGAAAACTCTTAAGTAGGTAATCTTGTTGATTTTCCAACATCATGAATATCATGGATATCTATGAATGAAAAAAAGTTGTATATTTTGTATTCATATTTATCAACAGAGTGCTTTATTTGTCATTCAAGATTGCGAGTTGCTTTTACAGAGGCAATGATTGAGAGAGATGTAGAGAGACAAAATGAGAGAGAGCAGGGGCCAGTGGGGATAGCAGCCCATTATTAGAGCCCTCTTCTGACAGAGAATAATGAGGCTGACTGCATTATCTGGGCCACAGAGATGGAGCCTATAGACCACAGCACACCGCAAGAGGCTAGGGACAAAGAAGCACTGCAGACTGACTAGGTTGCGTGGACACATAAAGCTATACAGTACAATAAAAGTTAGTTCACAAAGTTCCCTTGTATTGTATAGCTTTTATGTGTCCACATAAGTTACTCAAATGGCATCTATGTCTGTGTGTATCTGTGTTGTGTGTGTGTGTGTGTGTGTGTGTGTGTGCTGAATAAATTGTCGATAAAAATGTTCTTTATGAACCCCGGTACAAAATTTGTGCATGCAAACTTTGAGCACATCTACCCCAAGCCTTTCCCTCACTAGAACACTGTACATGTTTTGTACCCCCCATCGTTCATTTGAAAATGTTTGCTAACCTTATTTCTGTCTTCTTCACCCACTTTAGCCAGAGAACCTGCTCCTAGCAAGCAAATGTAAGAATGCCGCAGTGAAGCTGGCCGACTTTGGCCTGGCCATTGAGGTGCAGGGGGATCAGCAGGCCTGGTTTGGTAGGTACAGCAGAGTACAGGAGTCAATCGCATCTCTATTTTACGTGTATTTATCAAAAGCTTTAAAGAGGCTCATTATAACTACAGTGGTAGAATAAGCTTCAATTACTGTCAGAAGGTATGTTAAATGCTTGGTAAAAGAATGAAGACCTAATAGAGTGACTTGAGAAGATCCAGCTGACAGAGAGAGTGAATTAAGCTACTAGAAAAGATTATATATACTGTATCTATACTATATGATATGATATATTCTTATTTGTGCTCAGTTTCTCTTTGTGTACACCCTCTTGTGGTCATGGAAGAGGAAAAGAAAAGAATATGTACACTTACAGGGCTTTTCCATTGGCACTTTTGGCCGCACCGAGTCAAACCACGCCACGCTGATTTGCGTTTCCATTACCAGTTTTAGCGTGCAGAGTTGTGCTGCGCCGCACCCGAGATGGACCATCTCAGGCCAAAGTGCACCCAACCCCCCTCCAAGCGGGTTACGGTGACGTCTTGCCAGCCGCGGCCAACTCGTGACGACCCCCCTTCTCCCCCTCAAACAAGCGTCTGTGCAGGAGACCAGAGAGGAAATCGTTGTGTGTGTTCAGCTCGCAGTACTTTTGTAGCTTCTAACTGACTCTCTGTGGTTTGAGGTCCCTGTTTGTACTTTCAGATATCTGCTTTATTTTACTGTTTCGCTTTCAGCTGTAGGAGGCGTGTTAAGCATGGATGTATAAAGAGAACTGGGTACAGCGTTGGAGGCGGGGCCCCGTTCATTCCTATGAAAGTTGCTCAGTGGCGCATGAAGCCAAAATAGCTCAACTTCCGACTGGAAAAGTACCCGGATCTTCCGGCGATCTCCCGCATCCATTTGGCCCATAGAGCAGGCGCAGTAGCGTCCGCCCGGTCACACGGCTCGGTCACGGTGTCACAACGTCACGCTGTCATCACGGCTTGCTAGCTCTGTCTCCGAGCCCTCGCTCCAGCCTCGGTCTGCGTCTCATTCACATGAACGGAGGAAGGGAAATAACTCTGGATTCGGCTATTAGTGCATTTTACAACTTTTAGGACCTAATGATTTAAATAAGGGCTGTTAGAGTGTTCGTTCTGGGAAGTTGATTCACCTCAACAACAAAAAAATGATCCGCTTACAGACGTCTCTTTCCCAATGTAAGTCTATGGGAAAAAGTCTTTTTGGGCCTAATGGCATCAAATGACGGACACAAATCTCACTATTGTGTGACTTATTGTCTACACAAATGTAACCTGGTAGCTGATGTAATGATTCAGGGAGTTTTAAAAGAAATTTCAAATAAGTTATTTGCTAATTATTATCTATTTATCAGCGGACATGGAAATAAAGCATATCAATTTACTTTGTATTCTTTTCCTGGAAATGTATTATATAAATTACCAGCTATTGGGAAATCGCGGAATATAATTATTAAATAATGTTTATAATAAAGTAATATCCGATAAATTTTGAGGTAAATATTGGGGTAATTTGGCAGTAATTCCAAAGAAATTTCAAATAGGTTGCTAATTATCACTTAATTACCATGAAATTTGCAGACCAGTAGTTAGTGTTACCGTTTTTTGTTGGTACGTGGAGATTAATTAGCAAAGAAAAAACAAACAGTGAGTCGGGTGAACCTGTCACACATCTCACCTGGATCTCTTCTACAAACGTCTGTGCCCATCAGTGATGGACTCCTCAAAGTGAGATCTGCCGGTCCTCCTTCACAATCAACATTAAAGCCTCAAATCTGTCTTTAGGATCTCCGTCCACTGTGTGGATGAATAGCTGACAGAAGATTATCTTGCTTTCTATGCAAGCTGATCCAAGGATAGCAGATACACAATCTGTTGCCTTGAGCGTGTCAATCAATTGTGTGTGTGTGTTTGTGTGTGTGTTTACTGCAGGATTTGCTGGCACACCGGGGTACCTGTCCCCTGAGGTATTGAGGAAGGAGGCATATGGCAAACCTGTGGACATCTGGGCCTGCGGTGAGTTGTACAGACACACACACATGGCATTTCCTAGATAATTGTACACAAAAAAAACAAACACACTGAAGGACATTTTCTAACAAATTGTGCATTTTCTGTGTGTGTGTGTGTGTGTGTGTGTGTGTGTGTGTGTCCATATGCGTTTTTGCGTGTGTCTCAGGGGTGATCCTCTACATCCTGCTGGTGGGTTACCCTCCTTTCTGGGACGAGGACCAGCACAAGCTGTACCAGCAGATCAAGGCTGGGGCTTACGATGTGAGTCTCCTCTCCTCTCTTGCTCACTTATTTCTCCCCTCCTGCTGTAAATCTCTCCTCCCACTGCCCTCGTTCCTTTTTGGCAGCGGTTACGTAACTCAGTCACCTCATTCATATTTCAGAGGGTGCAAGAGAGGGAGCCTCACCTTAGATCACATTTAAGTCCATGCCAAATAGAGAGAGAGCCTGACTGATTCCCTGGCAGGGATTCTGGGCTCATGGGACACTGACCTCGACATTTATGCCGAAACACAACAGGACCTGATGGGTGTAGAATTCCTTAACAAATTGCTTGGGGCTCTGCTTGGACTGTCCTTCTGATATTGTTGAAAAACACACACCCATGGGGTAAAACAGTAATTTTAGGAGCAGGTTCAGGAGCTCGAACAGAGTGTTTCAGACAGAGGGTGAAAAGAGGTGCTGCAGCACAGCCGGTATGAGAAAATAAAGCTTTTTTGATACTGCATGAAAAGACTGCATGTTTTTTGCCCCAAACTGCATGTGATTATCATGAAGTGGGCATTTCTGTAAAGGGGAGACTCGTGGGTACCCATAGAACCCATTTTCATTCACATACCTTGAGGTCAGAGGTCAAGGGACCCCTTTGAAAATCGCCATGCCTGTTTTTCCTCGCCAAAATTTAGCCTAACTTCGTAGTGTTATCTAGTGTTCTTTCCAAGCTAGCATAACACTGTTGGTACCAATGGATTCCTCAGGCTTTCTAGTTTCATATGATACCAGTATCTTTACTCTAGCTTGAAAACTCATCCCGGAACAACCTCTGGAAGACAGAATAGCAGCGGGGCCCGCTGTCGGAGTGTAAAGGGGTTAATCAACTAATTGTTTCAGCGCTACACTGAATTTTGAGACGCGGTTCTGTTTGTCCCTTTAGTTCCCTTCACCAGAGTGGGACACAGTCACCCCAGAGGCCAAAAATCTGATCAACCAGATGCTGACCATCAACCCAGCCAAGAGGATCACTGCCCAGGAGGCCCTAAAGCACCCATGGGTCTGCGTAAGTGTCCCCTGCTCGAGATAGACAGCAGTTATTTTTCACACATCTGCTGCACACATAGAAAAGACTTCTAACTCAGACAAACAAGTGGTTTGATCACAGCAAACACAACAACCTTGATTAACTGATTTCTTCTTGTCTTTTTCTTCCTCCTCTTGCTAAACCGTTCCTCTGGTTGTCCTCTTCATCACCTGCTCCTCCTTGTCTTCTTCCTTCTCCCAGCAACGGTCCACAGTGGCGTCTATGATGCACAGACAGGAGACCGTGGAGTGCCTGAAGAAATTCAATGCCAGGAGGAAACTCAAGGTCTGTTTGCATACTCGCTCCCTCCCACGTCTGCCTCTTCTGCTCTCTTGTATAGTATATAATAATCCTTTCCTTAACTTTATTCTTTAATTTCTTTCCCATACATTTTTGGGTTTCCAAAGCATTGCCAGGAGCGGTATTTTCTTCCTGTTTTCCTGTAATGTTTGTGATCTATAAATTCAAGGCCTGAAGTATTAGGGCTGGGACGATACACCTATCTCCCGATTCAATACTATTACGACACTTGGCGGCTGATTCGATATGTATTGTGATTTTTAAGTATTGTGTTTCGATATTACGATTTATTTTTGTTTACTTTTTTAACACTAGACCATGGGAAAAAAGTTGAATCATACACTTCTAGGGACTTTTACTTTGGAAAATATCTAAATTGATACAGTACAAATGTTTGATTTTCAGCATGTATGTAGTCAGAGATGTCCTGAAGTCAAATATATCAGTCATTGTCAGGCATTATTTATTACATTTTTCCCAGCAACCCAAAAATCCAAGAATAAAGACATTTCCCTCACAAATTAGTGGTATTTTTTTTTTTTATTTATAAGGTACATGTAATGTTTCAAACTACTGGTGAATATAATCCATCAGTCTTATTTCCATATATGTATTTTGTTACCGAAAAACAATAACGTTTCCTGTCCATGAGAGAGTTAGCATGCAGCTTTAGCCATGATGTCTAGCTCTGCTTTTCCTGACAATGTGTGAAACCCAAAGTGTTTCCATACTTTACTGTATGTGTAGAGTTTACCACTTTGGATTTAAAATGTGAGGGTGCAGGTCGTATCCACGCGGACCCTCCTCCGTTTTCTGCTTCTCGTTCTAATAATACATCCATGGTTTTGGCTCAGTGCAGCTCTGTTTTGGTTATTGAAACGGATATGACGTCACGTTACTCAGACTACAACAATAAAAGCGGTAACTTCTTTCTACCTTGGCATAGACTCAAATAAAGCAATTATATTGATTCTGGCATTAAAAAATCCATTTAAAAATCGTAAAAACAAAAAAATCACGATACATAGGTGAATAGATTTTTTTTCCCCAACCCTTTGAAGTATAAAATACAACATTTGTTACATGGAGATGGCATATGTATTCTCTCCTGACTCTGGCGCTGAGGTTATATGAAAAAGCAGTAAGAATTTAGATGCAAACTTATCCTCCGTGCATAGTTTCCCTTCTTCACTGATTTATTGCTGACATTTTGTGTGGATACAACAGCTTAGCGATTGGAGCATGCCGCTGTTAGCCTGCTGCTTTTGGCCCGTCTTGGCATGGCTCAAATACCAGCACACGGGAAGCTGGAAGCAGAAACGCAGGTGGCTGCAGGCAAATGCTGGACCATTCAACCAACATGTCATCAGCATGGACCAGTTGTCTCTGGCTTTTCACATTTAGAAAGAAATGGACTTAACATATACAGTGGAAACCTCTTATAGTGATATACGACTGTCCTGCTCAAACACTATAAGCGATTTTAAAAAAAAAATGTATTTCTCATGCAGATTACCATCTAATTCTAATTACTTTATTCATTCAAGGAGCCGTGCAAGTCACTGCATTTCCTACAACACTGTCCTGTAAATACTTCAGAATAAAAGCCTCGTGTTAACAAATGAAGGAATTCTGTCCACATTTTGAAATGAAAGCAGGAAGTGTTGATTTAAAAATAAATCTTTAAAATGTTGTACATTTGTATAAACATAGTAAAATTATTACTTTACTGGTTTAAGAGGTTAAAATTGAACTTCTTTTTTGTTTTCTTCTCAGGGGGCCATTCTTACTACCATGCTGGTTTCTCGAAATTTCTCTGGTAAGTGTTGCCTGGAACTAATTATTATCGCGTTAACTTTGACAGCCCTAATCGCTATATGTGAGTACTTCCATTATAAGTACTAGTTCTAAGGGAGACTAAAATGTGTGTTGAATATAAGCAAGTCTGAGTCAGTTTGGTTTTGAGGAACATGTCACCATTTTGGAGGACTCTGTGGCTCTTCAGAAGTGATACTTCACCCAAAACCTGACTCATCTAATGAAATCATTAATTTCCTTTTCACGTCCTACTCTGGTAAAATGGTGGCTTGTGCCTTGTAAACACTGGTAACAGTAAGTAAACAGTAATTCAGTGACGGACCAATTTGTCTCCCTTTGACCAAAGAGATATATATTTATATATTTTTGTTTATATAAAGTGTATCACATTTTCATTTCATCTTAGTGCAACTTCAGTGTTTCCCTTTTCTTCATGCAAGTATTTCTTTTTCTAACTGAGGTAATACGACCAATGCAAGACAAAAGCATCGTCTTCTTGAAGAAAGTACTTAACAAGACAGCTGTTAAATGAATTTATGTGACAACATTTTCACATTATTCAGTTCAGTGAGATGACAGTTTAGATTTGTGACTCAAAAGCTTTAATATTCACGATTACTAAATGGCACTAGATTTGCATTTTTAGGCTTACTTCCATCACCTTAACATTACTTTGTTTCTGCCCTGCTCTCATGATGTGGTTTTGAAGAGGAAGGCCACACTTTCTTACTTACCATTGCTCTAAATGTCCTCACTGTGTAAAAGTTCAGCACGTTAGACCATTTGAACCTGAAGTAGAAGTCTTTTGAGAATGATTAAGCCACAGTAAGCTGAGTCTTTTGCACCACGCTGAACTGCCACAGTGAAATATGGGGAAACACTGAATTTGATCAGCAAGCTGTGGATGTGTTTGTGTCTGTGTTACTTGTCCTTGTATTTATGTATATCTCTGTAATAGATGACACTTTCTCGAAGGTTTATCATTTATTATGTGCTAAATGTAGGGATTTTATTGGTACTGCATTTAGCATAAAAAATATGCTCAAACATAACATGGCAAACTCAATCCCAACAGGCAACAACAGCTGTCAGTGTGTCAGTGTGCTGACTTGACTCTGACTTGCCCCAAACTGCATGTGATTATCATAAAGTGGGTATGTCTGTAAAGGGGAGACTCGTGGGTACCCATAGAACCCATTTTCATTCACAAGTATAGTATGTCCTAAAAAAAAAAAAAATTAAATAATAAAAAAAAAATAATAATAAAAAAAAATTAAAAAAAAAAAAGTCAAAGTATAGTATGTCCTAAAAATGTAAAAAAAAAATATATATTTAAAAAAATAAAAAAAATAAAAAAAGTCAAAGTATAGTATGTCCTAAAAATGTAAAAAAAAAAAAAGATATTTAAAAAAAAAAAAATAAAAAAGGTCAAAGTATAGTGTGTCCTAAAAATGTAAAAAAAAAAAAAAAAAAAAAAAGTGAAAGTATAGTATGTCCTAAAAAAAAAAAAAAATAAAAAAATGTAAAAAAAAAAAAAAAAAGTCAGTCTAGTATGTCCTAAATAAAAGAAAAAGAAAAAAATGAAAAAAACCTAAAAAAAGAAAGCCAAAGTATAGTATGTCCTAAAGATGTAAAAAAAAAAATATATATATTTAAAAAAAAAAAAAAAAAAGGTCAAAGTATAGTATGTCGTAAAAATGTAAAAAAATAAAAAAAAAGTATTAAAAAAGTCAAAGTATAGTATGTCCTAAAAATGTAAAAAAAAAAAAAAAATATATTTAAAAAAAAAAAAAAAAAAAGACAAAGTATAGTATGTCCTAAAAATGTAAAAAAATAAAAAAAAAGTATTAAAAAAAGTCAAAGTATAGTATGTCCTAAAAATGTAAAAAAAAAAAAAATATATATATTTAAAAAAAAAAAAAAAAATTCAAAGTATCGTATGTCCTAAAAATAAAAAAATGTAAAAAAAAAAAAACAAAGTCAAAGTATAGTACGTCCTAAAAAAATAAAAGAATAAATAAATAAATATAAAAAAAAAAAAATTCAAAGTATAGTATGTCCTAAAAATGTAAAAAAAAAAAAAAATATATATTTAAAAAAAAAAAAAAAAAAATACAAATTATAGTATGTCCTAAAAATGTAAAAAAATAAAAAAAAAGTATTAAAAAAAGTCAAAGTATAGTATGTCCTAAAAATGTAAAAAAAAAAAAAATATGTATTTAAAAAAAAAAAAAAAAAATTCAAAGTATCGTATGTCCTAAAAAAAATAAAAAAATGTAAAAAAAAAAAAAAACAAAGTCAAAGTATAGTACGTCCTAAAAAACTAAAAGAATAAATAAATAAATATAAAAAAAAAAAAAAAATTCAAAGTATAGTATGTCCTAAAAATGTAAAAAAAAAATAAAGAAAAAAAAGTCAAAGTATAGTATGTCTTAAATAAAAGAAAAATAAAAAAATGAAAAAAAAAAAAAAAAAAAAAAAGTCAAAGTATAGTATGTCCTAAAAATGTAAAAAAATAAAAAATAAAAAAAAGTATTAAAAAAAGTCAAAGTATAGTATGTCCTAAAAATGTTAAAAAAAAAAAGATTTAAAAAACAAAAAAAAAAAGTCAAAGTATAGTATGTCCTAAAAAAATGATAAAAAAAAGATGATAATAAAAAAAAAAATTGAAAAAAAAAAAAATTGAAAAAAAAAAAAAAAAAAAGTCAAAGTATAGTATATCCTAAAAAAATAAATAGATAAATATTTAAAAAAAAAAAAAAAAGTCAATGTATACTATGTCCTAAAAAAAAAAAAAAAGTAAAAAAACCTAAAAAAAAAAAAAGCCAAGGTATAGTATGTCCTAAAAATGTAAAAAAATAAAAAAAAAAATATTAAAAAAAGTCAAAGTATAGTATGTCCTAAAAATGTAAAAAAATAAAAAAAAAGTATTAAAAAAAGTCAAAGTATAGTATGTCCTAAAAATGTAAAAAAATAAAAAATAAAAAAAAAGTATTAAAAAAAGTCAAAGTATAGTACGTCCTAAAAATGTAAAAAAAAAAAAAAAATATTAAAAAAAAAAAAAAAAAAAGTTAAAGTATAATATGTCCTAAAAAAAAAAAAAAAAAAAAAATTAAAAAAAAAACATTAAAAATGTAAAAAAAAAATAAAATAAATATTTATCAAGTTAATATGACATTATTGCTACCAGTGGATCCTTTAGGTTTTGCGTCAATATGCGACAGCGGGGCCCTTGTGTGTGTAGCGATAAAATTTGATTCACCATCTTTTCTGAATCTATCCAAGCATCTCCTGTAATTCGGCAAACACATAATCCACCAAAGAGCACGTGTTAAAGTATTATTTTACCGTGCGTCTCGTACGTAATGTGAAATGGACGGAAAGGAGCCAGGTGTGTGTGTGTGTGTCCTGGTCGTGTCACATTCTTAAAAACCTTTTCCTCCTCGCTCTCTTTCCTCTCCTCAGGAGTAGCAGTACTCCATTATATGTATGAGATCATCAGGTGAATGAGAAATAACTAAAAAGTACAAAAAATAAGAGGCTGATGTTCGGTAAAAGAAGGCACATTACGTCAACTCATAAGCCAATATCAGTGCTTATAGTACTATATTCTCTTCATACAGTATATTATGAATCATACTTTATAGAGATCAGTGTCCCTGTGCACACAACGAGGCGGTTGTATTTCCCTCCACATGTTGATGTAATGTCTTGTAGTAGTCGTACTGTAGGTGATACACTGACTATAGATAAATACCTCATAAAACCCCACTTAAAAAAAATCCAAACTATCCTAGAGTCAGTGAGCACTACAAATCTAACCTTTACTAACATTGACTAATTTCTGTATCATCATCATCATCGTCATCCTAACAATAACACCGTTTTCAGGGAGACATTGAGACCAAATGCAAGTATCAAAGATGAAAGTTGAAAGATTTGTGTCTCTGACATTTTTCTCTGCTGATCCTTCTGTCAGAGCAGCGGACTCGTACGTGACAGAATTTATGTCACATCCATATAATGTCGGTGGTTTGTGTATATGAATTAATCCTCCTTCTCTGAACTAATGAGTCCTGTTTGTCTCCGCCTTTTTGTGTCTCACCTTTTCTCTCTTTTTCCCCTCCCTGCCCACCTAACCGCTGTGTCTCTGACTCACCTCCTCCCCTCACGTTCTTTTCTTTTGCCCCTTCTTTCTAAATATCGCTCCACCATTTCTCCATATTTACCACCTCTTTCTCATCTTCCTTTCCTCCTTGCCTCGTAACTCTCTTTCTTCGTGCGTGACCGGCTATTGGACTCTTTAACAGTGGGCAGCAGGCAGACCACCGCTCCAGCCTCTGTCACTGCTGCCGCAGCAGCAGTGGCTGCAGCCGCCGGCACCGCCGCAGGGCTGGTGGAACAAGGTAGCATGGTGGCTCACCCAGGGCATGCCAGCCCCATCCCCCATCCCCCTTCTCTGTTCCTGTCTTTTACACTTCTCTTCTTTTATTTCCCCTCTTTCATTTTTCTCTGCCTCCTCCCGCTCTCCTTCCTCAGCATGGGAGCTCAGAGCATGATTGCTGACTACGTCACTAACTACATCTCCCATCTACTCATCATCTGCAGCATTAGCTATGTTTCCATCTTACTGTCTAGCAGGTTTTATTGCAACCTTTTGATACATCACAAAAATTGAAATGCAACCGAAGTGTTTTTTTTCCAGTCACTGAGTTAAGGCAAGATCTTAAAAATCTTCAAAACATCTATAAGAAAACAGGAAAAAAGTGTGTCAACCGGAAAGATGTTGTTCAGCTGTTATTGACCTTTTTTAGTTTTTATCCAAGGAATGCATTCGTTAAACACAACTAGTTATCAAATCTCAATAGATTTAATGAGAGTGACAGTATGAATTCATCATAGATGAAGCCATAATTTCAAACCTACTTCAGTTCATTTGACAAATATGCAACAAATTTATTTGCAAAACGTCTTTATTGAGGAAAACATATTCCACTTAAAGCAAATCAGAACTTAATTTTTGCTGATGTTTTAGTGAATATTTCAGTTTCCATTCGCTATGTTGATGCTTCATAATTCATAAAGGACTTGGATGGAAGCCCAGCTACTGCTGACATTTTCCACATCAGCACATCTGTCACCTCCTGTCTGAGATTTGAAAGGATGGCTGCAGCGCCCATCACTGCTCTCTCATCGCCACTGACCCATATTCATCCCATCATCTTCATCTCTAGACGCAGCCACAGAGCATGGCCTCGACCCAACCAAACAAGCGCTGTCCTGTCTCTCTCTTTCTCTTTTCTTTTCTTCTCCCTTTTTTTTCCTCCCATTTCACCTCTGTCACATCACCTCTCCATTTAACCACATTCACTTCCCTATGATCTGTCATTTCTACCTCTCACTGTTGTCTCTCAAGTCACTTTTCTATACCTCCACCAGCATCACTCCCACTTAACATCATACTTTCATATCTCACTCCCCCCCCCCCCCCCCACCTTCCCTCTCTCTTCTTTTCTCTGTTTGATAATGACACTGGAAAGTTCACCCCGTCACTTTAAGGATGGAGCTGCCCAAGAGCTGTCGGTGAATGCTGCATGGGGCACTGGACTGGTGCATGCGCTGCAACACGGCGGGCGGGCGGGGGGGGGGGGGACTGTGGTGCATGGTGAACACTGTGGAAGATGCAAGGCTGGGCTGGTTCTCATGATGACAAAAACATTTGAAGCTGTTGCTTTACTATTTTTTATGTTCTCAAAATGTACCTTAACGTGAGATTTGTCAGGTATTTAATACTCTTATCAACATGGGAGTGGACAAATATGCTTGATTTGTGCAAATGTATGTATATATTTATTATTGGAAATCAATTAACACAACTTGCCACCGCAGTAATGGCGGCCCCGCCAGATCGCGAAACACACAAAGCGGTCGCCGGATTCGTCTATAGTCGATGCTGTAGACATCGAATGATCTTTTAATACTATACTCTATAACCTAATTGTAGTTGTGTGTTCAGACATAACGCAAATTTTAGAGGCGGCGTTATTGCATATAAAGTGTTAAACCTGCATTAAGCCACTTTTACCTTCAGGGGGTCCCAAATACAACTTGCAGAAACACTGGCATGCTATGACCATATCAACTATTAGCAGACAATTTGCCCATGCAGCTGACACAGAGCAACATCCCCTTCGAATCTTATTTCTGCCCCCCTGATAAATGTAAATGTAATATTTACTTGCCTTTAGCTGTCGTTCGGTCAGCCACCGCTTGAGAAAAATATCCACATCCTTACAGCTTCTCTGAGCTGCTGGAAAAGTCTATTTGCATTTTTACAGTATGTTGTGGCAGCTTTGACCTGTGGGTGATGTCAGCGACATTTTTGTCAAGTCTTTTTTTAGTATTTTTTGACATCACCAACAATATTTGAGCCGTGAAGTGCAAGAGCAGTAGGTTCGGAGGACATTTTTATAAATGTGAACCCGACCTGTTGTGTTTTTTCTGGGTTTGCAGAAATGAAACCGCAGGCATAAATGACAAAGAGCTTCACATGACAGTCGAGCGTTGAGCTAAGGAGACAGAAGTAGTGGCAGTGTCCTTGTTTCTGTGGCCCACTGGGACTCCACAGTCCTCTCTGTGTCCCTGAGCCTCCACTAGGCTCCAATCAAATATTTATAGTGGGTTGCCTCCCCCTATCAGCCTCACTGGCTTACCGGAGGCCTCGCTCTACCTTGCATAGTCATACACACAAATACAATCACTGTCTACTAGACCTCACCCTATCCTCATGCAGGAGAAGGGTAAATGCATCTTTTAATGTGTAGAAAAAGTTTTTGAGGAACTCAAAGTTATTGCATTTCCAAAGGGCACTTTTTGGCTCGTGCCACTACCCCCTGAATCATCATGTGAATCCATGCTTTGCTCCTGCAGTCGTGCATCTTGCGTGATTTTAGTGGGAATTTATAGCGGTGATTTTGTTTTAATCTCTTCCTCCTCTCTCTTCTTGCTTCATGTATAATTTGTGGCAAGGTAAGGAGCGCCCCTTGCTTGTCCACCTTCGGTCTGAATTAAGCTACATTTTTGATTTTTCAGGTTTCCCACTGAGATTTATTCTTCGTCACTGGAATCCAAGCCATTCTTAGCAACATAGTTTTTTTTAAAGATCCAGTTTGCCACTTTGACAGAATAATGGTGTTAGGAAAGAGCACGGTGAAGTACGCCTATCACTTTGGTTCATCTTCTCCTTACTCTTCCTTTCTGCTCTCCTTTCATATCCTCTCCTCTTCTACCAAGCCATCAGAGAATACGCGAGAATGAACTTGACACTCTTCTGACCCCATTTCTTCTCCTCAGTAACAAGCAGCCTTTGGAAGGACGAACAACAGCACAACAATAAACCAACAACAATAAACCATGCACATTCATGCCACTCTCACATCCCTTCCGGATTATGAAGTGCATCTTTATCACTTCCTATTGCTCCTTCGTTGACTGCTGGCCCAATTCCAAACCACCCCCTGCACCCTCTCCCTACCCACGTCCACTCCGTTTGCGCGTTTGCGTGGAGCGTCCGCCATATTAAGTGCCATTCCAAACCAATTCACGGGGAGTGGAAGTGGGTTATAAAACCCTCCAACAGCGAGCCTGCATCGATGCCGACTTACCCGCTGCCCTTACTGACGACGCGCAACGACGTTTTGTGTTCGTCATGTAACACAATCCAATGTCTACCGGTAACAAATATTTAATTGTAAACTGTTCAAACTGATACACATTTAATTTATTCTACTTTATTGTCATACAGACGTCAACAACATAAAGTAAATAGATTGTATTTAGGATCAAATATACCCTTGTCCAGTCTAGAAAACAGTAAACATGTTCATTAGATTGTAAATTGTTGTGTGTGTATATGTATGTATATATATATATATATATATATATATATATATATATATATATATATATATACACAACATATATTTCTTTCTGTCTTTAACTGTACAATACTGACTTAACAGTGCAATAATTTAGTGCGATAATTCAGCTGTGCAATAATCTGGTTTACTCCGGCATTAACTATGCATTTATTTATACAGAACATTTAAACTAATGTTCTAATTTTACACTATTCTTGCATTTATATTATTTGCATAGATCCTGTTTTTCAGGATTATTATTTGCACTGTTGTTATATATATTTCTGATTTATATTCTCTTACGATTTCTCTATTTTTATATATTTATACTTATATTCTAGAACGGGAGCAAAACATAACACAATTTCCCCCTCCGGGGATCATTAAAGTATTTCTGATTCCGACATTTATTTCCTTGCCGGAGAGAGGGAAGTTCGTCCCAAAGTGGGTGCTGTATTTATACCCTCCACCTTAAAGAAGGGTGCTTCATTGAGCTGTAAGTGTGACTACAAACGGAGTTCACTCCGTCACGGAGTGGGAGGGTGTAGGGACCGGATTGGAATTGGGTCCTGCTGAATGTGCGAACCTCACTTCAAACACGAGACATTACAGTATATCACTGAGGCAGAAAAGTAAAAGAAGAAAGCTTGGACAAAAGGTGGCTGGTGGTTGATCACTGTCTCGCTTTCCAAGTGACAGCTTTAAAAGTCCACTTGTAAGGATGTGATTTTTTTTACTTAATAGGACTGGGCCAGGGCTCCACTAGACTTTGAGCTGGCGTCCTAGTGATTAGACCTCTGTTCCTCCTAAGAAATCACTGCCCAATGGACATTTTCATGGAATTCAGCTTCTGTTGAAAATTCAATGTAGCTGGCTCGGAGCATGTTTGGAAACGAAAGTGAGAAAATCAAAGCGGAGCTGTGTCTCATGTTCAGAGAGAGCGAGAGGGAAGAGGGAGAGAGAAGCAAAGAAAAAGAAAAAATCCCAGACCGCCAGAAATAGTGTTTTATGTAACGTGGCTGGCTGCTGATGTGATTGCATCTGATTAGACTTGAAATCGCACTCAGCCCCTTTAAAAAGTCCCAGCAAGGATTACGTCAAGGGGAGTAAGAGAGAGAGAGAGGAGGAGTCTGGGACTTGAATTGGCAGGTGGTAGACACCAGCATTTCCCATATTAACTGTGCTGTTGTATTTCATTTATAATGTAGCCATACTACTATAGAACAGATTACTGGTGTTCATTCGTAATGTAGAAACCTTGTCAGATAGGATGTCTTCAAATGACATCAAAAACACTGTAACTAGGGCTGTCAGTCAGTTAAAATATCTGATTGCGATTAATCGCATGGTTGTCCATAGTTAATCGCAAATTAATCACACATTTTTTAACTATTCAAAATGTACCTTAAAGGGAGATTTGTCAAGTATTTAATACTCTTATCAACATGGAAGTGGGTAAATATGCTTGCTTTATGCAAATGTATGTATATATTTATTATTGGAAATCAATTAACAACACAAAAAAATGCTAAAAGGCTACTTCTCATTATTACCTCAGTAAACATTGTATACATGTGTTTATGGTTTCAGTCGCTAGTTTCAAGTCTTCTTCAATACAGCATGATGTTCATTTAGTAAATTATGGTCCTATTTAGAGTCAAATAGACCATAAAGCAGGGTATGCTTTAGGACGTGGCTACCTTGTGATTGACAGGTCGCTACCACGGAGTTGTCCGGTCTGGGTGTTGTCCACGTTTTTGTCTTAGAACTTCGTTCTTCGCGTCACTTCTGGTTGCAAAACACCAACAGCCACAGCCAAAATGCCGAACTCGAGGCTTCAAAACCGTAGTCCACAAACCAATGGGTGACGTCACGGTGACTACGTCCACTTCTTATATACAGTCTATGGGCGCACACCACATGGGCGAAAAAGCCCTGAGCAGCGAGTCCTCGGTTTGATTCCCGGCTGGACGGACCGTTTCCTGCATGTCATTCCCCTACTGTCTCCTTTACCCACATTTTCTGTCTCTACCAAATACAGGCATAAGATGCACAAAAATAATGTTAAAAAACCTCCAGTAGTTTATTTACATTCAGAGACACCGCCACAGAGAAATAGTTTGTTACTTGCAGATGTGCGTAATAGCCATACAGATAATCATCCAAAATAGGAAATGTAAAACTCATCACTTCCTGTATGCCTGAGGTCTTGTATATATGTGAGCTGGACAGTACCAGCTAGTGTATTTTTGGTATCAACGTTTTAAGCAGTAAAGATACACCCATTCTCTCGTCCAATCTCGTCAACATCTGGTGTCTTGTTAGTGTTAAACCTCTGTCTACATCCTCACAGACGCACCCACAGCGTCCGCCGACACAACACCACAGAGTCTGGCTCTTATTTTGGGGCCCCTCTGGGTGAACATCCATCTATCTGATGCTATCGGACCACCTTGCTATCCGTGCTTTAGCTGTGCTGTCATGGTGAATGCCCTGCGGACTGTCTTCTGTTGTCTGCGTGCCGTTTCCACTGTTGTAAGGGATTATGGGTATTACGCTCATCAGAGGACTGTGTCTACAGTATCATTCTCCCTCTCCTACCCTCCTCCCTCATTACCCTTCATTAGAGAGCAGACTGAAGACTAATCCTCCTTAAGGCCCCCACAGAGTTCTTTAAGGCAGGGCTTATTGTTGGGCTTTGATGGCTGCCGTGCAAGGTGGCCATCTTTGTTTCAGCTTCATGAGTGGACCTTGGCACAAGAATTGATGTGAAACAATGGATTGGAGTACATTTTTATTTCACTGGCAACAACATCTTTGTAGTGCTGAAAGACCCTAAAGGAAATGGACCGTGTAGCTAGTCTCAAGACAGACGGAAAATAAATAAGGTGATGCGTATTGGGTAATTCCTTGTCCACCTGACCAACGAGCTTTGACCTTTAGCATCAAACACATCGGGACCATGGATGTATAATAACACCTGGATACAGCGCCGCCGCTCAGCCTTGTTTCCAATTTTTTCCAGTGGCCACTCGCGGTATCGCAGCGAAAAATCCCTCTGCGGTCCAAAAAGCATTTTCCCCATAGACCACCACTGTAAAAGAGACGTCCGTAAAACTGTTGACAGGACACCTCGAACTGCAAACAAGGTCGATTATGACTCTTTTTGATCCATGGAGGTTTAATATTTGTAAAACTTTCCTCGAGCCGAGAAAAGCGATTAAAAAATCTGTGATGTCATCACAATGTCAAGTCTATGTGCCGAGCAGGAAATCGTGGGCGGGGCCAGCGGCAGAAGCACTACTGCGAATATTCAGCTACTCTAGCTGAGCCAAAGAAAAAGATAATTTTACTACAGAGGTCAATGAAGAACATAATTTAAAGAAGTCAAATAAATGTAATCTCTTCAATGTAGGTGAAAGATGTAGCCAATATTGTGAATCACTGAAAAAAGCAGTTGTTGCTTTGCTTCTCTGTTTCTGCTCATCTCCACCTCTGACTGGTTGTTTTTCCCTGTGTTTGTCTTTGCAGCAGCTAAGACCTTGCTCAACAAAAAGGCAGATGTCAAGGTAAGGGTCATCACATGTCTTCCTCCAACTTCTCTACCCTCTTGACTCCCCCTTGCTTAATCTTCCACGGATGCCTCTTCTTCTCTGATGTTTTTCTCTGCACCACTATTTGATTCTTTCCTAATCTGGCTATTCTCACTTTTTCCTTTCTGAAGCTCTCTTTTCTTTGTGTGTTTGTTTCTCATCAATTGTGTGTGTGTCATAATCTCATTGGATGTTTTATTTATTGTGATATGTGTGGAGATTGTGGTTTTGTTTTCAGATGGTGCACATCTGTGTAAAGAGATACTCACAGATTTATTTTGTAAAAAGCCTCAGCCCTACTCTGGATATGTGTGTGTATGTGCTTTTGTCAGCCTTTGTGTTGCCTGCCAGAGCCTCAAGTAGCACATCCTTCTGAAAGCACCCTTTATTTTGATTCGGCATTATCCAGCTCATTGCCACCTCTCCATCTCCATTATTAAATGCAACCATCTGTCAGCCTTTTTTTTTTCATCGCTTCCTCTGCCTCTCATCCCTCCATTTCTGTCTCTTCCTCCTCTTTCAGTGCTTCCTATTCCTGCTCACCCCATCTGGTCTTTAACCCCACATTCCAGTTCATCCTTTTTAATGAAGATCTCTCACCATCCTACGCTCGCACGTACACACACACACTGCTGCAGTAACACATCCCACACACAGTTTCAATGAATGTGTCCTGTGTGTGCAGCGTGTGTGCACGATGGTGTGCGACAAAGTTAGGGACATGGTGTACATGCAGAAGAGTGCGTTTGCTTCTCAGCATTGTACATTATGTTAGGAAGAGCTTTGCACGCATACACGTGGACATAAAGGTGTGTGTGTATAATGTGAATGTGACTGTGTTTGTGTGAATATATCACATTTGTTTGTCAGTTTAAAAAGAGAACGAAAGCGCAAAATGGGGGTGTGAGCATGCCTGCACATCGAGTGTGCGTAAGCGTAGGTGTCCGCTTGTGTGGTTTGCTCATGTGCAGCAGTGCGTGTGTGTGTGTGTGTGTGTGTGTGTGTGTGTGTCGGTGCACATGGCCCCCTTCCCCTTTCTCCCTGCTCAGTCGGTTCAGCAGGGAATGTGACTCCGGTTCCAGGAATAGCTGCCAGTCTGGACCCTGGAAACTCAGACGACAGAAATAGACACTTACTTCCACTGCGGCGCACTTATTGCCTAGCAACAGGCTCCCCACACACTTGCCCCAAACCATTTCCAACGGCGTCTCCTTCGTTCGCTGCCGTCCCTCCTTTCCTTCCTCGGTCACTTCCTCTTCTCTTGTTTCTTCCCTCCACATGTCCTTTTGGCGACTCTGGCCTCCTCTCCTCGGCCTCTCCTCCTTCTTCTTCAGCCGCAGGTTCATTAATGCGTGACGGCACCTGACGTTTTTTGCAGCTGTAACACCTGCTCAGAGCAAGCAGGCAGCCACTCTATGGCACGAACTACACGCCACCTCCAGCCTCCCGTGCTGCCAGGAAAGCCACTCCATTCAGCATTTCATGCAGTGTTGTTATATTGATAACACACACTTTAGCTATACTTTTTGCTTCGAAAAGATATTACATGTAGCATTCTTATTATAGGGCTGTCATTCGATTAAAATATTTAATCGCGATTAATTGCATGATTGTCCATAGTTAATCACGATTAATCGCAAATTAAGCGCACATTTTTTGTCTGTTCAAAATATATCTTAAAGGGAGCTGACTTGACTATGATTTGCCCAAAACTGCATGTGATTATCATAAAGTGGGCATGTCTGTAAAGGGGAGACTCGTGGGTACCCAGAGAACCCATTTTCAGGACAAGGGACCCCTTTGAAAATGGCCGATGGCAAGCTAGTATGACATAGTTGGCACCAATGGATTCCTTGGGTTTTTTAGTTTCATATGATACCAGTATCTCCACTCTAGCTTTAAAACTGAGCCCGCTATAACCTAAAAATAGCAAGTTGCGTTAATGTGTTAAAGAAATTGGTGGCAAATTTGCGTAATCGCGTTATTATCACGTTATCTTTGACAGCCCTAATTCTTATACATCGATATGACGGCTTGATAAAATGCTACAAAACAGATTTGGCCTGAATTCTGGAGAATGTAAAATACAACATAGAGGGCATACTAGGTTTCCAATGTTCATTGGGTCTTTTTTAGGGCTGCAACTAACAAATATTTTCATTGTTGACTATTCTGTCATTTATTTTCTTGATTAATTGATGAGTTTTCTGGCCTATGAAATGGTAAAGTAAATGTCAATTACTGTTTCCCTAAGCTCAAAGTGACGTCCTCAAATGTCTCCACAACTCAAAGATATTCAGTTTACTGTCATAGAGGAGTAAAGAAACCAGAAAATATTCACATTTAAGAAGCCGGAATCGGCGAATTTTGACTTTTTTTTTTCTTTAAACGAATACTCAAACCGATAAATCTAAATAGTTGGCAATTAATTTAATAGTTGACAACTAATCTATTAATTGTTGCAGCTCTAGTCTTGTTCATTTGAAGTGATTACACCGACTGTATGTCCTCAAATTATCCTGCTAATAATTTATTGATGTATAAATGCTACATGTAACAACTTAACAAATATTGAGCTAGTCGTGCTTTTAAATTTAAAATGAGTTCTGGGAGAATGCTTTTGTATTCTGACAGAGTGGATTTAGCATTTCCTTGTCTTGCTTTTCTATTATGCCTCCATCTTGCTCCTTGTTGCCCCAAATGGTCTTAATCTGTTGACGGAAGACGAGTGGGTCACAGTTTTGCCGTTTGCACGACTCGTCCTGTGATCTACTTCCCACTCTTTGCTCCTCTTCCTGGTGACTTCCACTTGAACCACCGCTCCTTTTTCGTGTGCTTGCACCTACTTTCGCATTAACACTTGAGAGGAAACACTCGCCCTTCTTCTGCTGCTTTGTCCAAGATGTCTGGAAAAGTCTGATGCTGTTCTTATGAAGGATTGAAATCTGCGTTGCCATCAAAGTGCACAAGTTTTGGTTTAGACTTACAAGTTCTTTCTTTTACTTTGTACCAGTCCATTCACTTTTTTTTTGTCATTGGTTACTCTTTTTCCCCACTTTCTTCTACAATCCATCCATCTGTCAATAAATCCATCCATCCATCAATCGCCTGGGGACAGAAACGCAAGTCCAGCTCTACTGTCCAGTATATGGTGAGCATGCTATTTATGCATTCGCCCAGTCACTCCTTTTTTTTTTTCTCCTACTTTCTCCACTTGATAACTGCTGTATTTGCTTTATCCACCTTTCCCCTGCCTTCACTCTCCTTCACTTCACTGAAGTATTGATGGCTAAATAAAATAACACACACAGAAAGTCAAACTTCATTGTGAGAAGATGCCAGGCAGGAGTCACAGCCTTGGCCCTTGGAAAGTAGCGCTGCCTGAATACTAACCCTGACATTACTGTGAGAGCGTAACAGAAGCAGGATGTTTTAGTTCCATCAGAGTTACCCCAGGGATGCTGCTCCAGATCTGTCGGGGACACACTTTTAGAATAGAGGCAGCGCTGGTGCTTGTAGTTGTGATACAGAACTCTTTGGTCTCTTTGGACAAGACAATGCACATGCTTCAAACAAAAAGTAGGAATAAAAGTAGGGCTGTCCTCGACCAAAGAAATTCTTAGTCGATTAATGCCGGGGAACACACTACACAAGAGTTAACTTGATAAACCGGATCAAGAGAAAGATAGAAAAACATGTTATTTCTCTGTAGGGTTCTTTCCATAATGTTGTCAGACACTTATAAAAATAATCTGAACCTGTCAGTGGCAAAAAAAAGAACTTTTAGTGGATGTAATGTTACATTGACGCTGCTCACTTGCCCTCGCGGCTTGTTACGTGGCTGCCGGTTACAATGTTCTCCCTCAATACTGGACCAATTTAAAAAATTGCTGTCCTCATTAGTCACTCAGACACAAAAACATCAGGAAATAGGTTCAAGGTTGAAAAATACCCAAGTTACCCTTTAACTTTGATGAGGAATACATTTCTTATTTCTGAGGCAGCAGAGTCATGGCTGACGACGGCTTTGGTTGGTTTTAATGAGTGTGTGAATGTTTGTTTGGGCACAGGTGTGTGTGAGTTCACTGTTTGTGTGTATGTCTATATGTCAACTTATTGTCCGCTTACACCAGCTTTTATTTTCAAGGCTGTGTGTATACACTTTACACTTTGTGTGTGTTGACGTTTAAGCTCTTCCTCTCCTCTCCTCTCCTCTCCTCTCCTCTCCTCTCCTCTCCTCTCCTCTCTTCTCCTCTCCTTTCCTTTCCTCTCCTCTCCTCTCCTCTCCTCTCCTGTCCTCTCCTCTCCTCTCCTCTCTTGGGTAAGCCCAGTGGCTTACAGAATTTATTTTATGGTTAACACATATGCACCCATACAGTACACACACGCACACATCCTGGTTGAGTTCCTTTTTTCGTGCTGCAAGTCAGTCTGTCAAACGGTTACCAATTCTGTAGCGTGAAAGTAAATGATGTAAAAGTATTCATATAATCCTGCGCCTCTTTCTTAAAATCTTCTTTTTTAAATTTAGGTCGAAATACCTGCAATATGATAGAATTGCGTTAGCGTGATTAGCATTAGAGCTAGGTGGAATTCTCTCACCTCTTTCGCAGATTTCTGCCCACTTTCTTTTGAGGCGTAAAGGGATGGTTTTATCCATAGGAGGTGTATTACCTACAGTAGATGACGGTCGGCACGCCCCCAGCTTGGAGAAACAGACAGGAGCACCGACACCGGAGCAAAGCAATGTACTGCAGTGGACAGGGACAGCAGAAAAAAATTATTTTAGACACCTAAAAGAAGGTTCACGTAAAAAAATTAGGAACAAGTAGGAAATGCTTAGATGTAATAGTGTTGCATGATGAAGATTGATGTAATAGTAGCTGACTTCTTAGAGTGAGTCCCTTTGGGGTTTCACCTCCACACCCAGGCCCCATTTAGCAACGTCAAGTTAATATTTATCCAAACAAGATTACAAATAATTTAATGTAGATTCAATGCAAATGTGATTATGATCGAACTAAACTATAAAGGACCGGCCGCTCTTTGATGTGTGGCCTTCAAAGGAGCATTTGATCAAAGCTTATAAAGGTGATTCATTACGGCCAAATGGCACAGTTCAATCGCTGTGATGTGAAATCGTAAGCAGCGGAAGTCACCAGTGAGAACTTCGTGATGTCACGCAGTGTCACCCGCCCCCTCATGTCACCTCTCAGAATTACAGATCAGTCTTGTGAATGGATGTTTTAGGTAACCCTTTCATCACTGCTGCCTGCCGTCTACTGGACTCCAAACTCAGGCATTCACATTATGTTTTTGGGTAGGGATGCCACGGTGAGGACATTTTCCCACCGATTAATAAACTTGTGACAACACTGGTGTTACACCGGACATTTTACAAGATGACGCTCAACATGTAGAGCGCTTACTTTGATCTTTAACGTTGGATGGCTGTGAGTCTGGCCTCTCCGGTCAAGCTTTCACTGTGGGGCCGCAGGCTTCCACCCGGGAGGGTGGAGCTAAGTACAACCGAATGCTGAATAAGACATTTTCAGGCGACCAAAGAGGTTATAATTAACTTTCATGAACTGAAAACACACTGTGAAAGGGTTAAAGTTGCAAGATGAAAACACAGACAACTTCCACACCGGACAAGGTCGTGGTAGCGACCTGTCAATCGCAAGGTAGCCACGTCCTAAAGCATACCCTGCTTTATCATCTATTTGACTCTAAATGGGACCATAATTTACTAAATGAACATCATGCTGTATTGAAGAAGACTTGAAACTAGCGATTGAGACCATAAACTCATGTTTACAATGTTTACTGAGGTAATAAATCAAGTGAGAAGTAGGGTCATTTTCTCATAGACTTCTATACAATCAGACTTCTTTTTGCAACCAGAGGATTCGCCCCCTGCTGGATATTAGAAAGAATGCAAGTTCAAGGCACTTTTCAGACCCGGAGGTTGCCCACTGGTTAGTTCTCACAAGTAAAGGAGTGCGAGGACACAGACTTGCATAGAAGCACACACTCACAAACCCACCTTTTGCTGTTGTTAACACTCTTGTTGTGTCTCCTCCCTTTCCTCTCCTTTCCTGCACAGCCCCAGACAAACAGCACCAAAAACAGCATAGTCACCAGCCCCAAAGGAAACATCCCTTCACCTGCTCTGGTATTTACCTCCTAACCCCCCCCCCCCTCCCTTCACCTTTGTATGTGTTTCTGTCTGTGTATCCGACTGCCCGTCAGTCCTTCAGTACCCCTATCTTCACCCTACTCCTTCACTTGTGTCTGTTTTTGCTGTCTGTCCAGCTTGTCATTTGTGGTTGATCTTTGCTCAGCTGCTGCGAGGGCCACAGCGGTCGGGTAGGTCTTAAACCAGCAGGTGGTGTCAGGAAACATTTCCCCAAGGCACTCGGGTTGATGTTGTGCTGCCGTGTCATTTTCTCTGTCAGTGAGATTTTCCCAAAGAGGAACAGACAGCCAATGCCTGCTGGGACTGTCAGTGTGATTTACCCCCTGCTTCCTATGTATGCCACTGTAGAGAAGCGGTTCCCCACCGCGTGAGCATCACAGTCCAAAGGTCTTCAGATTGTCCTCCAAGCCAAATAGCACACCAGCTAATTTCAGAGATTAACTCTTTTGTGGATGGTGTTAAAATCAGTGAGATTGGCTGTAATGAAACCCTGCATGCTCTTGTGCTTCTGGTCACAAAGCACTTATATTGAGGGAATCCATAGTCCAGAAGCATGAGCAGGAATTTTACTCAGCATCAGGCCTCAGGGGGAGATTTCCAAGTTATTTGTGCTTCTCTTTTTGATCTGTGTTGACCTTATGCTATTTACATTTTTCTGTGGGTGAGTTGTAGACCTGGGAACTGATGCAGAAATTCCTATTTCCCATCATTTTCTATTATTAAAAACCATTTCTGAATCTGTTGGAATAAGATCACCCAACAATACACCTTTATTAAATGACTGGTGGTTTTGGATAAATAAGCCCAAAACAAATGTGTTAATTTTACGTTAAAGCTTCAGTAGGCAACAATTTTTTGGCATCGTTGGGCAAAAATTCCATAGTAACCTTTCAGCATATTGTAGTTCAAGTGCTCTGACAGAAATCTAGACTTCTGCACCTCCTCGTGGCTCTGTTTTCAGGCTTTAAAAAAATAGCCCGTGATGGAAGACTTTGACCAATCACAGGTCATTTCAGAGAGAGAGCGTTCCTTTTGGCTGTGCACCGGCTGGTGGGCGGTGCTTGGTATATCCTCAACTGTTCTCGACAGAGAGCGGGAGGACGCCTGTGATCTCCATGCTGTTGCTAGGGACTTGAGCTAATTACTGTGTTTACCCATTTGGTACATTAACTCCTTCATCACAGAGCTGCCAGGTCATGGAGAGACACACTTACATGACCTTAATTTTCTGACCTGGAAGCTGTTTGGTGGGGCGATGGGAATCTTAAATGCACTTAATGTGCGGTTTGGCTCTATTTGCATAACACAAAAGGGCATCTAAATGATTTGACTTATCTGCGCCACTAGAACATCCCTGGAAGAGCAGCAGTGTTAGTGTAAAATCAGTGGTGATGTGTAGCTGTCAGCCGCTTCCCCTTCCGATGATGTGACACCATCAGCACTCGCCCCCTCCATCTAAGCTGCAAACCCCAGGTACTTTGTTCTCACTCATCATCATCATTTCCCAAGTTGCCGGTGCCCGGTGCCTGTTGCTCTGGGCGACGGTTGCCCCGACAACACCGCCATCATCACCAGGGAGAAAGCTGATGATTAGTCATCACAGGGGTGTCAATTCCCGGGGGAAGAGAGCTGCAAAGAATATGCGGGGTGGCGAGTTCTGGTTTACGGTCCATGAAATGACAGTTCCCAGCAGACTGTGGAGAGCTGCAGAAAAATTTATCCATTCTGAATCATCAGCAATCAGTGCATGCTGTATGAGGTAGCAAGTAAGTAGTGTCTAAGTGTAAACCACCAAGTTCAAGTACCAGTGATTGAAAGGAGCCACTAATTGTGCTAAAAACGTAAAGTATGGGGCTGTCACGATTCGATTTGACTTTCGATTTTAAGGTCACGATTCAATTCAGTTGTCGATTCGATTGTTGTTTTTTTCCTTCGGAACGCACGCAAGTAGACGGGAACGGTGAGGAAAAAGAATCACCGATCCTGCTTTTTATTTCGATGGTCAAAATCGGAAGCATATTTTGATCGATTTCTGATTTAGAATCGAAATCGTGACACCCTTAGTAACATAACATAGTAGAAACTGACATTTATGATGCAAGAAGGAAAACTGTAGCTGAGTGTGCTCTAAGTGGAAGCTATAGCTTAGTTTTAGCAGTTAGAAGATTTAAAGGGGGTTGGTAGCAGAAGAAAGAGAAAAGTTATATGGCTAATCTTGTGGAGTGACAGAGCCAATTCCGTGCACACAATCCTGACAAAAAAACAGCAATTACCGAATTTCTTTTAGAAAGGGATCCTGAAATGATGCCAGTATCTGCCCGGCAGTGCTCGCCTTTTCTTTTGAGACCAGTGCGAAGGAACAGAATGACCCGTTTTCATCTTGTGGGGCATCAAAGTATTTTTTTTTTGCTGGTTGTACCAGGGCCTCGTAAGATGTTGAGGCTAGTGTTTATCTATCAGAGCTCATTTATATTGTATGAGCTGGCTGATTTTCTCTTAATTTTGATTTGCAATTCCGTTGATTCTGTCCATATTTGCACCATGTAGGGCACTGAAGGCAATTTAGAATTATGCATGCACAGCAGGGTAGTGCAGAAATAAAGAGTGCCCGTGTTCAGCAAAACCCTGGTTAAGTCATGTCACAGTTTTGAGTGCATCTCAGGCCTGTGCTGTCCTTTTCCTTATGCTGTGTACATACTATATCTGTGTGTGTGTGTGAGAGAGATATTGTGTGAGTACCGTTGTGCTCATGGCAGACACTTCACCCAGAGTTTCAACTCGATCTCTGACTTCAAATTGCGGTTTTCAGCTCATCCACCCACTCTATCTCTTTGAAGGATTCTTCCCGCTCTCCTTTGTCAACCTTAACAAGCACTTTCTCTTCATCTAACATTCATATCACTCTTTTTCCTCTGTCTTTTTTTTTTAACACTTAATCCATTTCTATCTACTTTTATGTCACAATCGTTTCTCTTTCTTTCCCTCCCTCTCTCCCCCCCTTTCTTTCCTTTCTCTCGTTTATTCCATGTTCCTCCTCCTCGTCCTCTTCCTCCAGGAACCTCAGACAACCGTCATCCATAATCCAGTGGACGGGACGAAGGTATACATGTATCATTCCCCAGTTCTGACCTACTCTTTATCCTCTTTGCCATTCTCCTCCTCTTCCTCATCTTCTCCTGCCCTTTGTTCCGTCTTTTCATTGTGCATCTGTGTGAGCGCGCTAAGGCATTGGTTTACTAGTGTGTGTGTGTTGCTTGAGATTTCACTCAGATAAATTACTTTGTCATATGAAGGGAACAAGTGGTGATTGGGTGAATGTTACTTACCTTTTTAACTAGTGTAGTAGTTCTGAGTGTCCTTTAACAATATTACAACACCCAGTATCATCCAGTCACATGCTCCTTGCTTTTGTTCTGCATCTTTGTTCAAAAAAAGCATTGTGCAGCATAATTGCTAATGGATTTCATGTTTAAACTAGGGCTGTCAATTGATCAAAATATGCAATCGCGATTAATCACATGATTTTCCATAGTTAATTGTTATTAATCACACATTTTTTATCTGTTCAAATGTACACAAAATGTACACTCAAAGGGAGATTTGTCAAGTATTAATACTCTTATCAACATGGGAGTGGGCAAATATGCTGCTTTATGCAAATGTATGTATATATTTATTATTGGAAATCAATTAACAACACAAAACAATGACAAATATTGTCCAGAAACCCTCACAGGTACTAAAAATATGTCAGTGTGTCAGTGTGCTGACTTGACTATGACTTGCCCCAAATCTGCATGTGATTATCATAAAGTGGGCATGTCTGTAAAAGGGAGACTCGTGGGTACCCATAGGACTCATTTTCATTCACATATCTTGAGGTCAGAGGTCAAGGGACCCCTTAGAAAATGGCCATGCCAGTTTTTTCCCCTGCCAAAATTTAGCATAAGTTTGGAGCGTTATTGAGCCTCCTTTGCGACAAGTTAGTATGACAGGGTTGGTACCAATGGATGTCTTAGGTTTTTCTAGTTTTATATGATATCAGTATCTTCACAATTAGTGCCATTAAAACAAATTTGCATTAACTCTTTATTATCGCGTTAACTTTGACAGCCCTAGTTTAAACATATGCAAAAACAAGATCTTTCACCAGATCACATCATCTAGATTGTAGTCGTCAGAGAGCTCTGATGTAATTTAATGATCTTTTTTTAGATATCTTTTAGTATAATTATTATTTGATCGTTTATTTCTACCCTACGACTTAGCCTCGATATAGTTGCTACAGTTAGTCTGATTGTATCTGTATGTGTTTAGAGGATGTGCATGAACTTGCATGACTTTGCAGTAAGACCCCTTCCTCTTAGGTGTGACCAAGCATTTATTATCTGTGTGCGTGTATATGTGTGTGCGCGCCACTGTGTTTGGTCGAGTTGTTTTTGCCGATGCGCACAGTTAAAGGGGAACGGGAACATAAGTACGTTTCAAAGCCTCATCCAGGTTTTGCATCATAACAGAGTGACCTTTCCGTTAGATTTGGGGTCAGATCTCAGAGGGAAGTGCATGGCTTTGAACTGTGTACAACAGCAGGTCCAGAAAGTCCACAGAGATGCTACACAGGAAGGCTTACTTGACACCTGAAACACTTGCTCGCTTTGTTTGGTCCATCTGGGCATGTGAGAACGATGGATTTTGACATTCGTGAGCCCATAATGCCAGCTTTGTGCAGGGAATAAACCAAAACATGACGTTTTATGAGTAAAGCTAGCGGTCTGAGATGCTTAGACATCCTGGCATTGCAAAATGGACAGAGGGCAAGCCTAGAGTGCCGCTTAAATGGGTGAAATGCCTTAATATATGGGCAAAGCACACAAATTAAGTAAATTATTTACATACATTCTACACGCCCTAGCTTGCTTGTGATGTGGCAGGATGAAACTAAATCAATAAGATGCTAAATGTTACAAAGAAAACTTGAATATGATTCAGACCAAAGAAAACAAACTGTAGGTGTGATCACACTGAGGATGCTTGCCACAGCTCGGTCCCTCACACAGACACACGCAGTTTTTCTCTTCCTGTCCTCTGCTGCTCTTTAGAAGGCTATAAAACCACTTTGGTGCTCGCGATGCCGTTCGTGCACGCGTGTACTTCTAATGAGGTCACCGAGTCTCTCAACTCTCCTCTACATGCAGGGGAATTTAGGCCCATTTAATCTGCTAATTGGAAATCAGAAGCTAACTTTTCCTCTGGCGAAGGCCTGAGAAGAGGGAGACAGCCAGCCAGGCAGACAGAAAAGGTAGATGGATAGATTTGCACGATCTGAAGCCGGGCTTAAGACAATAACTAATTGCCCTTTGAGAATCTCTTCTGCCTGCTTCCATTGTTGAAATAGATGGATGGAGCACATCCCATTGAGTTTCTCTCAGTTTCAGCGAGAGGCGAGAGCACCCTGTGGAGGAAAGACGTCACTTGTCCACATGGTGTGATACACGCACACACACACACACACACACACACACACACACACACACACACACACACACACACACACACACACACACACACACACTGAGAATGAAGCAGAGGGAGCTCTGCCTGGAGTAGAAGAAGAGAAAAGAGGTTTCAGGCCACGGGTAAAAAAGTCAAATATGGAATGACTGTTGACACAGTGGAATATTGTGTTGCTATAGGCTGTAGGGATGTGACGGTGAGGACATTTTCCCACCGCTTAATAAACTCGTGACAACACCGGACAGTTTACAAGAAAGATGACGGTCAATATGCGTAGCGCGCTTACTTTGATCTTTACCGTCGGGTGGCGGTGTGTCTGGCCTCTCCGGTCCAGCTTTCGCTGCAGGGGTCTACCCGGCAACGATTCTGAAATATTGCCAAATAGGCGTGTTTCGCTTCGACACCAAATCCTCCGCCATCTCTCCGTCTGTCAACTCTCTCTCGTCCCGTGTGTGTGAAATATGACACCTGCTGCTCTGAGCTGACTCCTTAAGACGCGTTCACTTTCAGATTGTAGCGTCCGTCGTCCGACGATCTATTAATAACCTGCCGCTGACACGCCAAAATGAACTAAATGGGTTTTATTTCTGTAAAAAAACAAAAAAAAACAACAGTGGGGGTGGTGGGTACGTAATGTAATCGATGTGTGCCCGACCACCGTGTAACACCGGTAACACCGACTACCGCGACAAGCCTACTAGGCTGATGGGTCTGCTGGCATGGTTTGACTTTATATTTGCAAAGGTTGGATGGTTGTGACACATTAACAGCGTTTAATAGCGTTTTGTGATTTTGTCCTTGTTTGGCATCTGTTTATGGATTGATTCCGCATTAATTGGCTGATATATTTGGTGCTCTGTTATCAGTTTTGTTTTTGTGAAGACTTGACATGATGGCAACATAAAAAGTATGCCCCCTGCTGGCCCGTGTTCTGACTGTGTAAAACAAGTCGCTTTACCACTCGTGTGACGTGTGTCTTCATGTGTATTCGGCACAGATGTGTGCGCTATTATGTTTGAACTCAAACTGACTGTCTATCTCTGATCTCCAGGAGTCATCAGACAGCAGCAACACCACTGTGGAGGATGAAGATGTGAAAGGTAAGACTGCAGAGATTCAAGAGATAATCACATGACAAATTCCGAAGCTTAAAGGAGTACTTCACCCACAAATTGACCATTTGTATATTAATTGCTCACCCTGTGTGACCTTGGATTCTTGTAGAAAACTTTCTTTTTCTCGCATGCCCCCACAGAGAATCGAAACACGGAGAAAAGTCTTGATGAATTAAATGGGGGCCGCGTTGAACAACAGCAAAACTATATCAAAACATCCATTTACAAACTCTCACAACATGTACATCTTCTTGCTGTTGTTAAACGCTGCGCCCATTTACTTCAATTCATCCAGACTTTTCTCCGTTTTTTGATCCTTCGTTCACCTTGGAGGCATGAGAGAAAAACAAAGTTTTCTTCACGAATTCAAGGTAACACACAGGGTGAGTAACTGATATACAAATGGTCATTTTGTGGGTGAAGTACTCCTTTAAAAAAAGCCAAATATTGAACTGTTTGCTGAAGGTCCGAATGCTTCTGAGAACTTGACAAATTTTGGATCGCCACGTGACATTTTACTGTATTGATGTAATTGTTTTTGCTGCAGCCAGTCAGTGAACAACCTGGCTGGGCATACACTGTACGATTTTAGAAATGTTGGTGTGTAATTCCTACACCTACTGTACGAGAAGATCGTTTGCGATATAAAGCCAAAGCTCACGATTTATGTGCTCACACTGTACGGTCTGATCGTCAGCCAAGACCTGAGTTCTCACACTGTACGTGTAAAATAGAAAAAAAAAAAACAAGGCCCAAATGTCTAAAAAAAAAGAGGCAGGTGGCGAGGAAGACGTGGACAGTATGGCTTGTCCATTTTGCAGAGAGAATTGGAGGTAAGCTAGCTACGTTTTACTAGCTATGTCTATTGTAGTACATTGTTATCTTGATAGCTACGCTCTGATTACTGTTAAAGAGTAGAAAAAGACACTGATGTTGGGGAATCGGCTCGTGGCTCTGCTTCAACTGTGCGAGAGCCTGTGGTCGGCCGAACAAAATTTCTGACATGTCAGAAATGCATCCAACAGCCGGTCGGGAGGAGTTAATCGGCCCTCGGTCCCCCCTGTACACTGCACGGCAAACGACGCCCGACGAAGCTGAAATTATGTCCGACTCTAAAATGAGTCGTGCGACTCAAAATTCGGGCCAGAAACAGGCTAAAATGGTACAGCGTATGCCCTGCAGAACTCCACCACATGAGCTGCCTCTCATGATCGTAAACATCACATGAGTCATGTTTTAAACAATAAAAGCAGTGATTACAAGTGTTGACAATCGGCAGATAGCACGCTCAACCAGAGTAGAGGAGATTTGGTTGATTGCCTTTCAGTTGGGCTTGTTAAGTGTTCAGCTTTGTAATAGTGGCTCTGCAATTACCCTCAAGTTACACATGTACAGATGGATTCTTAAATTCTCCTCGCAGTAAAAGTTGTTACCGACATAATTGTTGTACCCGAGTGAACCTGTCTTTATGAATTTTTTTTATTTTTAAAAGCTTAAGTGTTGAGACGATCCAGAGGGCATACAAAAAGTCCTCTTACAACTGGTGCTCTGCTTCGCATGAGCTTCTTGTTTGTTAGACGGCAATATCATGAACCTCAGGGTGGTGATGCATTTTGATGCCAACCGTTGAACATCTCCCTCTTGCGACTGGCTTCGTCTTCATAGCGGCTT
The DNA here is from genome assembly GCA_916701645.2 of Sebastolobus alascanus. Lineage (NCBI taxonomy): Eukaryota > Metazoa > Chordata > Actinopteri > Perciformes > Sebastidae > Sebastolobus > Sebastolobus alascanus. The sequence continues at coordinate 1,356,091 of CAKAOJ020000111.1, forward strand.
ATTGGAGGATTTTTTCTTTCTCTCTGAGATGTGTTTTATTGTCGAGCTTAATGACTTCATTTTTTTTTTATTTAGTTACTGTGGGAACACCAAAAAAAGAGATATTTTAATCACTTATTACTTAGTTTGAAAAGTAAGAGTAATACGTACACACATCATGTGTGGTATGGATTGTGTGAATGCAACTCGGCTGATAGCTGACCTCTTACTGACCCCTCATGGAGCCTGGCTGTATTGCTTCCTTCTGCTGTTTTTTCAAAAGGACTGAAGAGGTGTGTTTGTGCGTGTGCGTGTGTGGTTCGAGAGGGGGGAGGGTCTGTGAAATGTAAGAGGCCCTTGTAATGCTGTTGTGGTTTGGCTTTCTCAAAAGTGTTAGAAATCTTAATACTGAGAAACACACACCTCTGAAATACCAACATGCCTGTGTGGGGTGTCAGCTTGCAGAGTTGTGTACTCGTGTTGCGTGCGTGTATGTGTGTATGTGTGTATGTTGCTTGTGGCTGGAATTGTGAAATGACCGTCTTAGTGGCGGCATATCATGCATATCAGCGAATGACTTCGCAAAGTGCTTTTGTGTCTCCAGCCTTATTTGTCCGCTGTGTATGTGTGACTGAATCTATGTTTGTGTGATGTGCCACTTTGTATGTGTGTGTGTGTGTGCCTCTGCTTATCTATGCCAACACACTCAAACACCCCTGTTCTCCTCACTCAAGCTGAGTACAATGCATCTAAATCGGGTCATGAATGTATGATTTCGGTGCCAGTTATACAGAACAGAATGTCCTCCTCCTCCTCCTCCTCCTCTTCCTCCTCCTCCTCCTCCTCTTCTTCCTCCTCCTCCTCCTCCTCCTCCTCCTCCTCCTCCTCCTCCTCCTCCTCCTCCTCCTCCTCCCTATAGAGCCTTTGCTGCTATGTCACAAATTCCCGAGCAACCATGGCAGAGCCATCATGTAGGTCTGTAATTGGGATGCACCGACACCGATAGTGGATCGGCTATCCGGTCGATACTGATTCGAATAGCTGGATCGGATATCGGCGACAATGGGGCCGATCTATTCAATTAATTTTTATTAGGGCTGTCAAATTTAACACGATAATGATACGTTAACGCAAGTTTGTTTTAACGCCACTAATTTCTTTAACACAACTTGCGTTTTTTAGGTTGTAGCGGGCTCAGTTTTAAAGCTAGAGTGAAGATACTGGTATCATATGAAACTAGAAAACCTAAGGAATCCATCGTCATACTAGCTTGTCACGAAGGAGGCTAAATAACGCTCCAAACTCCAAAAACTGGCATGGCCACTTTCAAAGGGGTCCCTTGACCTCTGACCTCAAGATATGTGAATGAAAATGGGTCCTATGGGTACCCACGAGTCTCCCCTTTATAGACATGCCCACTTTATGATAATCACATGCCATTTTGGGCAAGTCATAGTCAAGTCAGCACACTGACACACTGACAGCTGTTGTTGCCTGTTGGGCTGCAGCTTGCCATGTTATGATTTGAGCATATTGTTTTATGCTAAATGCAGTACCTGTGAGGGTTTCTGGACAATATTTCTCATTGTTTTGTGTTGTTAATTGATTTTCAATAATACATATATACATATATTTGCATAAAGCAGCATATTTGTCCACTCCCATGTTGATAAGTGATAAGAGTATTAAATTATTGACAAATCTCCCTTTAAGGTACATTTTGAACAGCTAAAAAATGTGCGATTAATCTCGAATAACTATGGAAAAATCATGCGATTAATCACGATTAAATATTTTAACCCATTGACAGCCCTAATTACAGTATAACTCTATCATAATGTGTTCAAATGTAATCTTGTCAAATTGATTTTTTGGGGAGAAACTTGAGGCGGATCATCAGGGATTAGAAATAAATTCGCAAAAAACAATATGCAAACAGTAATAAAGGAGTGTATGTTGAAGTACATGAGATTTATTTTTTTGTTTTTTACTGTGGTATCAGATTGGGTATCGTGAATTGTGGAATTTCACTGGTATTGGTATGGACTACTAAATTTCTGGTGTTGTGACATCCCTACTTCTGAATAATAAATCATGATCAGATTCATGAAAGTTCACCCTGTTGCCCGATGAATTATTAAAACTACCCTTGGTGGAAGTAGGCCGAAGGAGCACTGCGACACCTGAAAGTCCTTGATACCCCCAGGCTCTACTGTACTGTCCCTGTACACACAGTGAAAGGTATGCTCCCCCTACCATTTCTTTCCCTACCAAGGTCCCAGATTGGAGCCCTACCAACCCACCCCTCTGGCAGGAGAGGGCAAGGGCACCTTGGGAGGGGGGTCGGGGCTAAAGGGGGTGGTGTCTAAATTTAGCCCTGGTGGCAGGAAACGGAGACAGAGTGCCAGAGAGGCGTTAAAAGCACACCGCTCTGCTAGCGCCACCCTTGGATAGTATTAGTCTCGCACAGCAGTTTTAAGACCCTCGAGAGACGAACCCGCAGATAGCGCGGTTAGCACCAGAGAAAACTACAAGAGCCAGGTGAGTGCGGGGAGGAAGGGGAGTCGGGTTTGGTTAGTGGAACAGTTTTTCGGCCTTTTGTAGGATGTTGTCGGGTCAGAGAGTTCTCGACAGCTGGGTTGTAACCCAACACCTGTGCTGGCTCTTCGAGCATCTGAACACGACATATCTGTCCTGTTACTCTCAATACTTTTATAGTAGAGAATATGTTACAGAGAGTTTTCTGAGGGCTGCTTGTTTCGTTGTGTATGTGGTAATATTTCACGTCAGTTGTCATTTGGGGGATTACTTGCTGTCAAATTGCTAATCCTGAAGTTCTTCTTTTTGTGACATCTGTGGAATGAAGTGCTAATTGACTGGATGTTTCTGCACTGGACTCCTGTCGGTCAAACGGTGTGGGCTGTGCTGTGACGTCTTCTTTTCTTGAGATTTCCTGCTCGTTATGTTTGGTTTCTGAGAGTAGGAACATTTATTATTGATGCAAATGTTGTGGATTGTTTGTGTTGCTCTGTGAATTTGGTGGTACTGTGGAACTCTTTTTTTTTTTTTTTAAACTCTCTTCTCTCCTGCCAGTCTCGTGCCATCTATCTTTCCCTGCGGGGACGCTTTCTCTCCCTCTATTCCTCAATGAGTGCTCATTTGTTGCGTTTCCCTCTGTGCCAGCTGATTAAACAGACGAGCGGTAATGAGTAACATCAGACTCTCGCTCGTCATCGTGGCCAACACCGTTGTCACCATCCATCCTCTGCTCACTGGCGAGACTTCCATTAAAGTCTCAGTATAAAGCAACCCACATGCAGCCGCAGCTACAGTTGTAAATCCTGCTGTAATGGAGCCATTAACTGGGATAACGAGGAAAATGTTGTTTCTCTTTCTTTTTCAATGAGATCTGGTGACGGGAGGACTGTCAGTGAAGAGTAGCCGCAATTTCTCCGAGCGAGAAAAGGTTGACTGGCTTTATCACCTTGTATTTATCTGCCCCCACCGTGTCATCTCACTCTCGCTTTCGCCCTTCCCATCATTCCTCACTGTGACACTTCCGTTGTGTTTTTGGGCGCAATATGTCTGCTTGTCATTTCTCTTTGCATTCATGTGTGCGTTTGGTCTGATTCTGTGTGTGTGTGTCTGTCTGTGTGCATGTTATCAGGAAAGAGCTTAGACAACAGCTCGCTTAAGGCGCAGTCCAGCACAAGCTCCCAGCCGGATAGCTCCTCAGCTGCTGTGTACTGTAAGTCAGCATGGCCCGCCAAATGTAACATTCGTGATGCTCTACTAGCAAATCACCTTGACTAAATCCTCCCTTGTGTGTATTCCGCTCAGCGTCCCTGCGTGTATTAAACGCATACATCTGCTGCCATTTAGCACCACTAAACCCCACTAGTACCCTGACCTATACTGTGCTTCATTCCTCCATTAGAGTCTTCTTAGTCAGCACCATCCCTACGTATTACTGTCTAAAACATCCAATAACAACATAAATAGTCCAAAAAAAACAAGCGTTTCTGCAAAAAAAAAAGAGAAATTCTTTGTAGTATTTCTCCTCCTCTACTATCCCATCCTCCCTCCCCCCCCCTTCCCTGTTTCACCAACGCCACGTGTGTTTAGAATAACTCGTTGTCTCCTTCTCATGGACGTACGTGGGATAGCAACACGATACAGCTCCATGAAAATCTGTGTCTAGACATTGTTTTTCATTTCTAAGCATGTTCTGTGTCTTTTATGTACCCTTCACCGTCTGTGAGTCAGACTTTGTCTCGGAGAGCTCTAATGAAACATCCAGTACCACAATTTCACAGTAAATGAGACTTCGGCTGAGCGGCCTGCTCGTCTTAGTGCTCTCGAAGACAAAGTTTGTTCATCTGAATGATATGGTGTCACAACAGTCTCATGAGTATTCACAAACAAAAGTCAAGTTATGTAACTCGTATAACACAATGCACAAATAAATGCACAGTGATTTGTATCTGTGCCTCTAATTTACTCGTGTATCATCATGTGTAAATAAACACAACAGTTGTTCAAATACTAAGGCTGTCAATCTATTAAAATATTTAATCACGATTAATCGCAAATAAATTTTTTATCTGTTCAAGATGTACCTTAAAGGGACATTTATCAAATATTTAATACTCTTATCAACATGGGAGTGGACAAATATGCTTGCTTTATTCAAATGTATGTATATATTTATTATTGAAAATCAATTTACAACACTAAACAATGAGAAATATTGTCCAGAAACCCTAACAGGTACTGCATTTAGCATAAAAAACATGCTGAAATCATAACATGACAAATGCCCAACAGGCAACAACAGCTGTCAGTCTGTCAGTGTGCTGACTTGACTATGACTTGCCCCAAACTGCATTTGATTATCATAAAGTGGGCATGTCTGTAAAGGGGAGACTCGTGGGTACCCATAGAACCCATTTTCATTCACATATCTTGAGGTCAGAGGTCAAGGGACCCCTTTGTGCATTTTGTTTAATGAGACACAAGTCACGTGACATTTTACTTGTCACATCCTCACTGTATTTTTGGATTTTGTGTGAAAACAGCACGGTAAAACAGTCTCAGAAGAATCCACAGAAGTAGGTGGAGATTCCCAAATACATTTCATTTGAAAAATGCTAAGTTGATGTACAAATGATGATATACGAGTTGTAAATTAGAGGCACAGATACAGATAGAGATTTACAGATACAAATCACTCTGCATTTATTTGTGCATTGTGTTTTACGAGTTACGTAACTTGACATTTGTTTGTGAACGCTCATGAGACTGTTTTGACTCCATAAAATGACCACAATGCTGTGGTCAACCTTCTGTCTCCCATGTTCCTCCCTCCGTAAACTCAGCTGCCACAAAGTTTGCTGACCTGCTGGGCTCAGTGCGTAGGGGCTCAGGGCCCACATCCGACGGGGAAGGGAGATCCAGCACTCCACCTCCCGCTGCCCTCTCCGCCCCCTCCCCTCCACACACCCCTGTTGTCCCCATGCAGAGTAAGTAGAAAAGAGCAAGAACAGGGAGCGTACTTTAGACTTTAGATTTTATCATCACAAATAAATTAGCAGAATTTATTCCATAATATTATATATTATTTATATCTGCAGTACACCTTTGAGCCACATGAGGGAGCCTTTGTAGCCTACTTATAACACTGAATCTAATATTAAAGACTAGCGTACATTCTGTTCGTTAACGCTGCCTAAAAGCATTTATTTAGTTTCGTTTATAAAGTTTTTAACATTTGTATGTGTTTTCAACACCACATGCATAAAACGAAAGTTGTGAATTATCAAACGTATATCTCTTCCAAATGGCCGGTTTACATATTCAAGACAATATAAGGTGATGCGTAAATGGCGGTAAAAATGGTTCACAAAACGTTCATTTACTCACATACTGCAGTTTTAATGAAAAGTTCCATATAAAACCAGAACTGTTTGACCGCTGAATCTTCCTCTGTGTGGAGTGCAAAAACAAAAGTGCGATATTTAGTGATATTTCAGACACTGTAGTTTAATTTAGAGTTATTGTGACCACAAATATACAAATTCCTAAAAGGATTTCCTTATGTCTTCATTCCTCTATTCTCTAATCTGTTCTTTTGCATTCCACCACCACCCATCCACCCATCCATCCACCCACCCATCCATCCCCCCTGGACGGCACTCAGTGTCTCGGCTCACAGACCTGGTAAGCAGTGTTCGCAGGGTGCCGGTGGCCCCTGCACCCGAGGGTGACGCTGCACCGGCGCCGGTACCTAGCGCCAGGCCCACCCCTCCACCTGCACACACCACCTCCCCACCTCCCCCTCACTCCCCCTCCAGCCCTTCCCTGTCTTCCTCCCAGAGTGAGTACCGAGCATGACCCACCCCGACCCGACGCATGTTAGCCAATCACGGGGCCCGATGTCTAATGACATGTCAGCGCAGGCTTGTGTGCGAGCAAGCGTTTTTAACAGTGTGTTCTACTTTTGGTCAACGGGTACATAAAGTACATTGTGTAACAGTCAGCCAAGTTGGACATTGAACCATCTGGATGTGTGTGCTTTTTAATACAGTGTACGGATCTTCTGTTTGATTCTTACCTCGATTGTTTGATCCAGCAGCTGTTGGAAGTTTTTTGGATGTGCGTACCCTACACCCTGTTCATCTTGATTTTATTTATATGTATAAGAAAATGTATTCCCAAACTAATTCAAGAGTGAATTAACTTGCATCTTCACAGGTGTTTGTTATACAGAATCTACACTTAGCACAATTAAAACTGTTTCTCTATGAAGCATATTTTTCCAGCTCATTATATAGAAGTTGAAGGGTGGTTCAGGGTGGAGGTTTTTTTTTCACAAATAACAGTATTCTCAGTAAGTATGAATGTATGTTGGGGTTCTAACTGCCTTTGCCTGAGCATCTGTGTTGTTGCTGTTGAAAATTAAAGTGATTTAAAGACTAACTGCCCTCCGTCTGTCCAACTGTTGCGATTACCTCTGATTAACTTCCGTGGTTACTGTCTTCTGCAGCACGCAAACAAGAAATTATCAAGATCACTGAGCAGCTGATAGAGGCCATCAACAATGGAGACTTTGAGGCATACGCGTGAGTCTGCCCTTTTGTGTGCGGTTTGCGTTCAATTGCATAGTTTAAAGTTGTCGTTTGTCTTCATTAACACGTCCTGCTCTTTCCTCTCCAGTAAGATCTGCGACCCTGGACTGACTTCGTTTGAGCCGGAGGCGCTGGGCAACCTGGTCGAGGGGATGGATTTCCACAGATTCTACTTTGAGAACCGTAAGATTGATCAGTTTGTTACTATTTCTTGTCTTTTTTTAAAAAAAGCACTTCTTGCAGTCTTGCTTGTAAATAATCAGGGTTCTCACGCAGTATGGAAAAGTATGGAATTTGATTTTAGTCATTTCCAGGTCTGGATAAGCATGGAAAAAAGAAAAGAGAGTATGGAAAAACATTTCTGTTTCCAGACTATTTCCCCTATTCTGTTTTCTAAAATAGAAAATTGAGAATTTCTACAAATAAATTGATGATACAAACGGTGTTTTTCATGGCGTTTGGAGAAGCCAGTGCAGCCAAAATGTTTACCACTGTGTGAGAGAGCACAGGCCAGAGCTTGATGTCGTCGAAAGCAAGGCAAGAAGTAGGCTATGGCGTGCGACTCCTACGCAGAGCTGCCTCTACGCCTGTATGTCAAAGCCAGGGCTGGAGGCATTATGCTTTCGGGTTGTCTGTCCGTCTGTCCGTGCCATTCTCGTGAACGTGCTCTCAGGAACGCCTGGAGGGAATTTCTTCAAATTTGGCACAAACGTCCACTAGGATTCAAGGATGAACTGATTAAAATTTGGTGGTCAAAGGTCACTGTGACCTCACAAAACAGGGTTTTAGCCATAACCCAAGAATTCATATGCTAATTATGACAATTTTACTCAAATGTCTAACAGGATAAAATGATGAAGTGATGACATTTTTAGACAGACATGGATGTAAACTGCAACTTGACTGGTTGACGGAGGTATACAACCGCGAGGTGGTAATTCTTTAAATCTTCTTTATTTCCTGATCTTGTTTCTTATTGTTTTATCTTGTTTATCTTTAGTGTAAACGTACACGTCTGATTTTTCTGAATCAGAAAAATGGGGCTCAAAAAGAGAAATATGGTCAGTCTTCTCTCATTTAGCTGCTGTGCATCTCTCCATTCGCCCTGTTGCTGTTTTCACAGGCAGCATGAAATTAAAAATGGAAGTAGAGAAATCCAAAGAAACCGCCATCCTTAAAAAGCTAGACTCAACAACGATGGCTGAAGATTTTCCGCAGCAGCTCCCACATCCACTGAGGCTGAGATGATGTGTCACATTTACACATCACATTACGTAGTTTGTGTCGCCTCGCTCATTCTGTCTCCTCTCATCTTTTTCAGTTTTGGCTAAGAACAGCAAGCCCATCCACACCACCATCCTGAACCCACACGTCCACCTGATCGGCGAGGACGCGGCCTGCATCGCTTACATCCGCCTGACTCAGTTTGTGGACAACCAGGGCCGGCCGCGGTCCAGCCAGTCGGAGGAAACTCGCGTCTGGCATCGCAGAGACAGCAAGTGGCAGAACATCCACTTCCACTGCTCAGGTGCACCAGCTGCGCCACTCCAGTGAGGTATGGACAACAGCACTGGATTAATTAATAATGCAGCGAGGGATTTCCCGTTAAAGACAATAACCAGAGTGGAAGTAGAGGAGAGAAGGTGAGAACAATAGATTGTGAGAAGGGTCCGAAATTAAAGCCCGCCAAGCGCCAAACGCGGATAGATTTTCCGTTTGGCAGTAAATCTCGGAGGGCTATCTGCAAAAAAAACTATAAGCGTGGTTACACTGAGAGTTACGGAGCCCCCCTAGACCCATAGGAGAAAATTGTATTAATTCGTTCCCTCAAGTTAGTAACTCGTTCCCTCAAGTTAGTAACTCGTTCCCTCAAGTTAGAAACTCGTTCCCTCCAGTTAGTAACTCGTTCCCTCAAGTTAGTAACTCGTTCCCTCAAGTTAGTAACTAGTTCCCTCAAATTAGTAACTAGTTACCTCAAATTAGTAACTATTTCCCTCAAGTTAATAACTTGTTCCCTCAAATTAGTAACTAGTTCCCTCAAATTAGTAACTTGTTCCCTCAAGCTAGTAACTCGTTCCCTTGAACGAATTATTTACTTGAGGGAACGAATTAATAACATTTTCTCCTAGGGGTCTAGGGGGGCTTCGTAGAGAGTCTCTACTGCGTTTTGGTATCATTTACGCTGCTTCTGTCCTCTGCACTCTGTGTTTGAGTTTGACACACACGCACTGAGAGAGAGTGTGAAGTTACAACGTCATAGCTGTGAACGTAGCAGTGCAGCGAGTGTACAGTTTAGGCTATTTGTCGGAGAATAAATGCAACAACTCCTCAAAGGGCTCGATCTTAAGGACGTCCCGTCGTCCCGGGGGCCAAAAACATCTGCTGTTGACCTGCTATCTCCCCCTGTACCCCCCTAAAAAAGACAAAAACGGGTCTATTGTGGATCTCAGAGGGTTAAACAGTATCTGACGCTGTTTTGTTTTCCTTCTCAGGTTTGAATGCTATAGTTCTGTCTGTCAGGAGTGCTCTGCTGGAGAGAGAGGAGGAGGGGGAGGAAGGGATGAAAGAACAAGTCCAGTGACTTCAACAACAAGCCCCCCCCTCACTGGACGCACGGCCTCAACCCCCAGCACGCATCTCTTCTTTTACTACGGTCTGTCACCTGCCCTACAACGTCTTCTAACAGCTCTCAAACAAACAGCTCCACATCCTTCCTCTTCTTCCCTCCGGCACACTGGGTGAATGGCGGCGGGTTGGGGGTGGTGTTTTCAGCACTCGGTGTGATTCCTTCTTCCTCTGGTCTCTTCCTCCCGTCCCCACAATTTTTGTGACACCAACCCTCTTGTCCTCCTGTGAATCCACACTTGTGTGACATAAACACTGCACTGGAAATACAGTATGTAAAGTTTTAAGTAAAATCTATTATTAGTATTACTATATTATTCTTATTATTACACATTTGCAATTGTATATGTAATTTGTATAATTCGAAATTCTTGATGCCAGTGGTTTCTAGAGTTGAAGGAAATCTTTTTTTTGTTTTTCTCTTTATATTTTTAAGGAAGCATGTTTTTTTCCCCCCATATTAACAGTGGATGTTTTTTTATTGTGGCTATTAAGTGGAAAATGATATTGGCAGTTTTTGTAATTTGCTTCTTGTATATGAGCTATAATACTGCGCCCAAACTCATGGTCAACATGTTTTTGTTTGTTTGGAGGTTTTCTTCTCTTTCTTCTTTTCTTTTTTTTTTTGGAAGGGGTGTGTCTGATGGTGAATGTAGAGAGTGAGTCCTTACGTATGCCTGACTGTGGTCATGTAAACCAGACACATAGTGTGCGCTAGTTCAAACATAATGTACAGTTTGAGGAACCTGTCGTTTTAACTCTTGCTGCAATACGTCATACCGTAACATCAAAGTATCTTGTTATGATTGCGATATTTCTTCATGACGAAAAGAAGAAACTGAGCACTATGTTTTGCTCACAGTAGCAGTGACCTGCTGCCTTTTCTCACACAATGATGATCCACGTACGTCTCAATTTTTTTTTTTTTTTTTTGCGCTAGTGGTGTTTAAAAAGGTGCTCGGGGATAAGATGCGCTGTTGGGGGCTCCTGCTGTTGCTAGGCGACAGCTGAATGAAACTCAGTGCGCTCTTCCTAAAAGTTGTGATATTTTTAACTCGCTCAAATCTCGGTGCTGTCTGGAACACAACACCTTTTTTTTTTTTTTCAATCAAAATGACAAACAAAAGAAGTCCGTGCTCTATAGAAAGGATCTCGGAGGCTGCGGGACCTTTCTCACTTTCAAAAGCCAAAGTGCAGAAAGATGGAGCCACTGCCATAATCTTGTATACTCATATCAGTGATGAAGAATCGACGAGTATGTGACGAGTTTTCCGCCGCACTTTGAGTTCATAAATGTCCACAGATCGTGAGTTTTGCGTCGGGCTTCTCTGTTTTGTGGTCTGGTTCCTCATTTCAGGGCAGTCCTTTGCCACAGGGTGCAATATTTGTGTGTGTGTCTGCAAGCATGTACAGTACATTCAGTGTGTATTCTTTACAAGTCTGGAGGGGAAATATTGGAGGTGTGTGAGAGATGGAAGGAGAAGGCTTTATTTCGGAGGACATATCAGTCCCCTGCCTTCAGCCCAGGGCTTTTTTTTTTCTCATGATTTGATGTTTTTTTTCATGTATTATGTTTTCCATGTATTATCATCTTTTTATGATGTAAAGTGCTTGTGCCAGGGGTGGCAGGATTAATCCGATGGACTTTGCAGCACTGCAAACTGTTTTTGTGGGGGTTTGACTTGACCTCTGTACTTTGCTCGTCCACCATTGGCTGCCTTCACATTTGTCTCGCCCCTATTGGTCAGACCAAGATATTAAAGAGGCCGGGCAGTCGGTTTGGTGAGTAGTCCTCAGGTTTCTATTTATTTCTGAATATTTATTTATTTATTTTAGTGGATATTATTATTGTGCTTTTCTCTTCATCTTTTTTTGGGGGGGGTTTTGTTTTCCTATTGTACAGCTCATGCACTCGTGCAAGTACTGTCTGTTGTTCAAAGGGAGACTGCTCCATGTAAAACATGACTGTTTTTAAAGGGATAGTACACCCAATTTGCATCCTGCATGTGTTTTTCTGTAACGACCAACATGGTGTGAATTGCTTTTTCTGCTGTTTTTCTTCTGCAACTTTAGGTTGAAGTTGTTTTTGACATTGTTTTTGCAGTTTTATGGTGTCCATCGTTTTCTTCCACTTAGGTCATTACCACTTTGCCAGAGTGGGACATCTATCACTTTAAATCTATAACAGAGTGCTGCAGGAATGAGTCCTAAAACCTGGAAATGAGTTAGCATTTTAACACTTACGGTTCTCTCGTCTGGAAGTCAATGGGTTTTTAGTTAGATGCCTGAAATAAGGGATGTGGTTAACACAAGCTGAAGAGATTTTAACGTTTTGTTCTACGATATAAAATACATCAGTAAATATCCCACTCCTGAATTTTGAAGCCTCTATGTGTCTTAAAAAAGACGGTTGCTAGCAAGAGACTACTAAACGTCATCACGCTGACTCGTCCGCCTCGTCAGCCTCGTTGTAAATGCTCGCGCTCATGCGACCGTGGTGTAGTTCGGTCTAACGTTAGCTTTTTACTTCTGGCTTCAAAAATCATAAAAGTTTAGTTATTATCATGCTGAACAAAATGTGTAAGTATCATAAACGTTTGTTTACCACAGAGCTTATTTTCTGCAATAATCCCAAACCCAGTGGAAAAATCCCATTGGCTTTTTGCCGAGGGAACCAGGGCGATGCTAACTTCCTGGTTTGCCTACAAAAATACGTCATCCCGCACCACTCTATACAGGATTGTATATTGAGTAAACTCCCTGCAAAAGCTTCACATTCATGCTTTTTTTAAAGTGCTGAAGCTTTTTTTTTTTTCAAATGTCAAGTTTTTTTATTAAGGTGAACCACTGAGTTGTCGTTTTGTAGTCGTGTCTCATCCAGTAACAGTGTTATAATACTGAAAGGTCAAAGGTTACCTGAAGGCGTTCATGCTCGATCTTGCTAACCAGACCCCCAACCCCCTCCAAAAAAAGAAGAGATGGCAGCATGTACAGTACAAATGTGTTGTCCTTCTGTCCTTCTTAGTGTGTTTACTAGCCTTGAAAATCAATATAATAGGATTCACATATTTAAGATGAGGGAATACACAGTATTTACACAACTGCAACTAACTAGTAGCGTAGCTGGCATTTTTCTTTGCATGACAGTCAACGGGACACTTGTTTTTTGGTGTTTTCCTTTTTATTTCTCATTTTCTACTGAATGCTGGTGTACTCGACCTTTCTCTGTCTATTTTCTCAGCTTTTTAAGTGCATAAAACTATTTTTGTCTCAAGACGATATAATGAAGATGATCAGGATGATGATGTTAATGACTGTGGCACTATGAGGATGTTGACAGTGATGATGATAATGATAATGTGATGAAGATGACCTTGCATGCTTTTCTATGGGGCTCTGTGTTGTCAGTGCAGAATGGCTGCCTTTTGTACGCAGCTCAGAGAACACGAGGAGCGCTTGTTGACCATCAGCACCAAGAGTGACTGTTGCTTCACTTCGCCAGCATGTCAGTTTGAGGAACAGTGTGGAGGACGAAACCTGCCAAAATAAAAAATGAATAAATAAATTACTTGATAAATAAAGAAATATTGATTTTTTTAATTACATACAATTTAATAATTAATGAATTAATTAAAAAATAAATTTAAAATATTAATTAAAATTAATTTAAAATAAATACAGAAATGGATGTTAATAAAAATTAAATTAAAGAGTATATAAGGGAATTAATACAAAGATAAATAAATAAATAAGCAAATATCATTTTATGTCGCATTTTATCAATTAATTAATGCCTGCATCAGTTTTTTGTATTTTTGGTACATTTAATGGTATATTGTATTTATCGAGTCATTTATTTTTTTTTTTTTTGTTTTGGCAGTTTCGTACCTCCATAGCACAGCACTTTGAGTCCAACTGACAGATGAGAGGCAGTTCAGAGAGTGAATGAGCTCCAGCAGGGGGCGCAGTCACACAAAGTAAAGCACCAACTTTAGTGACTTTAGTGACTTGACTTTAGTGTCTCTAAATCTAACAGACAATGCAGTCAGAGACAACAGCAGTTTATCACTGTAGAATAAGAAAAAGCTCCCATTATAATTATTGATCACAGTTATGACCAAAATGATTACAGTTTGACATCATGATGTTGATACATGATTGTTTTCCTCAGAGATTTTGGGGAACAAAATCATTCTCCTTTATTCATCTTATATCAGCAACTGTTTCGAGATGCTTTTTACTTTCTTAACTCAATGAAATGTACCAATAGCGCTGATAAAACCTGATTCTGTATGAATGATCAAAGCTGACATCATGTCAGAAAATGATTCATTGTGCAGCTCTACACATGAACTACAATACCGGTCCTTCTCTGGTCTCTTGAGGTCAGTGCGAGCTCTGCTGCCTTCCTGTCAGCTGTTTAGTCAGATGAAGCATCACTGAGATAAACTGGAGCCACTGTGGTCACTCTGAACCTCTGCCATCTTCTTTCTCCAGCCAGTGACTAAGTTGCACTGACAACACTGAGTTGGCTTCTCTTCGTCTTTCACTCTTTCTCCCATTCCCTCTGTTTCCAACCTTGTTCAATCATTTCTCTGCAGTCAGCTCTTTCTAGTTTCCCTTTGTCTCTTTCTGTCACTTTGGGTTTCTTCTGTATAATAATATTAATCCTCTAGTTCTCTGATTCTTCAGATTATTGCTCTGTTCTCTTACGTGCTACACGTGTTTCTATAACTTCAAGAAAATGTGTTAAGGTGTTATCAATAAAATGATCATTTAAATAGAAAAGTGAATCAGTTTCTGTGTTGCAGCACAGCTTTGATTTTTATTGAAACTCGGGACAGAAATGAACTCGTTAATGTTTTTTAGGATGCACTGATCCGACTTCTCAGTTCCGATACCGATAGCGATACCTGGGCTTTGGGTATCAGCCGATACCGAGTACCAATCCGATACCAGTGTTTAATTAATAAGCTGTATGCCTCACTGTGTGGAAGTAAAACAAAATGTGACCTATAAATACATAGATATACATTTATTTAATTGTTCTTTTTTTATTAAAATAATAAATCATACACCAGTAACTTGGTAAAAAATCTTCAAAATTAACAGGAATTATAATTCAAGACTAAACCTTTTTAATGCAGCAATAAATTGGTTTAAAACTTTAAAACAGGAATTAAAACTACAGTATATAATGTATATAGTATATAAACATAAAATTGAATTGGAATAGATCTGCCCCATTGTCAGCGATATCCAATCTAGTTATTAGAATCAATATCGGCCCGATATCCGATCCAGCATCGGTATCGGTGAGTCCCTAATGTTTTTGACCAGAATATTTGCTGACCAGGTAGAAAACATACAAGTTGTTGAATCCAGCATGAAGTGAATCCACAGTGTGAAATCCGACAGTTCATCCAACACAGACTGATGTGATGATGGGTTGTTTCGCATCTAATGGACAATTAACATAAACAAACAGGAACAAACAGCAGCTCCGCCTTCATAAATGTTCAAGAATTATGAAATAAATGCTGCTATGCAGTCATAAAGATAAAGATTTATGTTAGAGATCAAGATTAAGGTGACCACTGCTAGCAACCTTTAAAATTCAACATCCACAATTCAATTCAATGTCAGGGCTTTGCAGTCAACATTTAATACATATTATTTGAAATGAGAAAATTATATATAAAGAAAAAATGCAAAACATTTGTTCCAATTTGAGAATTTGTTGTTTTTATTTGGCAATTTTCGCAGTTTTCTGATATTTTATTGACTAAAACAATCAACAGATTCATTGATAATAGAAACAGTCTTTAGTTCCAGCCCAAATCCACAAAATCTTAAAGTCAATATTTTTATTTTATTGCAATTTTGGGCTTCTCTTATTTGGTTTTAACATTGAAGAATAATATAAATATTATCAAGCAATTTCTGCAGAATTTTCTACAGTCAACGAAACACAAATATGGATGTAAATTGAGTTTGTTTGGATAAAACTGAGATAATATATAAAATATGTCTGACAGTCAACAGATGAATTATTATTATCAACATTGGTCCAGTGTGCAAAGTAAAACATGATGTTGATTTTCTTTTTTAAAGCATCTAGAAATCTGAATGTAATAATATAAATGCATTTTCAGAAAGTTATTAACTGAATTACTTTCACAACCTGAATAATTGAAAGATGAAAAGTAATTATAAAATTTCAAAAATAAACAAGTTAAGGTGGGGCTTTCTGTGGTTATATGATTTATAATTAAAGACTATTTGAAAAAAAACTATGCAAATTAAAGTTCGTTGCTTCTTGAAAATAAAAAACCTGTAGATAAAAGTCAAAATAAAATGATCACATTAAATCTCCTCGTCCCAGTTACACAACACAAACACATCATGTAATTTGCTGAAAGAGATCAAATCTTATTTTTTCTTTCATCTGGATCTCTACATCTTCTTCATGTACTTTCAAATGACAGATTCTCTCCTATAAAGAACTAACTGACAAGAAAACACCTCTGTAATAAACATCCTAATAAATCACTTCGACATCACCACCCTCCCTGAACATCTCAGAGAATCTCAGTTTGACAGATTTTGATATCAGCAGTTTTAGCATCACCAGCCGGTCCAATATTGAAATATGGGAAGAGTTTCTCAGTGAAAGTGTCTCTGTGAGTGTAGATGTGAGTCATGTCTTCAGGGTCGTAGAAGGACACCTCCCCCTGTCATAGTCCAGCTGGACTCTGATCCTCTGGAGACTCTTCTTCACTCTGACTGCCTCAAAAAGACCATTAGTGTATTTTCCACTTTGATGAGTTAAACACCAGATTCCATACTTTGGTGAAGCGTCTGCCTTCTCCTTCCTGTCAGCTGACTCTTTAGCCAAACCTACATTCCAGACAGGATGGTCTCCCACCTCCACCTCCCAGCTGTGTTTCCCTGAGCTGAAGCCCTCAGGCCCAGAACAGTGCTATACTTAGTGAATCTCTCTGGATTGTCAGGAAGCTGCTGGATTGTGTCTCCATGTCTCACACTGGTCAGATCATCAGACAGATAGAGCCAGGGGTCTGCAGTGTTTGGGTCCAGAATGACAGGACTGAAGTGGACCTTGTCCTTCATCTTCTCCCAGACTCTGAAGGACAGGTTGCCCAGGTGTTTGGCCACATCTATCAGCGCTCCTGAGACCAGCTTTGGATCTGACAGTGAGCACTGGACTCTGGCTCTGGTCTGAGTGGGTTTATAACTGCTGAGGAAGGGCACGTTGTGTTTCTGCAGGTCTTCTTCAACAGCAGAGATACTGTCTGACAGAGAGGAGATGTGCTCCTGAATCATCTTCATCTCTCTGCTGATAGTCCTCCCCTTCTGCTCCTCTTCCTCCCTCAGAGCTGGCAGTCTGGACTCCTCTTCCTCTTTCAGGAACTGGTGGAGCTTGTTGAACTCTGCTCTGATCTGCCTCTCTGTGGACAACAGCTGCTTCTTGGAGTGTTTAATCAATTCATCTTCTTCATATTTGTCCCTCTTGTCCTGTAGAGACTTTAAGTCAGATTTCAGCTGGTCCTTC
Source organism: Sebastolobus alascanus (assembly GCA_916701645.2). Classification (NCBI taxonomy): domain Eukaryota; kingdom Metazoa; phylum Chordata; class Actinopteri; order Perciformes; family Sebastidae; genus Sebastolobus; species Sebastolobus alascanus. The sequence goes on from CAKAOJ020000111.1 coordinate 1,373,395, forward strand.
AGGTCACTGACTGCTTGTTCTACAGGAACCACCTTGTGACTCTGATGGAGAGAAAACTCACAGACAGGACACACAGCTCTATCTTCATCCTTACAGAACAGTTTAATCTCTTCTTGATGTTTACTACACATCACCTCCACCTTCTTTTCTTCTTTTTGATCACACACAACCTCGTCTTTCTTCTCTTGTTTTTCTGTCTCAGATGATCCAATTTTTTGTCTCTCAGCAAACGAGTCAGCCAGTTCCTTCAGTTCAAAGTTCACCCCTGGAAAACCCTTTGAGGATTATTTTTTACAAATGGGACAGTTTTTTTTTTTAGTTTGTTCCCAGAATTTCTTCAGGCAGCTTGAACAGAAGCTGTGGTTGCAGCTCAGAGACACAGGATCTCTGAAAGTCCCTGAACACACAAGGCAGTTCAGGTAACTTTCAAAAAGAGCTCTGTCAGCCATTTGTCTTGGTATCTAAATTGTTTTTCCAAAGCCAGACTCACCGAGTTACTGTCCCGTCTCTTGATTGCTTCAAATAATCCAAATGTGTGTTTTCCAGCAGAGATCTCACACCCTGTAATGACGTCTCAGCTCTGCTCAACAATGTCAAAATCTTCTTTCATCATCACTCACCTCTGCCACAGGGTGAATTATTAGGAGGAAATGCTGCCATGTCAATTAGTCACCAGCAGATAGTGTCAGGATGTTTTCAGAGGTACATTTTTCTCTCTTCATTCACTACAGTACACATTCATTGTCTGTAGGCAAACAGGAACATGTCTAAACATTTGTTTTGTTTCATGTCTATTTAATAAAGAATTTAACTTCTACAGCTCATAAAAACACCATAAACTTGAAACAAGTTTTTTCTTGAGTCCTCCAGTGAGGAGTGAACATTTAATAAGGCTGACTGACACTAAACCAGTTTAACAACATTTTTTATTTTGCAGCCAACAGGAACATGTAACAGAAAACATGTTCAGCGAACATGTCAGTGAGACTCTGTTTATTACATCCAGTATGATTAAATGTTTGGCATTCAATTAAAATACAGGTACATGGTCAGTTTTTAATTCAACCCTCATTTGACCTTTCTTTCCTTTCATTAGGAAATGTTGTTCAAACTCTCACTAACACGTCTCTGTTTGGTCACTTGTTTCGTTAAATGCACTGAAATGTCAAAGCTGCACTGACAGTGACCTGTTTTATGAGTCTGTTCAGAGAGAAAGTCACTTCTGAATGACAACGTTTGACCAACATGTTGCACAACAGTCAGTGTAAGGCTCGTCAGTCACACATTAAACAACTGAAAGTGCAGATCTGCTGCCGACTCTGAGACAAAAGCTGCACAGACTGTTAATGTACTGCACACAGTGGAGTAAAGTAACTAAGTACATTCACTAAAATACTATACAACAAGTCAGAGGCAAATATTGTACTCTTTACCTCACTAAATTTACTTTATGCCTTTAGTTAGTTTGCAGATTGAGATTAATAATACAAAATATAATCAACAAATAAATGATGATGTATATTATAGGTTACAATAAGATAAGACTTTATAAAGACTCTATAAAGCAATTAAAATGAGCTCCATGTTAACCAGCTGCAACATTAAAGTCATGAACACATTAATGCATCAATAATTATAATCCAATAACATGCATCATTCTCAAAATGGGCCACATAGGGGAATGAATACTTCTCCTTTTGGTACTTTAAGTCTATTTTGATTCAAATACTTTTGTACTTTTACTTATGTAAAGTTTTGACTTTTCCTTGTAACAGTATCTCTACACTTTGGTGTTGCTACTTTTACTCAAGTAAAAAATCTGAGTACTTCTTCCACTACTGACTGTACAACACCTTTCTACTGTAAGTACCACATGAATTACTGTCATTGAATCACTCAAAACTCATTATTTGTCCACCGTCACTTTGGTCCTGACGTCCACTATGATGAGCTCGTTCAGGCAGCAGATATTTGGTTGATGATCAGACAGAGCGTGCGCTGTTTATCCACAGCAGGTACGTTATAGTATGTTGCTTTATAGAGTTTGGCAATATTTTAAACATGCTGATTAGGTATTTTCTATGGTGTAACGTTACTGTCTGTGTTTTTTTAATGTAATTAACTTACATAATTGCTATTAAAAAATGTTAAATACTAAAAAAAAGGTAACAGTCCCGTGTGAGAAAGCTGTATAAATATATTTGTTTATATTTTCTGTATTAAAATTAAGAAAGGGACAGTTTCTGTTTGTTTCATTTATTTTATTTACACTAATAAAAACCCCACTATACGATCATTGTGTCAATGTATTGTACAGAGTATAGATTTAAAAAAAATGTAACCATACTGTAATGTCAAAGCAACGGAGGATTTACCACTAGACATGTGCTGTTTGTCCAAATGAGATGACCCTTCTACTCTGTGTCCTTTGTCATAAATGCAGATGTGGAATAAACCAGCTGTTACCACAAGCCTGACAAGCTCAGGGTGACTCATTTGGAAAGGAGACACCTCACAGAGGTCACACTGGCAGCATCCACTGTGTTGAGCTGACTACTGACAGGTCGGTGGGTCTTTTCTTTGTGGACATGTGTATGTATGCATGCATGAAACTGAAAGTTGGCTGGTTAAATGGTTGCATTGCAGTTATTGCTAAACATAAAGTGAATCCAGCTAACAGTTAGCACTATTTAAAGCTAGCACTGGAGACCTCAAGGCAGCACAAGGCATGGTACATTTCTCAGTCTGTGTGTGGTCGTGTTACTTTGCTACTATACTCTTAAGTACTGGACCAATTTGTGCTGTAAATATTCAGCATTTGTTGGTCATATTTATTTGTCCAAGGTTGCCTTTTGCACCAGATTGTGGTTGTTGCATCAGTGTTTTACCATTTTCACATATTTATCCTGCACCATGTTCATTTATTCACTTCTCCAGTGTTGGAATGTAACTAAGTGAATTTCCTTGGAAATTGGGATCCCCAGGCAGTTGTCTGAAAAGTAAAGTCTGCCCCTGGCTGTTTTTTCCCCGTGAACCAGAGTGTTTATCACCGGTGTTTCTGACTGTTAGTAGTTGGGAAACTTGGGTGTGTGATGCAGCTATGTTATGGCAGGTGTATTGCTCAGGACCCAAGGAAGCGCAATGTGGAATGTGAAGTTGTTTGTATGAGCGGTTCTCGAGAAAGCTGCAAGCAGCATCGCCACAGGCCGAGCATTCAGCCCGTTCTGAACAGGCATGTTTTCAACGGGCACTGCACTAGTTGATATAAAACAGAGAAAAGCATTAAATCCTCACATGTGATGAAGATGACCTCGCATGCTTTTCTATGGGGCTCTGTGTTGTCAGTGCAGAATGGCTGCCTTTTGTACGAGGCTCAGAGAACACGAGGAGCGCTTGTTGACCATCAGCACCAAGAGTGACTGTTGCTTCACTTCGCCTGCATGTCACTTTGAGGAACAGTATAGAGGACGAAATCGGTTAAAATAAAATATGGATAAATAAATTATTTGATAAATAAAAAAATATTGTTGTCTTAAATACATACAATTTAATAATTAATAAATTGATTGAAAAATACATTTAAAATAAAGAAAGAAATGGAAAAGTTTATCAAATTAAATTAAAGAGTTAATAGGAGAATTTATACAATGATAAACAAATAAAGACGCAAATATCATTTTATGTCACATTTTACCAATTAATCAATGCCTACATCTATTAATTTATATTATTATAATTATAATTATAATTATTATAATTATTATTATTATTATTATTATTATTATTATTATTATTATTATTATTATTATTAATAATAATAATATTTTTGGTACATTTAACGGCATATGTATGTATTTATCGAGTCATTTATTTATTCGTTTTTTATTTTGGCAGGTTCCTTCCTCCATAGCACAGCACTTTGAGTCCAACTGACAGATGCGAGGCAGTTCAGAGAGTGAATGAGCTCCAGCAGGGGGCGCAGTCACACAAAGTAAAGCACCAACACACTCAGATGGAGGCCACATTGATGCTTCTAATGTAGCTGCACAATAAGTTGACTTTAGTATCTCTACATCTAACAGACAATGCAGTCAGAGACAACAGCAGTTTATGACTGTAGTATAAGAAAAAGCTCCTATTATAATTATTGATCACAGTTATGACCAAAATGATTACAGTTTGACATCATGATTTTGATACATGATTGTTTTCCTCAGAGATTTTGGAGAACAAAATCATTCTCCTTTATTCATCTTATATCAGCAGCAGTTTCCAGACGCTTTTTACTTTCTTAACTCAATGAAATGTACCAATAGCAATTACCAACACCATTTTCTTCTTTAATCTGGATCTTTACATCTTCTTCATGTACTTTCAAATGACAGATTCCCTCCGATAAAGAACTAACTGGAATTATCTGTAACTGACAAGAAAACACCTCCGTTATAAAAATCCTAATAAATCACTTCGACCTCACCACCCTCCCTGAACATCACAGAGAAATCTCAGTTTGACAGATTTTGATATCAACAGTGTTAGCATCATCAGCCTTTCCAATACTGAAATATGGGACGAGTTTCTCAGTGAAAGTGTCTCTGTGAGTGCAGATGTGAGTCATGTCTTCAGGGTCGTAGAAGGACACCTCCCCCCTGTCATAGTCCAGCTGGACTCTGATCCTCTGGAGACTCTTCTTCACTCTGACTGCCTCACAAAGACCATTTGTGTATTTTCCACTGCGATGAGTTAAACACCAGATTCCATACTTTGGTGAAGCGTCTGCCTTCTCCTTCCTGTCAGCTGACTCTTTAGCCAAACCTACAAGCCAGTGAGGAAGGTCTCCCACCTCCACCTCCCAGCTGTGTTTCCCTGAGCTGAAGCCCTCAGAGCCCAGAACAGTGGGAAACTTAGTGAATCTCTCTAGATTGTCAGGAAGCTGCTGGATTGTGTCTCCACATCTCACACTGGTCAGATCATCAGACAGATAGAGCCAGGGGTTTGCAGTGTTTGGGTCCAGAATCACAGGAATGAAGTGGACCTTGTCCTTCATCTTCTCCCAGACTCTGAAGGACAGGTTGCCCAGGTGTTTGGCCACATCTATCAGCGCTCCTGAGACCAGCTGTGGATCTGACAGTGAGCACTGGACTCTGGCTCTGGTCTGAGTGGGTTTATAACTGCTGAGGAAGGGCACGTTGTGTTTCTGCAGGTCTTCTTCAACAGCAGAGATACTGTCTGACAGAGAGGAGATGTGCTCCTGAATCATCTTCATCTCTCTGCTGATAGTCTTCCCCTTCTGCTCCTCTTCCTCCCTCAGAGCTGCCAGTCTGGACTCCTCTTCCTCTTTCAGGAACTGGTGGAGCTTGTTGAACTCTGCTCTGATCTGCCTCTCTGTGGACAACAGCTGCTTCTTGGAGTGTTTAACCATTTCATCGTATGTTTTCTCCGCTTGTTTGTGTTTGTCCCTCTTGTCCTGTAGAGACTCTAAGTCAGATTTCAGCTGGTCCTTCAGGTCACTGACTGCTTGTTCTATAGGAACCACCTTGTGACTCTGGTGGAGAGAAAACTCACAGACAGGACACACAGCTCTATCTTCATCCTTACAGAACAGTTTGATCTCTTCTTGATGTTTACTACACATCACCTCCACCTTCTTCTCTTCTTTTTGATCACACACAACCTCGTCTTTCTTCTCTTTTTTTTCTGGCTCAGATGATCCAGCTTTCTGTCTCTCAGCAAACGAGTCAGCCAGTTCCTTCAGTTCAAAGTTCACTCCTGGAAAACCCTTTGAGGATTTTTTTTTACAAATGGGACAGTTTTTTTTTTAGTTTGTTCCCAGAATTTCTTCAGGCAGCTTGAACAGAAGCTGTGGTTGCAGCTCAGAGACACAGGATCTCTGAAAGTCCCTGAACACACAAGGCAGTTCAGATAACTTTCAAAAAGAGCTCTGTCAGCCATTTGTCTTGGTATCTAAATTGTCTTTCCAAAGCAAGACTCACCGAGTTACTGTCCCGTCTCTTGACTGCTTCAAATAATCCAAATATGTGTTTTCCAGCAGAGATCTCACACCCTGTAATGGCGTCTCAGCCCAGCTCAACAATGTCAAAATCTTCTTTCATCATCACTCACCTCTGTCACAGGGTGAATTATTAGGAGGAAATGCTGCCATGTCAATTAGTCACCAGCAGATAGTGTCAGTATTTTTTCAGAGGTACATTTTTCTCTCTTCATTCACTACAGTACAAATTCATTGTCTGTAGGCAAATTGTAGGTTTAAACATTTGTTTTGTTTCTTGCCTATAAATAATTGAACTTCTACAGCTCATAAAAACATCATAAACTAGAAACAATGAGAGTTTTTTTCTTTAGTCTTCCAGTGAGAACTGAACATTTAATAAGGCCGACTGACACTAAACCAGCATAACAACATTTTTTATTTTGCAGCCAACAGGAACATGTAACAGAAAACTTGTTCTGCTAACACGTCAGTGAGACTTTGTTTATTATTTATTCATCACTCCAGTGGTGCATTTACTCAAGTACTGTACTTAAGTACAAACTTGTTCTTGCTGTACTTGTTCTTTACTTGAGTACTTCCATTTCATGCAAATTTAAACTTCTCCACTACATCCCAGAGGGAAATATTGTACTTTTTACTCCACAACATTTGTCTGACAGCTTTAGTTACTTTTCAGATTACAATTTTTCTTCCTGAAAACCATGTACTGCATCTCCAGATGTGTTGATTTTGAATGTTTGTGATAAACTGAAGGATGAAGTGTTCCTTTATGGGTTGAGACATTTCTCCTACAGTACTTCTTAAGCTAAATAGACCATTTAAAAAGCCTCTTGGATCAGCTGGAAAATGCATCGTCACAAAGCTGAAAACTGGGCTGTTTTTCTGACACCATGAAAAGTTGACTTTTTAGTACAGCGACGCTACAAACAAACATGTGATGATCTTATAGAATATGATGCATTGCTGTAGATTAAACTACCCAACAGTATATAAAGGAGTTAAAATCAACACAACCTTAAACATCTACAGCAGTAAAATGCAGCATACACATTAATGTAGCAGGAATATTAATCCAGAAACATCAGATATAATAGTAAAATACTGAGAGGGAACATTTTACTGCACAATCAGTACTTTTACTTGAAATACATTTTGCTGATACATAGTTTTACCTAAGTAAAGTTCTGAATGCAGGACTTTTACTTGTATTGGAGTATTTTCACAGGGTTGTATTAGTACTTTTACTTAACAAAAGGATCTGAATACTTCTTCCACCACTGCTCCACTCTACCCATTCTACAGTATGTTGATGTGGAGAGAAAACCTTACAGCTTTAATATTCCTTATTACATGTATTGATTATTATTTTTAGTGTGTATTTCCAGATAACATTACACATGTTTATTGCACATGTTCTGCTGAAAGTGGAATTAAATCCTGGACAGTTTTGTTGAAAAAGACTGCGGATAGTCATTTGTTTCTTCATCATAGTCAGTCACCTGCACCTTCTAACAGAAGACAGGAATATATAACTACAGCACACCAGAGTTGGTGCACACAGTGTCCCTCACCACCTGTTTGTACTTCTACATGTCACTAAACAGCTAAGTGGAGTTTTTCCTTTTGGTTAAGACCAACAGAAAATAAAAAATTAGAGAAGCACAGAAGGAAGAATGTAAAAGAAACATTGAGATAACGATAAAGTATTTTATTTATTAGCAATCTGTATCCACAACATCTGTATTTAAATGAAGATGCTACAGTAACACAAAATAACAGGCAGCCTCTTTAGTGCTGAATAATTCTATTTGTGTATCTGATTTCTGAGTTAATTACATAAACAATCACTAAATGAAGCAACATATCAAGAGGCACAGTCACTTATGATTGTCTCCCAGATACCCAGAGGGATAGTTAGAAATCTTTTGAAGGATAAGTAATAAAGACATTTTCTACAAGACCCGTAAGAAAGGTCAGGTGTTGGTGGAACTCTGCAGGAAACAATAATATCCATGTAAAAAATGTGACAAAGTGGAAATAAAATAATCAAAATCCTCGCCAGCCTGTAAAAAAAAGTGTACTTTTTCTCCACCTTGTGGAACTAAACAGAATGAAAGTTATACCCATAAATCAAGACTATCAACTGTATTATTTGGTATGTTGACTCTGAAAATATTTGTTCAAAATGATATAAAATGAATAGAATGTAATTCTGCATCATCACTGCTAAACTGATTTGTTTGCACATAAAACAAGTGAAGGAACTGAACCGTTTATCTATGAAAGTAACCAGTTACTGTGAAACACAATGAAGCAATTGTGAAATGTAAAAAATAAACAAGGTAAAATGAGGCTTTTTGTGATAATGTCTTTTAAAATTATAGCTTTTTAATGTAAACTTAAGGTTGTAGGTCCTTGGAAAATAAAATAAAAAAATCTGTAGATAAACGTAAAAATGTAATTATGACAGTAAATCTACTCGTCCCAGTTCTTGCAGCATATTTACATGACAAACACCATTTTGGAGAGAATGCTTCACACACCTAATTCTGCCTCCATTTATGCTTTAGTTTCTCATTTTGTGCTTTGGAAATATATTTTACAACCAAGGAATGTGTTCCATCATGTAATTTGCTTAAAGATATCAAATCTGTTTTTTTCTTTATCCTTAATCTCTATATTTTCTTCATATATTTAAAATTATCTCCTATAAAGAACTAACAGACAAGAAAACACCTCCGTTATAAAAATCCTAATAAATCACTTCGACCTCACCACCCTCCTTGAACATCACAGAGAATCTCAGTTTGACAGATTTTGATATCAGCAGTTTTAGCTTCACCAGCTGATCCAATATTGAACCATGGGAAGAGTTTCTCAGTGAAAGTGTCTCTGTGAGTGTAAATGTGAGTCATGTCTTCAGGGTCGTAGAAGGACACCTCCCCCCTGTCATAGTCCAGCTGGACTCTGATCCTCTGGAGACTCTTCTTCACTCTGACTGTCTCACAAAAACCATTAGTGTATTTTCCACTGTGATAACCTAAACACCAAATTCCATCTTCTGGTGAAGCTGCCTCCCCCTTCCTGTCAGCTGACTCTTTAGTGAAACCTACAAACCAGTGAGGATGGTCTCCCACCTCCACCTCCCAGCTGTGTTTCCCTGAGCTGAAGCCCTCAGAGCCCAGAACAGTGGCATACTTAGTGTTTCTCTCTGGATTGTCAGGAAGCTGCTGGATTGTGTCTCCACGTCTCACACTGGTCAGATCATCAGACAGATAGAGCCTGGAGTTTGCAGTGTTTCGGTCCAGAATGACAGGACTGAAGTGGACCTTGTCCTTCATCTTCTCCCAGACTCTGAAGGACAGGTTGCCCAGGTGTTTGGCCACATCTATCAGCGCTCCTGAGACCAGCTGCGGATCTGACAGTGAGCACTGGACTCTGGCTCTGGTCTGAGTGGGTTTATAACTGCTGAGGAAGGGCACGTTGTGTTTCTGCAGGTCTTCTTCAACAGCAGAGATACTGTCTGACAGAGAGGAGATGTGCTCCTGAATCATCTTCATCTCTCTGCTGATAGTCTTCCCCTTCTGCTCCTCTTCCTCCCTCAGAGATGCCAGTCTGGACTCCTCTTCCTCTTTCAGGAACTGGCGGAGCTTGTTGAACTCTGCTCTGATCTGCCTCTCTGTGGACAACAGCTGCTTCTTGGAGTGTTTAACCATTTCATCGTATGTTTTCTCCACTTGTTTGTGTTTGTCCCTCTTGTCCTGTAGAGACTCTAAGTCAGATTTCAGCTGGTCCTTCAGGTCACTGACTGCTTGTTCTACAGGAACCACCTTGTGACTCTGGTGGAGAGAAAACTCACAGACAGGACACACAGCTCTCTGCTCGTCCTCACAAAACCAATATGGGACTTCCGGATGTTTATCACACAGAACCTCCTCTTTCTTCTCTTCTTTTTGATCACACACGACCTCCTCCTTCTTCTCTTCTTTTTGATCACACACGACCTCCACTATCTTCTCTTCTTTTTCTGTCTCAGATGATCCAGATTTCTGTCTCTCAGCAAACGAGTCAGCCAGTCCCTTCAGAGCAAAGTTCACTGCTGGTTCATCCGTTGAGGACATTGTTTTACAAATGGGACAGTTTTTGTTTTCAGCTTGTTCCCAGAATTTCTTCAGGCAGCTTGAACAGAAGCTGTGGTTGCAGCTCAGAGACACAGGATCTCTGAAAGTCTCTGAACACACATGGCAGTTCAGGTAACTTTCAAAAAGAACACTTTTCTCAGCCATTTCATCTGATACGTGAATCATCCGATAAACAGCAAGACTCACCAAATCTGTGTCCCTTTGAATTACAGATTACAATCCTTCTGATTTGTGTTTATAGTGGAGATCCTTCCCCCTGTAATGGTGTCTCAGCTCCGTTCAGCAGTGTTGAAATCAGCTTTAAGTTTCACTTTCCATTCTGTCAAGTAAAGAACTGACATTTCATTTTCTAACCAGCAGATGGTGCTATTTGATTAATTAACATATTTTACAGAAACTTTCCACATAATGTGCCTTAGTATTGTTACTTGTTTAAAAAAATATTTATTTTTAAGTAAAAAACAAAACATACATAATAAAATGCGTTCACATTGTAAACAAATGTTTGACTCCAGAAACACCTAGTTAAAACACAAATTTAATATTTTATGTTTAACATGTTTTAAGAAATAACCACCATGTCAAATCATGTGTTATACAACCAAAGTGTCAAATTATTAAATCATATTTTCATTAAATAAAAATGTACTCATGCGTGGTACGCAGCAAACATGTGAATGAAAGTGAAAAACATAAAACATAAAAAAAACGTACATGACCATAAATAACTCTCTAAGAATCAGCTCCACCATCAGGCCAGTTTCACCAGTCTCTCACTGGCCTCCCAAAGTTTCTTTGCCACACCAGCGTCTCTTGCGAAAGGACGCAGAGTAGCTGGTCGGCAGTCGGCGAAGTAACCCCCGCTGTGTTTGGCAGCTTCATCTGACACAGCACAGTAGACGAAAGTCTGAGCTCCAATCTCACACGGCACAAAAAACATCCACATGATCACCTGCATCAGCATCCGGAACAGGATGGAGTAGTGGCACGTCCAACCACTTTGGACGAAACCTGGAGCGACACATGGAAGCAGAGATATTAGGAGAAATATATGTAGTGTCAAGAATATACGAGGTGGGCGATATGATTCAACTCTTCTAGCTGGGGATTAGTCATTTTATATCTTGATTTACGTATATCTGTCAAAGTTAACGCGATAATAACGTGTTAACGCAAATTTGTTTTAACTCCACTAATTTCTTTAACGCATTAACACAACTTGTGATTTTTAAGTTGTATGGGCTCAGTTTTAAAGCTAGAGTGAAGATACTGGTATCATATGAAACTATAAAAACGTAAGGAATCCATTGGTAACAACCATTTCATACTAGCTTGTCGTGAAGGAGGGTCTTTTCTTTGTGGACATGTGTATGTATGCGTGCATGAAACTGTAAGTTGTCTGGTTAAATGGTTGTATGGTTATGTCCCAAATATTGCAGTTATTGCTAAACATAAAGTGAATCCAGCTAACAGTTAGCACTATTTAAAGCGAGCAGTGGAGACCTCAAGGCAGCACAAGGCAATGGTACGTTCCTCAGTCTGTGTGTGGTCGTGTTACTTTGCAAATATACTCTTAAATACTGGATCCATTTGTGTTATAAATATTCAGCACTTTTGCACTAGATTGTGATTGTTGCATCAGTGTTTTACCATTCTCACATAATTATCCCGCACCATATATATTTAATCATCACTCCAGCGGTGCATTTACTCAATTACTGTACTTAAGTACAAACTTGTTCTTGTTGTACTTGTTCTTTACTTGAGTACTTCCATTTCATGCATCTTTATACTTCTACTCCACTACATTACAGAGGGAAATATTGTACTATTTACTCCACTACATTTGTCTGACAGCTTTAGTTACTTTTCAGATTACAATTTTTCTTCCTGAAAACAATGTACTGCATCTCCAGATGTGTTGATTTTGAATGTTTGTGATAAACTGAAGGATGAAGTGTTCCTTTAAGGGTTGAGACATTTCTCCTACAGTACTTCTTAAGCTAAATAGACTATTTAAAAAGCCTCTTGGATAAGCTGGAAAATGCATCGTCACAAAGCTGAAAACTGGGCTGTTTTTCTGACACCATGAAAAGTTGATTTTTTAGGACAGCGATGCTACAAACAAACATATGACGATCTTATAGAATATGATGCATTGCTGTAGATTAAACTACCCAACAGTATATAAAGGAGATACAATCAACACAACCTTAAACATCTACAGCAGTAAAATGCAGCATACACATTCATGTAGCAGGAATATTAATCCAGAAACTTCAGATATAATAGTAAAATACTGACAGGGAACATTTTACTGCACAATCAGTACTTTTACTTGAAATACATTTTGCTGATACATACTTTTACCTAAGTAAGGTTCTGAATGCAAGACTTTTACTTGTAGTGGAGTATTTTCACAGTGTTGTATTAGTACTTTTACTTAACAAAAGGATCTGAATACTTCTTCCACCACTGCTCCACTCTACCCATTCTACAGTATGTTGATGTGGAGAGAAAACCTTACAGCTTTAATATTCCTTATTACACACAGTATGTTGATTATTATTTTTAGTGTATATTTCTAGATAACATTACACGTGTTTATTGCACATGCTCTGCTGAAAGTGGAAGTAAGTCCTGGACAGTTTTGTTTGTAAAGCCTATGGATAGTCATTGTTTCTTCATCATAGTCGATCACCTGCACATTCTAACAGAGGACAGGAATATCTAACTACAGCTCACCAGTGTTGGTGCACACAGTGTCCCTCACCACCTGTTTGTACTTCTACATGTCACTAAACAGCTGAGTGGAGTTTTTCTTTTGGTTAACACCAACAGAAAATAAAAAAAATAGAGAAGCAAAGAAGGAAGAATGTAAAAGAAACATGGAAATAACAATACAGTATTTTATTTATTATCAATCTGTATCCACAACATCTGAATTTAAATGACGATGCAACAGTAACACAAACTAACAGGCAGCCTCTTTAGTGCTGAGTAATTCTATTTGTGTATCTGATTTCTGAGATAATTACATAAATAATTACTAAATGAAGCAACATATCAAGAGGCACAGTCACTTATGATTGTCTCCCAGATACCCAGAAGGATAGTTAGAAATCTTTTGAAGGATAAGTAATAAAGAAATTTCCTACAAGACCCTTAAGAAGGGTCAGCTGTTGGTGAAACTGTGCAGGAAACAATAATATCCATGTAAAAAATGTGACAAAGTGGAAGTAAATGATCAAAATCCTCGCACGTCTGTAAAAAAAAAGAAGTGTACTTTGTCTCCACCTTGTGGAACTAAACAGAATGAAAATGATACCCATAAATCAACACTATCAACTGTATTATTTGGTATGTTGACTCTGAAAATATTTGTTCAAAATTATATAAAAAGAATAGAATGTAATTCTGCATCATCACTGCTAAGCTGATTTGTTTGCAGATAAAAAAAGTGAAGGAACTGAACCGTTTATCTATGAAAGTAACCAGTTACTGTGAAACACAATGAAGCAATTGTGAAATGTAAAAAATAAACAAGGTAAAATGAGGCTTTTTGTGATTATGTAATTTAAAATTATAGCTTTTTAATGTAAACTTAAGGTTGTAGGTCCTTGGAAAATAAAATAAAAAATCTGTAGATAAACGTAAAAATGTAATTATGACAGTAAATCTACTCGTCCCAGTTCTTGCAGCATATTTATATCACAAACACCAATTTGGAGAGAATGCTTCACACACCTAATTCTGCCTCCATTTATGCTTTAGTTTCTCATTCTGTGCTTTGGAAATATATTTTACAACAACCAAGGAATGTGTTCCATCATGTAATTTGCTCAAAGAGATCAAATCAGATTATTTCTTTAACCTTAATCTCTATATTTTCTTCATGTACTTTGAAATTACACGATTCTCTCCCATAAAGAACTAACTGACAAAAAAACACCTCCGTTATTAAAATCCTAATAAATCACTTCGACTTCACCACCCTCCCTGAACATCACAGAGAATCTCAGTTAGACAGATTTTGATATCAGCAGTTTTAGCTTCACCAGCTGATCCAATACTGAACCATGGGAAGAGTTTCTCAGTGAAAGTGTCTCTGTGAGTGTAGATGTGAGTCATGTCTTCAGGGTCGTAGAAGGACACCTCCCCCCTGTCATAGTCCAGCTGGACTCTGATCCTCTGGAGACTCTTCTTCACTCTGACTGCCTCACAAAGACCATCAGTGTATTTTCCACTGTGATAAGCTAAACACCAGATTCCATCTTCTGGTGAAGCGCCTGCCTCCCCCTTCCTGTCAGCTGACTCTTTAGTGAAACCTACAAGCCAGTGAGGAAGGTCTCCCACCTCCACCTCCCAGCTGTGTTTCCCTGAGCTGAAGCCCTCAGAGCCCAGAACATTGACATACTTAGTGAATCTCTCTGGATTGTCAGGAAGCTGCTGGATTGTGTCTCCACGTCTCACACTGGTCAGATCATCAGACAGATAGAGATAGGGGTTTGCAGTGTTTGGGTCCAGAATCACAGGACTGAAGTGGACCATGTCCTTCATCTTCTCCCAGACTCTGAAGGACAGGTTGCCCAGGTGTTTGGCCACATCTATCAGCGCTCCTGAGACCAGCTGTGGATCTGACAGTGAGCACTGGACTCTGGCTCTGGTCTGAGTGGGTTTATAACTGCTGAGGAAGGGCACGTTGTGTTTCTGCAGGTCTTCTTCAACAGCAGAGATACTGTCTGACAGAGAGGAGATGTGCTCCTGAATCATCTTCATCTCTCTGCTGATAGTCTTCCCCTTCTGCTCCTCTTCCTCCCTCAGAGCTGCCAGTCTGGACTCCTCTTCCTCTTTCAGGAACTGGTGGAGCTTGTTGAACTCTGCTCTGATCTGCCTCTCTGTGGACAACAGCTGCTTCTTGGTGTGTTTAACCATTTCATCATATGTTTTCTCCACTTCTTCATATTTGTCTCTCTTGTCCTGTAGAGACTCTAAGTCAGATTTCAGCTGGTCCTTCAGGTCACTGACTGCTTGTTCTATAGGAACCACCTTGTGACTCTGGAGGAGAGAAAGGTCACAGACAGGACAGAGAGCTCTATCTTCATCCTTACAGAACAGTTTAGGCTCTTCTTGATGTTTACTACACACCACCTCCACCTTCTTCTTCTTTTTTTCTGGCTCAGATGATCCAGATTTCTGTCTCTCCGCAAAGGAGTCAGACAATTCCTTCAGTGGAAAGTTCACTCCTGTAAAATCTTTAGATGATTTTCTTTTACAAATAGGACAGTTTTTGTTTTCAGCTTGTTCCCAGACACCCTTCAGGCAGCTTGAACAGAAGCTGTGGTTGCAGCTCAGAGACACAGGATCTCTGAAAGTCTCTGAACACACATGGCAGTTCAGGTAACTTTCAAAAAGAGCTCTGTCAGCCATTTGTCTTGGTATCTAAATTGTCTTTCAAAAGCAAGACTCACCGAGTTACTGTCCCGTCTCTTGATTGCTTCAAATAATCCAAATGTGTGTTTTCCAGCAGAGATCTCACACCCTGTAATGACGTCTCAGCTCTGCTCAACAATGTCAAAATCGTCTTTCATCATCACTCACCTCTGCCACAGGGTGAATTATAAGGAGGAAATGCTCCCATGTCAATTAGTCACCAGCAGATGGTGTCGGGATGTTTTCAGAGGTGGATTTTTCTCTCTTCATTCACTACATTACAAATTCATTGTCTGTAGGCAAACAGGAACATGTCTAAACATTTGTTGTGTTTCTTGTCTACTTAATAAAGAATTTAACTTCTACAGCTCATAAAAACACCATAAACTTGAAACAAGTTTTTTCTTGAGTCCTCCAGTGAGGAGTGAACATTTAATAAGGCTGACTGACACTAAACCAGCTTAACAACATTTTTTATTTTGCAGCCAACAGGAGCATGTAACAGAAAACATGTTCTGCTAATACGTCAGAGAGACTCTGTTTATTACATCCAGTATGATTGAATGTTTGGCATTCAATTAAAATACACTTACATGGTCAGTTTTTAATTCAACCCTCATTTGACCTTTCTTTCCTTTCATTAGGAAATGTTGTTCAAACTCTCACTAACACTTCTCTGTTTGGTCACTTGTTTCATTAAATGCACTGAAATGTCAAAGCTGCACTGACAGTGACCTGTTTTATGAGTCTGTTCAGAGAGAAAGTCACTTCTGAATGACGACGTTTGACCCACATGTTGCACAACAGTCAGTGTAAGGCTCGTCAGTCACACATTAAACAACTGAAAGTGCAGATCTGCTGCCGACTCTGAGACAAAAGCTGCACAGACTGTTAATGTACTGCGCACAGTGGAGTAAAGTAACTAAGTACATTCACTAAAATACTATACAACAAGTCAGAAGCAAATATTGTACTCTTTACCTCACTAAATTTACTTTATGCCTTTAGTTAGTTTGCAGATTGAGATTAATAATACAAAATATAATCAACAAATAAATGATGATCTATTATTATAGGTTACAATAAGATAAGACTTTATTGATACCCGGAGAAATTCACAAGCTACCCAGCAGTATATAAAGCAATTAAAATGAGCTCCATGTTAACCAGCTGCAACATTAAAGTCATGAACACATTAATGCATCAATAATTATAATCCAATAACATGCATCATTCTCAAAATGGGCCACATAGGGGAATGAATACTTCTCCTTTTGCTACTTTAAGTCTATTTTGATTCAAATACTTTTGTACTTTTACTTATGTACAGTTTTGACTTTTCCTTGTAACAGTATCTCTACACTGTGGTGTTGCTACTTTTACTCAAGTAAAAAATCTGAGTACTTCTTCCACAACTGACTGTACAACACCTTTCTACTGTAAGTACCACATGAATTACTATCATTGAATAGCTCAAAACTCATCATTTGTCCACCGTCACTTTGGTCCTGACGTCCACTATGATGAGCTCGTTCAGGCAGCAGGTATTTGGTTGATGATCAGACAGAGCGTGCGCTGTTTATCCACAGCAGGTATGTTATAGTATGTTGCTTTATAGAGTTTGGCAATATTTTAAACATGCTGATTAGGTATTTTCTATGGTGTAACGTTACTGTCTGTGTTTTTTTAATGTAATTAACTTACATAATTGCTATTAAAAAATGTTAAATACTAAAAAACAGGTAACAGTCCCGTGTGAGAAAGCTGTATAAATATATTTGTTTATATTTTCTGTATTAAATTTAAGATCGGGACAGTTTCTGTTTGTTTCATTTATTTTATTTACACTAATAAAAACCCCACTATACGATCATTGTGTCAATGTATTGTACAGAGTATAGATTTAAAAAAAATGTAACCATACTGTAATGTCAAAGCAACGGAGGATTTACCACTGGACATCTGCTGTTTGTCCAAATGAGATGACCCTTCTACTCTGTGTTCTTTGTCATAAATGCAGATGTGGAATAAACCAGCTGTTACCACAAGCCTGACAACCTCCAGGTGACTCATTTGGAAAGGAGACACCTCACAGAGGTCACACTGGCAGCATCCACAGTGTTGAGCTGACTACTGACAGGTCGGTGGGTCTTTTCTTTGTGGACATGTGTATGTATGCGTGCATGAAACTGTAAGTTGGCTGGTTAAATGGTTGTATGGTTATGTCCCAAACATTGCAGTTATTGCTAAACATAAAGTGAATCCAGCTAACAGTTAGCACTATTTAAAGCTAGCACTGGAGACCTCAAGGCAGCACAAGGCATGGTACATTTCTCAGTCTATGTGTGGTCGTGTTACTTTGCTACTATACTCTTAAATACTGGACCAATTTGTGTTGTAAATATTCAGCATTTGTTGGTCATATTTATTTGTCCAAGGCTGACTTTTGCACCAGATTGTGGTTGTTGCATCAGTGTTTTACCATTTTCACATATTTATCCTGCACCATGTTCATTTATTCACTTCTCCAGTGTTGGAATGTAACTAAGTGAATTTCCTTGGAAATTGGGGGCCCCAGGCAGTTGTCTAAAAAGTAAAGTCTGCCCCTGGCTGTTTTTTTCCCCGTGAACCAGAGTGTTTATCACCGGTGTTTCTGACTGTTAGTAGTTGGGAAACTTGGGTGTGTGATGCAGCTATGTTATGGCAGGTGTATTGCACAGGACCCAAGGAAGCGTAATGTCGAGTGTGAAGTTGTTTGTATGAGCGGTTCTCGAGAAAGCTGCAAGCAGCAACGCCACAGGCCGAGCATTCAGGCCGTTCTGAACAGGCATGTTTTCAACGGGCACTGCAATAGTTGATATAAGACAGAGAAAAGCATTAAATCCTCACATGTGATGAAGATGACCTTGCATGCTTCTCTATGGGGCTCTGTGTTGTCAGTTCAGAATGGCTGCCTTTTGTACGTAGCTCAGAGAACACGAGGAGCGCTTGTTGACCATCAGCACCAAGAGTGACTGTTGCTCCACTTCGCCTGCATGTCACTTTGAGGAACAGTATAGAGGACGAAATCGGTTAAAATAAAATATGGATAAATAAATTACTTGATAAATAAAAAAATATTGTTGTCTTAAATACATACAATTTAATAATTAATAAATTGATTGAAAAATACATTTAAAATAAAGAAAGAAATGGAAAAGTTAATAAAATTAAATTAAAGAGTTAATAGGGGAATTTATACAATGATAAACAAATAAAGACGCAAATATCACATTTTACCAATTAATCAATGCCTACATCTATTAATTTTTTATATTATTATAATTGTAATTATTATTATTATTATTATTATTATTATTATTATTATTATTATTATTATTATTATTATTATTATTATTAATAATAATAATAATATTTTTGGTACATTTAACGGCATATGTATGTATTTATCGAGTCATTTATTTATTCGTTTTTTATTTTGGCAGGTTCCTTCCTCCATAGTACAGCACTTTGAGTCCAACTGACAGATGAGAGGCAGTTCAGAGAGTGAATGAGCTCCATCAGGGGGCGCAGTCACACAAAGTAAAGCACCAACACACTCAGATGGAGGCCACATTGATGCTTCTAATGTAGCTGCACAATAAGTTCACTTTAGTATCTCTACATCTAACAGACAATGCAGTGAGAGACAACAACAGTTTATGACTGTAGTATAAGAAAAAGCTCCCATTATAATTATTGATCACAGTTATGACCAAAATGATTACAGTTTAACATCATGATCATGATGTTGATACATGATTGTTTTCCTCAGAGATTTTGGGGAACAAAATCATTCTCCTTTATTCATCTTATATCAGCAACTATTTCCAGACTCTTTTTACTTTCTTAACTCAATGAAATGTACCAACAGCAATTACCAACACCATTTTTTTCTTTAATCTGGATCTTTACATCTTCTTCATGTACTTTCAAATGACAAATTCCCTCCGATAAAGAACTAACTGGAATTATCTGTAACTGACAAGAAAACACCTCTGTTATAAAAATCCTAATAAATCACTTCGACCTCACCACCCTCCCTGAACATCACAGAGAAATCTCAGTCTGACAGATTTTGATATCAACAGTTTTAGCATCATCAGCCTTTCCAATACTGAAATATGGGAAGAGTTTCTCAGTGAAAGTGTCTCTGTGAGTGTAGATGTGAGTCATGTCTTCAGGGTCGTAGAAGGACACCTCCCCCCTGTCATAGTCCAGCTGGACTCTGATCCTCTGGAGACTCTTCTTCACTCTGACTGCCTCACAAAGACCATTAGTGTATTTTCCACTGCGATGAGTTAAACACCAGATTCCATACTTTGCTGAAGCGTCTGCCTTCTCCTTCCTTTCAGCTGACTCTTTAGCCAAACCTACAAGCCAGTAAGGATGGTCTCCCACCTCCACCTCCCAGCTGTGTTTCCCTGAGCTGAAGCCCTCAGAGCCCAGAACAGTGGGAAACTTAGTGAATCTCTCTTGATTGTCAGGAAGCTGCTGGATTGTGTCTCCACATCTCACACTGGTCAGATCATCAGACAGATAGAGACAGCGGTTTGCAGTGTTTGGGTCCAGAATGACAGGACTGAAGTGGACCTTGTCCTTCATCTTCTCCCAGACTCTGAAGGACAGGTTGCCCAGGTGTTTGGTCACATCTATCAGCGCTCCTGAGACCAGCTGTGGATCTGACAGTGAGCACTGGACTCTGGCTCTGGTCTGAGTGGGTTTATAACTGCTGAGGAAGGGCACGTTGTGTTTCTGCAGGTCTTCTTCAACAGCAGAGATACTGTCTGACAGAGAGGAGATGTGCTCCTGAATCATCTTCATCTCTCTGCTGATAGTCTTCCCCTTCTGCTCCTCTTCCTCCCTCAGAGCTGCCAGTCTGGACTCCTCTTCCTCTTTCAGGAACTGGTGGAGCTTGTTGAACTCTGCTCTGATCTGCCTCTCTGTGGACAACAGCTGCTTCTTTGAGTGTTTAATCAATTCATTGTATGTTTGTTCCACTTCTTCATATTTGTCCCTCTTGTCCTGTAGAGACTTTAAATCAGATTTCAGCTGGTCCTTCAGGTCACTGACTGCTTGTTCTATAGGAACCACCTTGTGACTCTGGTGGAGAGAAAACTCACAGACAGGACACACAGCTCTATCTTCATCCTTACAGAACAGTTTAATCTCTTCTTGATGTTTACTACACATCACCTCCACCTTCTTTTCTTCTTTTTGATCACACACAACCTCTTCTTTCTTCTCTTGTTTTTCTGTCTCAGATGATCCAATTTGTTGTCTCTCAGCAAACGAGTCAGCCAGTTCCTTCAGTTCAAAGTTCACCCCTGGAAAACCCTTTGAGGATTTTTTTTTACAAATGGGACAGTTTTTTTTTTTAGTTTTTTCCCAAAATTTCTTCAGGCAGCTTGAACAGAAGCTGTGGTTGCAGCTCAGAGATACAGGATCTCTGAAAGTCCCTGAACACACAAGGCAGTTCAGATAACTTTCAAAAAGAGCTCTGTCAGCCATTTGTCTTGGTATCTAAATTGTCTTTCCAAAGCAAGACTCACCGAGTTACTGTCCCATCTCTTGACTGCTTCAAATAATCCAAATTTGTGTTTTCCAGCAGAGATCTCCACACCCTGTAATGGCGTCTCAGCTCTGCTCAACAATGTCAAAATCTTCTTTCATCATCACTCACCTCTGTCACAGGGTGAATTATTAGGAGGAAATGCTGCCATGTCAATTAGTCACCAGCGGATGGTGTCAGGATGTTTTCAGGGGTACATTTTTCTCTCTTCATTCACTACAGTACAAATTCATTGTCTGTAGGTAAATTGTAGGTTTTAACATATGTTTTGTTTCTTGTCTATAAATAATTTAACTTCTACAGCTCATAAAAACACCATAAACTAGAAACAATGAGAGTTTTTTTCTTTAGTCCTCCAGTGAGACCTGAACATTTAATAAGGCCGACTGATACTAAACCAGCATAACAACAATTTTTATTTTGCTGCCAACAGGAACATGTAACAGAAAACCTGTTCTGCTAACACGTCAGTAAGACTTTGTTTATTCTTTATTCATCACTCCAGTAGTGCATTTACTCAAGTACTTTACTTAAGTACAAACTTGTTCTTGCTGTACTTGTTCTTTACTTGAGTACTTCCATTTCATGCAAATTTAAACTTCTCAACTACATCTCAGAGGGATATATTGTACTTTTTACTCCGCAACATTTGTCTGACAGCTTTAGTTAATTTTCAGATTACAATTTTTCTTCCTGAAAACCATGTACTGCATCTCCAGATGTGTTGATTTTGAATGTTTGTGATAAACTGAAGGATGAAGTGTTCCTTTATGGGTTTAGACATTTCTCCTACAGTACTTCTTTAGCTAAATAGACTATTTCAAAAGCCTCTTGGATCAGCTGGAAAATGCATCGTCACAAAGCTGAAAACTGGGCTGTTTTTCTGGCACAATGAAGAGTTGACTTTTTAGGACAGCGACGCTACAAACAAACATGTGATGATCTTATAGAATATGATGCATTGCTGTGGATTAAACTACCCAACAGTATATAAAGGAGTTAAAATCAACACAACCTTAAACATCTACAGCAGTAAAATGCAGCATACACATTAATGTAGCAGGAATATTAATCCAGAAACATCAGATATAATAGTAAAACACTGACAGGAACATTTTACTGCACAATCAGTACTTTTACTTGAAATACATTTTGCTGATACATACTTTTACCTAAGTAAGGTTCTGAATGCAGGACTTTTACTTGTAGTGGAGTATTTTCACAGTGTTGTATTAGTACTTTTACTTAAGTAAAGGTTCTGAATACTTCTTCCACCACTGCTCCACTCTACCCATTCTACAGTATGTTGATGTGGAGAGAAAACCTTACAGCTTTAATATTCCTTATTACATATATTGATTATTATTTTTAGTGTGTATTTCCAGATAACATTACGCATGTTTATTGCACATGTTCTGCTGAAAGTGAAATTAAATCCTGGACAGTTTTGTTGAAAAAGACTGTGGATAGTCGTTTGTTTCTTCATCATAGTCAGTCACCTGCACCTTCTAACAGAGGACAGGAATATCTAACTGCAGCACAGCATTGTTGGTGCACGCAGTGTCCCTCACCACCTGTACGTACTTCTACATGTCACTAAACAGCTAAGTGGAGTTTTTTCTTTTGGTTAAGACCAACAGAAAATAAAAAATTAGAGAAGCACAGAAGGAAGAATGTAAAAGAAACATGGAAATAACGATAAAGTATTTTATTTATTAACAATCTGTATCCACAACATCTGAATTTAAATGAAGATGCTACAGTAACACAAATTAACAGGCAGCCTTTTTAGTGCTGAAAATTCTATTTGTGTATCTGATTTCTGAGATAATTACATAAACAATTACTAAATGAAGCAACATATCAAGAGGCACAGTCACTTATGATTGTCTCCCAGAGACACCCAGAGGGATAGTTAGAAATCTTTTGAAGGATAAGTAATAAAGAACTTTCCTACAAGAAAGGTCAGGTGTTGGTGAAACTGTGCAGGAAACAATAATATCCATGTAAAAAATGTGACAAAGTGGAAATAAAATGATCAAAATCCTCACCAGCCTGTAAAAAAAAAGAAGTGTACTTTGTCTCCACCTTGTGGAACTAAACAGAATGAAAATGATACCCATAAATCAACACTATCAACTGTATTATTTGGTATGTTGACTCTGAAAATATTTGTTCAAAATGATATAAAATGAATAGAATGTAATTCTGCATCATCACTGCTAAACCTATTTGTTTTCACATAAAACAAGTGAAGCAACTGAACCGTTTATCTATGAAAGTAACCATTTACTGTGAAACAAAATGAAGCAATTGTGAAATGTAGAAAATAAACAAGGTAAAATGAGGCTTTTTGTGATTATGTAATTTAAAATTATAGCTTTTTTAATGTAAACTTAAGGTTGTAGATCCTTGAAACATAAAATAAAAAATCTGTAGATAAACTTAAAAATATAATTATGACAATAAATCTCCTCTCCCAGTTCTTTTACATCGAAAACACCAATTTGGAGAGAATGATTCACACACCTAATTCTGCCTCCATTTTTGCTTTAGTTTCTCATTCTGTGCTTTGGAAATATATTTTACAACAACCAAGGAATGTGTTCCATCATGTGATTTGCTTAAAGAGATAAAATCTGATTATTTCTTTAACCTTAATCTCTATATTTTCTTCATATATTTGAAATTACACGATTCTCTCCTATAAAGAACTAACTGACAAGAAACCACCTTCGTTATAAAAATCCTAATAAATCCCTTCGACCTCACCACCCTCCTTGAGCATCACAGAGAATCTCAGTCTGACAGATTTTGATATCAGCAGTTTGAGCATTACCAGCCGGTCCAATACTGAAATATGTGAAGAGTTTCTCAGTGAAAGTGTCTCTGTGAGTGTAGATGTGAGTCACGTCTTCAGGGTCGTAGAAGGACACCTCCCCCCTGTCATAGTCCAGCTGGACTCTGATCCTCTGGAGACTCTTCTTCAAACTGACTGTCTCACCAACAACATCAGTGTATTTTCCACTTTGATGAGTTAAACACCAGATTCCATCTTCTGGTGTGGCAAATCTCTCCCCCTTCCTGTCAGCTGACTCTTTAGCCAAACCTACAAACCAGTGAGGAAGGTCTCCCACCTCCACCTCCCAGCTGTGTTTCCCTGAGCTGAAGCCCTCAGAGCCCAGGACATTGACATACTTAGTGTTTCTCTCTGGATTGTCAGGAAGCTGCTGGTTTGTGTCTCCACGTCTCACACTGGTCAGATCATCAGACAGATAGAGCCAGCAGCTTGCAGTGTTTGGGTCCAGAATGACAGGACTGAAGTGGACCTTGTCCTTCATCTTCTCCCAGACTCTGAAGGACAGGTTGCCCAGGTGTTTGGCCACATCTATCAGCGCTCCTGAGACCAGCTGTGGATCTGACAGTGAGCACTGGACTCTGGCTCTGGTCTGAGTGGGTTTATAACTGCTGAGGAAGGGCACGTTGTGTTTCTGCAGGTCTTCTTCAACAGCAGAGATACTGTCTGACAGAGAGGAGATGTGCTCCTGAATCATCTTCATCTCTCTGCTGATAGTCTTCCCCTTCTGCTCCTCTTCCTCCCTCAGAGCTGCCAGTCTGGACTCCTCTTCCTCTTTCAGGAACTGGTGGAGCTTGTTGAACTCTGCTCTGATCTGCCTCTCTGTGGACAACAGCTGCTTCTTGGAGTGTTTAACCATTTCATCGTATGTTTCCTCCACTTCTTCGTATTTGTCCATCTTGTCCTGTAGAGACTCTAAGTCAGATTTCAGCTGGTCCTTCAGGTCACTGACTGCTTGTTCTACAGGAACCACCTTGTGACTCTGGTGGAGAGAAAACTCACAGACAGGACACACAGCTCTCTGCTCGTCCTCACAGAACCAATATGGGACTTCCGGATGTTTATCACACACAACCTCCTCTTTCTTCTCTTCTTTTTGATCACACACAACCTCCCCTTTCTTCTCTTCTTTTTCTGTCTCAGATGATCCAGATTTCTGTCTCTCAGCAAACGAGTCAGCCAGTTCCTTCAGAGCAAAGTTTATTGCTGGTTCATCCGTTGAGGACTTTGTTTTACAAATGGGACAGTTTTTGTTTTCAGCTTGTTCCCAGAATTTCTTCAGGCAGCTTGAACAGAAGCTGTGGTTGCAGCTCAGAGACACAGGATCTCTGAAAGTCTCTGAACACACATGGCAGTTCAGGTAACTTTCAACAAGAACGATTTTCTCAGCCATTTCCTCTGATATGTGAATCATCCGATTAACAGCAAGACTCACCAAATCTGTGTCCCTTTGAATATCAGATTACAATCCTTCTGATTTGTGTTTATAGTGGAGATCCTTCACCCTGTAATGGCGTCTCAGCTCCATTCAGCAATGTTGAAATCAGCTTTAAGTTTCACTTTCCATTCTTTTAAGTAAATAACTGACAGCTGATATTTAATTTTCTAACCAACAGATGGTGCTATTTGATTAATTAACAGATTTTACAGAAACTTTCCACATAATGTGCCTTAGTATTGTTACTTGTTTAAAAAAATATTTATTTTTAAGTGAAAAACAAAACATACAAAAAAAAAAGCGTTGACATTGTAAACAAATGTTTGACTCCAGAAACACCTAGTTAAAACACACATTTAATATTTTATGTTTAACATGTTTTAAGAAATAACCACCATGTCAAATCATGTGTTATACAACCAAAGTGTTAAATCATTAAATCATATTTTCATTAAATAAAAATGTACTCATGCATGGTACGCAGCAAAAATGTGAATGAAAAACATAAACATAAAAAAAAAGTACATGACCATAAATAACTCTCTAAGAATCAGCTCCACCATCAGGCCAGTTTCACCAGTCTCTCACTGGCCTCCCACAGTTTCTTTGCCACACCAGCGTCTCTTGCGAAAGGACGCAGAGTAGCTGGTCGGCGGTCGGCGAAGTACCCCCCGCTGTATTTGGCAGCTTCATCTGACACAGCACAGTAGACGACAGTCTGAGCTCCAATCTCACACGGCACAAAAAACATCCACATTATCACCTGCATCAGCATCCGGAACAGGATGGAGTAGTGGCACGTCCAACCACTTTGGACAAAACCTGGAGCGACACATGGAAGCAGAGATATTAGGAGAAATATATGTTGTGTCAAGAATATATACACTGTATGTTCGAGGTGGGCGATATGATTCAACTCTTCTAGCTCGGGATTAGTCATTTTATATCTTGATTTACTTATATCTGTTAAAGTTAACGCGATAATAACGTGTTCACACAAATTTGTTTTAACTCCACTAATTTCTTTAACGCATTAACGCAAACTTGTGATTTTTAAGTTGTATGGGCTCAGTTTTAAAGCTAGAGTGAAGATACTGGTATATGAAACTATAAAAACGTAAGGAATCCATTGGTATCAACCATTTCATACTAGCTTGTCGTGAAGGAGGGTCTTTTCTTTGTGGACATGTGTATGTATGCGTGCATGAAACTGTAAGTTGGCTGGTTAAATGGTTGTATGGTTAGGTCCCAAACATTGCAGTTATTGCTAAACATAAAGTGAATCCAGCTAACAGTTAGCACTATTTAAAGCGAGCAGTGGAGACCTCAAGGCAGCACAAGGCAATGGTACGTTCCTCAGTCTGTGTGTGGTCGTGTTACTTTTGCACCAGATTGTGATTGTTGCATCCAGTGGTGAATTTACTCAATTACTGTACTTAAGTACAAACTTGTTCTTGCTGTACTTGTTCTTTACATGAGTACTTCCATTTCATTCAACTTTATACTTCTACTCCACTACATCTCAGAGGGAGATATTGTACTTTTTACTCCACTACATTTGTCTGACAGCTTTAGTTACTTTTCAGATTACAATTTTTCTTCCTGAAAACCCTGTACTGCATCTCCAGATGTGTTGATTTTGAATGTTTGTGATAAACTGAAGGATGAAGTGTTCCTTTATGGGTTGAGACATTTCTCCTACAGTACTTCTTACGCTAAATAGACTATTTAAAAAGCCTCTTGGATCAGCTGAAAAATGCATCGTCACAGGTAAAAAACCTTACAGCTTTAATATTCCTTATTACATATATCGATTATTATTTTTAGTGTATATTTCCAGATAACATTACACGTGTTCTTCTGAAAGTGGAATTAAGTCCTGGACAGTTTTGTTGGAAAGGACTGTGGATGGTATAGATAGATAGGGATATTTGTTTCTTCATCATAGTCAGTCACCTGCACCTTCTAACAGAGGACAGGAATATGCAGCACACCAGAGTTGGTGCACACAGTGTCCCTCACCACCTGTATGTACTTCTACATGTCACTAAACAGCTGAGTGGAGTTTTTCTTTTGGTTAACACCAACAGAAAATAAAAAAATAGAGAAGCACGGAAGGAAGAATGTAAAAGAAACATGGTAATTACAATACACTATTTTATTTATTAGCAATCTGTATCCACAACATCTGAATTTAAATGACGATGCAACAGTAACACAAACTAACAGGCAGCCTCTTTAGTGCTGAGTAATTCTATTTGTGTATCTGATTTCTGAGATAATTACATAAACAATTGCTAAATGAAGCAACATATCAAGAGGCACAGTCACTTATGATTGTCTCCCAGATACCCAGAGGGATAGTTAGAAATCTTTTGAAGGATAAGTAATAAAGAAATTTCCTACAAGACCCTTAAGAAAGGTCAGGTGTTGGTGAAACTCCGCAGGAAACAATAATATCCATGAAAAAAATGTGACAAAGTGGAAATAAAATGATCAAAATCCTCGCCAGCCTGCAACCAAAAAGTGTACTTTGTCTCCACCTTGTGGAACTAAACAGAATGAAAGTTTTACCCATAAATCAACACTATCAACTGTATATTTGGTATGTTGACTCTGAAAATATTTGTTCAAAATGATATAAAATGAATAGAATGTAATTCTGCATCATCACTGCTAAACTGATTTGTTTGCACATAAAACAACTGAAGGAACTGAACCGTTTATCTATGAAAGTAACCAGTTACTGTGAAACACAACGAATTGTGAAATGTAAAAAATAAACAAGGTAAAATGAGGCTTTTTGTGATTATGTAATTTAAAAGTATAGCTTTTTTTAATGTAAACTTAAGGTTGTAGATCCTTGGAACATAAAATAAAAAATCTGTAGATAAACGTAAAAATATAATTATTACAGTAAATCTACTCGTCCCAGTTCTTTTACATCACAAACACCATTTTTGGAGAGAATGCTTCACACACCTAATTCTGCCTCCATTTATGCTTCATTTCCTCATTCTGTGCTTTGGAAATATATTTTACAACAACCAAGGAATGTGTTCCATCATGTCATTTGCTTATTGAGATTGAATCAGATTTTTTCTTTAACCTTAATCTCTATATTTTCTTCATTTACTTTGAAATTACAGATTCTCCCCTATAAAGAACTAACTGACAAGAAAACATGTCCGTTATATAAATCCTAATAAATCACTTTGACCTCACCACCCTCCCTGAACATCTCAGATAATCTCAGTTTGACAGATTTTGATATCAGCAGTTTTAGCATCACCAGTTGGTCCAATATTGAACCATGGGAAGAGTTTCTCAGTGAAAGTGTCTCTCTGAGTGTAGATGTCAGTCATGTCTTCAGGGTCGTAGAAGGACACCTCCCCCCTGTCATAGTCCAGCTGAACTCTGATCCTCTGGAGACTCTTCTTCACTGTAACTGTTTCACCAAGACCATTACTGTATGTTCCAATTTGATGAATTAAATACCAGGTTCCATCTTCTGGTGAATGAATTCGCTCTCCCTTCCTGTCAGCTGACTCTTTAGCCAAACCTACAAACCAGTCAGGATGGTCTCCCACCTCCACCTCCCAGCTGTGTTTCCCTGAGCTGAAGCCCTCAGAGCCCAGAACAGTGGCATACTTAGTGTTTCTCTCTGGATTGTCAGGAAGCTGCTGGATTGTGTCTCCATGTCTCACACTGGTCAGATCATCAGACAGATAGAGCCAGGGGTTTCTAGTGTTTGGGTCCAGAATGACAGGACTGAAGTGGACCTTGTCCTTCATCTTCTCCCAGACTCTGAAGGACAGGTTGCCCAGGTGTTTGGCCACATCTATCAGCGCTCCTGAGACCAGCTGTGGATCTGACAGTGAGCACTGGACTCTGGCTCTGGTCTGAGTGGGTTTATAACTGCTGAGGAAGGGCACGTTGTGTTTCTGCAGGTCTTCTTCAACAGCAGAGATACTGTCTGACAGAGAGGAGATGTGCTCCTGAATCATCTTCATCTCTCTGCTGATAGTCTTCCCCTTCTGCTCCTCTTCCTCCCTCAGAGCTGCCAGTCTGGACTCCTCTTCCTCTTTCAGGAACTGGTGGAGCTTGTTGAACTCTGCTCTGATCTGCCTCTCTGTGGACAACAGCTGCTTCTTGGAGTGTTTAACCATTTCATCATATGTTTTCTCCGCTTCTTCATATTTGTCCCTCTTGTCCTGTAGAGACTCTAAGTCAGATTTCAGCTGGTCCTTCAGGTCACTGACTGCTTGTTCTATAGGAACCACCTTGTGACTCTGGTGGAGAGAAAACTCACAGACAGGACACACAGCTCTCTGCTCGTCCTCACAGAACCAATATGGGACTTCCGGATGTTTATCACACACAACCTCCTCTTTCTTCTCTTCTTTTTGATCACACACGACCTCCTCTTTCTTCTCTTCTTTTTGATCACACACAACCTCCTCTTTCTTCTCTTCTTTTTCTGGCTCAGATGATCCGGATTTCTGTCTCTCAGCAAACGAGTCAGCCAGTTCCTTCAGAGCAAAGTTCACTGCTGGTTCATCCGTTGAGGACTTTGTTTTACAAATGGGACAGTTTTTGTTTTCAGCATGTTCCCAGAATTTCTTCAGGCAGCTTGAACAGAAGCTGTGGATGCAGCTCAGAGACACAGGATCTCTGAAAGTCTCTGAACACACATGGCAGTTCAGGTAACTTTCAAGAAGAACACTTTTCTCAGCCATTTCCTCTGATATGTAAATCATCCAATTAACAGCAAGACTCACCAAATCTGTGTCCCTTTGAATTACAGATTACAATCCTTCTGATTTGTGTTTATAGTGGAGATCCTTCACTCTGTAATGGTGTCTCAGCTCCGTTCAGCAATGTGGAAATCAGCTTTAAGTTTCACTTTCTATTCTTTTAAGGAAATAACTGACAGCTGACATTTCATTTTCTAACCAGCAGATGGTGCTATTTGATTAATTAACATATTTTACAGAAACCTTCCACATAATGTGCCTTAGCATTGTTACTTGTTTAAAAAAATATTTATTTTTAAGTGAAAAACAAAACATACACAATAAAATGCGTTGACATAGTAAACAAACGTTTGACTCCAGAAACACCTAATTAAAACACAAATTTAATACTCTATGTTTAACATGTTTTAAGAAATAACCACCATGTCAAATCATGTGTTACAACCAAAGTGTTAAATTATTAAATCATATTTTTATTAAATAAAAATGAACACATGCATGGTAAGCAGCAAAAATGTGAATGAAAAACATAAACATAAAAAAACGTACATGACCATAAATAACTCTCTAAGAATCAGCTCCACCATCAGGCCAGTTTCACCAGTCTCTCACTGGCCTCCCACAGTTTCTTTGCCACACCAGCGTCTCTTGCGAAAGGACGCAGAGTAGCTGGTCGGCAGTCGGCGAAGTAACCCCCGCTGTATTTGGCAGCTTCATCTGACACAGCACAGTAGACGACAGTCTGAGCTCCAATCTCACACGGCACAAAAAACATCCACATGATCACCTGCATCAGCATCCGGAACAGGATGGAGTAGTGGCACGTCCAATCACTTTGGACAAAACCTGGAGCGACACATGGAAGCAGAGATATTAGGAGAAATATATGTAGTGTCAGGAATATACACACTGTGTGTTTGAGGTGGGCGATATGATTCAACTCTTCTATCTCGAGATGAGTCATTTTATATCTTGATTTACATATATCTGTCAAAGTTAACGCAATAATAACGTGTTAACAGAAATTTGTTTTAACTCCACTAATTTTTTTAACGCATTAACGTAACTTGTGATTTTTAAGTTGTATGGGCTCAGTTTTAAAGCTAGAGTGAAGATCCTGGTATCATATGAAACTATAAAAACGCAAGGAATCCATTGGTATCAACCATTTCATTCTAGCTTGTCGCGAAGGAGGGTCTTTTCTTTGTGGACATGTGTACGTATGCGTGCATGAAACTGTAAGTTGGCTGGTTAAATGGTTGCATGGTTATGTCCCAAACATTGCAGTTATTGCTAAACATAAAGTGAATCCAGCTAACAGTTGGCACTATTTAAAGCGAGCAGTGGAGACCTCAAGGCAGCACAAGGCAATGGTACGTTCCTCAGTCTGTGTGTGGTTGTGTTACTTTGCAACTAAATACTGGACCAATTTGTGATATAAATATTCAGCAGTTTTGCACAAGATTGTGATTGTTGCATCAGTGTTTTACCATTCTCGCATAATTATCCTGCACCATGTATATTTATTCATCACTCCAGAGGTGCATTTACTCAATTACTGTACTTAAGTACAAACTTGTTCTTGCTGTACTTGTTCTTTACTTGAGTACTTCCATTTCATGCAACTTTATACTTCTACTCCACTACATCTCAGAGGGAAATATTGTACTATTTACTCCACAACATTTGTCTGACAGCTTTATGTGTTCCTTTATGGGTTGAGACATTTCTCCTACAGTACTTCTTAAGCTAAATAGACTATTTCAAAAGCCTCTTGGATCAGCTGGAAAATGCATCGTCACAAAGCTGACACTGGGCTGTTTTTCTGACACCATGAAAGTTGACTTTTTAGGACAGCGACGCTACAAACAAACATATGACGATCTTATAGAATATGATGCATTGCTGTAGATTAAACTACCCAACAGTATATAATGGAGATAAAATCAACACAACCTTAAACATCTACAGCAGTAAAATGCAGCATACACATTAATGTAGCTGGAATATTAATCCAGAAACTTCAGATATAATAGTAAAACACTGACAGGAACATTTTACTGCACAATGAGTACTTTTACTTGAAATAGATTTTATTGATACATACTTTTACCTAAGTAAGGTTCTGAATACAGGACTTTTACTTGTAGTGGAGTATTTTCACAGTGTTGTATTAGTACTTTTACTTAAGTAAAGGATCTGAATACTTCTTCCACCTCTTCTCCACTCTACCCATTCTATGTGTTGATGTGGAGGGAAAACCTTACAGCTTTAATATTCCTTATTACATATATTGATTATTATTTTTAGTCTGTATTTCCAGATAACATTACACATGTTCTGCTGAAAGTGGAATTAAGTCCTGGACAGTGTTGTTGGAAAGGACTGTGGATGGTATAGATAGATAGGGATATTTGTTTCTTCATCATAGTCAGTCACCTGCACCTTCTAACAGAGGACAGGAATATCTAACTGCAGCACACCAGTGTTGGTGCACACAGTGTCCCTCACCACCTGTTTGTACTTCTACATGTCACTAAACAGCTGAGTGAAGTTTGTCTTTTGGTTAACACCAACAGAAAATAAAAAAATTAGAGAAGCACAGAAGGAACAATGTAAAAGAAACATGGAAATAAAGATTAAGTATTTTATTTATTAGCAATCTGTATCCACAACATCTGAATTTAAATGAAGATGCTACAGTAGCACAAACTAACAGGCAGCGTCTTTAGTGCTGAATAATTCTATTTGTGTATCTGATTTCTGAATTAATTACATAAACAATTACTAAATGAAGCAACATATCAAGAGGCACAGTCACTTATGATTTTCTCCCAGAGATACCCAGAGGGATAGTTAGAAATCTTTTGAAGAATAAGTAATAAAGAAATTTTCTAAAGTAATAAAGAACTTTCCTACAAGAAAGGTCAGGTGTTGGTTAAACTGTGCAGGAAACAATAATATCCATGTAAAAAATGTGACAAAGTGGAAATAAAATGATCAAAATCCTCGCACGCCTGTAAAAAAAAAAAGAAGTGTACTTTGTCACCACCTTGTGGAACTAAACAGAATGAAAGTTATACCCATAAATCAACACTATCAACTGTGGTATGTTGACTCTGAAAATATTTGTTCAAAATGATATAAAATGAATAGAATGTAATTCTGCATCATCACTGCTAAACTGATTTGTTTGCACATAAAACAACTAAAGGAACTGAACTTTATCTATGAAAGTAACCAGTTACTGTGAAACACAATGAAGCAATTGTGAAATGTAAAAAATAAACAAGGTAAAATTAAGCTTTTTGTGATTATGTAATTTAAAATAATAGCTTTCTTAATGTTAACTTAAGGTTGTAGGTCCTTGGAACATAAAAAACAAAATCTGTAGATAAACGTACAAATATAATTATGACAGTAAATCTACTCGTCCCACTTCTTTTACATCACAAACATCATTTTGGCGAGAATGCTTCACACACCTAATTCTGCCTCCATTTATGCTTTAGTTTCTCATTCTGTGCTTTGGAAATATATTTTACAACAACCAAGGAATGTGTTCCATCATGTAATTTGCTTAAAGAGATCAAATCAGATTTTTTTCTTTCACCATAATCTCTATATTTTCTTCATGTACTTTGAAATTACACGATTCTCTCCTATAAAGAACTAACTGACAAAAAAAACACCTCCGTTATAAAAATCCTAATAAATCACTTCGACCTCACCACCCTCCCTGAACATCACAGAGAATCTCAGTTTGACAGATTTTGAAATCAACAGTTTTAGCATCACCAGCTGATCCAATATCGAACCATGGGAAGAGTTTCTCAGTGAAAGTGTCTCTGTAAGTGTAGATGGGAGTCATGTCTTCAGGGTCGTAGAAGGACACCTCCCCCCTGTTATAGTCCAGCTGGACTCTGATCCTCTGGAGACTCTTCTTCACTCTGACTGTCTCACCAAGACCATTAGTGTATTTTCCACTGCGATGAACTAAACACCAGATTCCATATTCTGGTGAAGCATATAGCTCTCCCTTCCTGTCAACTGACTCTTTAGTCAAACCTACAAGCCAGACAGGATGGTCTCCCACCTCCACCTCCCAGCTGTGTTTCCCTGAGCTGAAGCCCTCAGAGCCCAGAACAGTGGTATACTTAGTGTTTCTCTCTGGATTGTCAGGAAGCTGCTGGATTGTGTCTCCACATCTCACACTGGTCAGATCATCAGACAGATAGAGCCTGGGGTGTGCAGTGTTTGGGTCCAGAATGACAGGACTGAAGTGGACCTTGTCCTTCATCTTCTCCCAGACTCTGAAGGACAGGTTGCCCAGGTGTTTGGCCACATCCATCAGCGCTCCTGAGACCAGCTGTGGATCTGACAGTGAGCACTGGACTCTGGCTCTGGTCTGAGTGGGTTTATAACTGCTGAGGAAGGGCACGTTGTGTTTCTGCAGGTCTTCTTCAACAGCAGAGATACTGTCTGACAGAGAGGAGATGTGCTCCTGAATCATCTTCATCTCTCTGCTGATAGTCTTTCCCTTCTGCTCCTCTTCCTCCCTCAGAGCTGCCAGTCTGGACTCCTCTTCCTCTTTCAGGAACTGGTGGAGCTTGTTGAACTCTGCTCTGATCTGCCTCTCTGTTGACAACAGCTGCTTCTTGGAGTGTTTAACCATTTCATCGTATGTTTTCTCCACTTCTTCATATTTGTCTCTCTTGTCCTGTAGAGACTCTAAGTCAGATTTCAGCTGGTCCTTCAGGTTACTGACTGCTTGTTCTACAGGAACCACCTTGTGACTCTGGTGGAGAGAAAACTCACAGACAGGACACACAGCTCTCTGCTCGTCCTCACAGAACCAATATGGGACTTCCGGATGTTTATCACACACAACCTCCTCTTTCTTCTCTTCTTTTTGATCACACACGACCTCCTCTTTCTTCTCTTCTTTTTCTGTCTCAGATGATTCAGCTTTCTGTCTCTCAGCAAACGAGTCAGCCTGTTCCTTCAGATTAAAGTTCACTGCTGGTTCATCCGTTGAGGACTTTGTTTTACAAATGGGACAGTTTTTGTTTTCAGCTTGTTCCCAGAATGTCTTCAGGCAGCTTGAACAGAAGCTGTGGTTGCAGCTCAGAGACACAGGATCTCTGAAAGTCTCTGAACACACGTGGCAGTTCAGGTAACTTTCAACAAGAACGATTTTCTCAGCCATTTCCTCTGATATGTGAATCATCCGATTAACAGCAAGACTCACCAAATCTGTGTCCCTTTGAATTACAGATTACAATCCTTCTGATTTGTGTC
Source organism: Sebastolobus alascanus (assembly GCA_916701645.2). Lineage (NCBI taxonomy): Eukaryota > Metazoa > Chordata > Actinopteri > Perciformes > Sebastidae > Sebastolobus > Sebastolobus alascanus. Next base: position 1,408,947 of record CAKAOJ020000111.1, read on the forward strand.
TATAGTGGAGATCCTTCACCCCGTAATGGCGTCTCAGCTCCGTTCAGCAATGTTGAAATCAGCTTTAAGTTTCACTTTCCATTCTTTTAAGGAAATAACTGACAGCTGACATTTCATTTTCTAACCAGCAGATGGTGCTATTTGATTAATTAACATATTTTACAGAAACTTTCCACATAATGTGCCTTAGCATAGTTACTTGTTTAAAAAAATGTTTATTTTTAAGTGAAAAACAAAACATACATAATAAAATGTGTTTACATTGTAAACAAATGTTTGACTCCAGAAACACCTAATTAAAACACAAATTTAATATTTTATGTTTAACATGTTTTAAGAAATAACCACCATGTCAAATCATGTGTTATACAACCAAAGTGTTCAATCATTAAATCATATTTTCATTAAATAAAAATGTACTCATGCATGGTACGCATCAAAAATGTGAATGAAAAACATAAAACATAAAAAAAACGTACATGACCATAAATAACTCTCTAAGAATCAGTTCCACCATCCGGCCAGTTTCACCAGTCTCTCACTGGCCTCCCACAGTTTCTTTGCCACACCAGCGTCTCTTGCGAAAGGACGCAGAGTAGCTGGTCGGCAGTCGGCGAAGTAACCCCCGCTGTGTTTGGCAGCTTCATCTGACACAGCACAGTAGACGACAGTCTGAGCTCCAATCTCACACGGCACAAAAAACATCCACATGATCACCTGCATCAGCATCCGGAACAGGATGGAGTAGTGGCACGTCCAACCACTTTGGACAAAACCTGGAGCGACACATGGAAGCACAGATATTAGGAGAAATATATATGTAGTGTCAGGAATATAAACACTGTATGTTCGAGATGGGCGATATGATTCAACTCTTCTAGCTCGGGATAAGTCATTTTATATCTTGATTTATGTATATCTGTTAAAGTTAACGCGATAATAACGTGTTAACACAAATTTGTTTTAACTCCACTAATTTTTTTAACGCATTAACGCAACTTGTGATTTTTAAGTTGTATGGGCTCAGTTTTAAAGCTAGAGTGAAGATACTTACGAAACTATAAAAACGTAAGGAATCCATTAGTATCAACCATTTCATACTAGCTTGTCGTGAAGGAGGGTCTTTTCTTTGTGGACATGTGTATGTATGCGTGCATGAAACTGTTAGTTGGCTGGTTAAATGGTTGTATGGTTAGGTCCCAAACATTGCAGTTATTAGTAAACATAAAGTGAATCCAGCTAACAGTTAGCACTATTTAAAGTGAGCAGTGGAGACCTCAAGGCAGCACAAGGCATGGTACGTTCCTCAGTCTGTGTGTGGTCGTGTTACTTTTGCACCAGATTGTGATTGTTGCATCAGTGTTTTACCATTCTCACATAACTATCCTGCACCACGTATATTTATTCATCACTCCAGTGGTGCATTTACTCAATTACTGTACTTAAGTACAAACTTGTTCTTGCTGTACTTGTTCTTTACTTGAGTACTTCCATTTCATGCAACTTTATACTTCTACTCCACTAAATCTCAGAGGGAAATATTGTACTATTTACTCCACTACATTTGTCTGACAGCTTTAGTTACTTTTCAGATTACAATTTTTCTTCCTGAAAACCATGTACTGCATCTCCAGATGTGTTGATTTTGAATGTTTGTGATAAACTGAAGGATGAAGTGTTCCTTTATTGGGTTGAGACAATTCTCCTACAGTACTTCTTAAGCTAAATAGACTATTTAAAAAGCCTCTTGGATCAGCTGGAAAATGCATCGTCACAAAGCTGAAAACTGGGCTGTTTTTCTGACACCATGAAAAGTTGACTTTTTAGGACAGCGACGCTACAAACAAACATGTGATGATCTTATAGAATATGATGCATTGCTGTAGATTAAACCACCCAACAGTATATAAAGGAGTTAAAATCAACACACAACCTTAAACACCTACAGCAGTAAAATGCAACATACACATTAATGTAGCAGGAATATTAATCCAGAAACATCAGATATAATAGTAAAATACTGAGAGGGAACATTTTACTGCACAATCAGTACTTTTACTTGAAATACATTTTTCTTATACATACTTTTACCTAAGTAAGGTTCTGTATGCAAGACTTTCACTTCTAGTGGAGTATTTTCACAGGGTTGTATTAGTACTTTTACTTAACAAAAGGATCTGAATACTTCTTCCACCTCTGCTCCACTCTACCCATTCTACAGTATGTTGATGTGGAGAGAAAACCTTACAGCTTTAATATTCCTTATTACATACAGCATATTGATTATTATTTTTTTAGTGTATATTACTAGATAACATTACACGTATTTATTGCACATGTTCTGCTGAAAGTGGAATTAAGTCCTGGACAGTTTTGTTGGAAAAGACTGTGAATAGTCATTTCTTTCTTCATCATAGTCAGCTTTAATATTCCTTATTACAGATATTGATTATTATTTTTAGTGTGTATTTCAAGATAACATTTCACATGTTCTGCTGAAAGTGGAATTAAGTCCTGGACAGTGTTGTTTGAAAGGACTGTGGATGGTATAGATAGATAGGGATATTTGTTTCTTCATCATAGTCAGTCACCTGCACCTTCTAACAGAGGACAGGAATATATAACTGCAGCACACCAGTGTTGGTGCACACAGTGTCCCTCACCACCTGTTTGTACTTCTACATGTCACTAAACAGCTGAGTGGAGTTATTCTTTTGGTTAACACCAACAGAAAATGAAAGAATGAGAAAAGCACAGAAGGAACAATGTAAAAGAAACATGGAAATATTGATAAAGTATTTTATTTATTAGCAATCTGTATCCACAACATCTGAATTTAAATGGAGATGCTACAGTAAAACAAACTAACAGGCAGCGTCTTTAGTACTGAATAATTCTATTTGTGTATCTGATTTCTGAGTTAATTACATAAACAATTACTAAATGAAGCAATATATCAAGAGGCACAGTAACTTATGATTGTCTCCCAGATACCCAGAGGGATAGTTAGAAATCTTTTGAAGGATAAGTAATAAAGAACTTTCCTACAAGAAAGGTCAGTTGTTGGTGAAACTGTGCAGGAAACAATAACATCCATGTAAAAAATGTGAAAATGTGGAAATAAAATGATCAAAATCCTCGCCAGCCTGTAAAAAAAAAAAAGTGTACTTTGTCTCCACCTTGTGGAACTAAACAGAATGAAAATTATACCCATAAATCAACACTGTCAACTGTATTATTTGGTATGTTGACTCTGAAAATATTTGTTCAAAATGATATCAAATGAATAGAATGTAATTCTGCATCATCACTGCTAAACTGATTTGTTTGCACATGAAAAAACTGAAGGAACTGAACTTTATCTATGAGAGTAACCAGTTACTGTGAAACACAATGAAGCAATGGTGAAATGTAAAAAGTAAACAAGGTAAAATGAAGCTTTTTGTGATTATGTAATTTAAAATAATACATTTTTAATGTAAACTTAAGGTTGTAGGTCCTTGGAAAATAAAATAAAAAAATCTGTAGATAAACGTAAAAATGTAATTATGACAGTAAATCTACTCGTCCCAGTTCTTGCAGCTTATTTAGATCACAAACATAATTTTGGTGAGAATGCCTCACACACCTAATTCTGCCTCCATTTATGCTTTAGTTTGTCATTCTTTGCTTTCGAAATATATTTTACAACTACCAAGGAATGTGTTCCATCATGTAATTTGCTTAAAGAGATCAAATCAGATTTTTTCTTTCACTTTAATCTCTATATTTTCTTCATGTACTTTGAAATTACACGATTCGCTCCTATAAAGAACTAACTGACAAAAAAAACACCTCCGTTATAAAAATCCTAATAAATCACTTCGACCTCACCACCCTCCCTGAACATCACAGAGAATCTCAGTTTGACAGATTTTGAAATCAACAGTTTTAGCATCACCAGCTGATCCAATACTGAACCATGGGAAGAGTTTCTCAGTGAAAGTGTCTCTGTAAGTGTAGATGTGAGTCATGTCTTCAGGGTCGTAGAAGGACACCTCCCCCCTGTCATAGTCCAGCTGGACTCTGATCCTCTGGAGACTCTTCTTCACACTGACAGTCTCACCAAGACCATGAATGTATTTTCCACTGTGATGAGTTAAACACCAGATTCCATCTTTTGGTGTAGCGTCTGTCTTCTCCTTTCTGTCAGCTGACTCTTTAGCCAAACCTACATTCCAGACAGGATAGTCTCCCACCTCCACCTCCCAGCTGTGTTTCCCTGAGCTGAAGCCCTCAGAGCCCAGAACAGTGTGATGATTAGTGTGTCTCTCTGGATTGTGAGGAAGCTGCTGGATTGTGTCTCCACGTCTCATACTGGTCAGATCATCAGACAGATAGAGACTGGGGGCTGCAGTGTTTGGGTCCAGAATGACAGGACTGAAGTGGACCTTGTCCTTCATCTTCTCCCAGACTCTGAAGGACAGGTTGCCCAGGTGTTTGGCCACATCTATCAGCGCTCCTGAGACCAGCTGTGGATCTGACAGTGAGCACTGGACTCTGGCTCTGGTCTGACTGGGTTTATAACTGCTGAGGAAGGGCACGTTGTGTTTCTGCAGGTCTTCTTCAACAGCAGAGATACTGTCTGACAGAGAGGAGATGTGCTCCTGAATCATCTTCATCTCTCTGCTGATAGTCTTCCCCTTCTGCTCCTCTTCCTCCCTCAGAGCTGCCAGTCTGGACTCCTCTTCCTCTTTCAGGAACTGGTGGAGCTTGTTGAACTCTGCTCTGATCTGCCTCTCTGTGGACAACAGCTGCTTCTTGGAGTGTTTAAACATTTCATCGTATGTTTTCTCCACTTCTTCATATTTGTCCCTCTTATCTTGTAGAGACTCTAAGTCAGATTTCAGCTGGTCCTTCAGGTCACTGACTGCTTGTTCTATAGGAACCACCTTGTGACTCTGGTGGAGAGAAAACTCACAGACAGGACACACAGCTCTATCTTCATCCTTACAGAACAGTTTAATCTCTTCTTGATGTTTACTAAAAACCACCTCCACCTTCTTCTTCTTTTTTTCTGGCTCAGATGATCCAGCTTTCTGTCTCCCAGCAAACGAGTTAGCCAGTTCCTTCAGTTCAAAGTTCACTCCTGGAAAACCCTTTGAGGGTTTTTTTTTACAAATGGGACAGGTTTTTTTTTCAGCTTGTTCCCAGAATTTTTTCAGGCAGCTTGAACAGAAGCTGTGGTTGCAGCTCAGAGACACAGGATCTCTGAAAGTCTCTGAACACACATGGCAGTTCAGGAAACTTTCAAAGAGAACAATTTTCTCAGCCATTTGTCTTGGTATCTAAATTCTCTTTCCAAAGCAAGACTCACCGAGTTACTGTCCCGTCTCTTGATTGCTTGGAATAATCCGAACGTGTGTTTTCCAGCAGAGATCTCACACCCTGTAATGGCGTCTCAGCTCTTTTCAACAATGTTGAAATCTTCTTTCATCATCACTCACCTCTGCCACAGGGTGAATTATTTGGAGGAAATGCTGCTATGTCAGTTAGTCACCAGCAGATGGTGTCAGGATGTTTTCAGAGGTACATTTTCTCTCTTCATTCACTACAGTACAAACTCATTGTCTGTAGGCAAATTGTAGGTGTTAACATTTGTTTTGTTTCATGTCTACTTAATAAATATGTTAACTTCTACAGCTCATGAAAACACCATAAACAAGGAGAGTTTTTTCTTTAGTCCTCCAGTGAAGACTGAACATTTAATAAGGCCGACTGACACTAAACCAGCTTAACAACAATATTTATTTTGCAGCCTACATGAACATGTAACAGAAAACATGTTCTGCTAACACGTCAGTGGGACTTTGTTTATTACATAGAGATTGTGATTGTTGCATCAGTGTTTTACCATTCTGACACATTTATCCTGCACCATGTATATTTATTCATCACTGGTGCATTTACTCAATTACTGTACTTAAGTACAAACTTGTTCTTGTTGTACTTGTTCTTTACTTGAGTACTTCCATTTCATGCAACTTTATACTTCTACTCCACTACATCTCAGAGGGAAATACTGTCCTATTTACTCCACAAAATTTGTCTGACAGCTTTAGTTACTTTTCAGATTACAATTTTTCTTCCTGAAAACCATGTACTGCATCTCCAGATGTGTTGATTTTGAATGTTTGTGATAAACTGAAGGATGAAGTGTTCCTTTATGGGTTTAGACATTTCTCCTACAGTACTTCTTTAGCTAAATAGACTATTTAAAAAGCCTCTTGGATCAGCTGGAAAAAGCATCGTCACAAAGCTGAAAACTGGCTGTTTTTCTGACACCATGAAAAGTTGACTTTTTAGGACAGCGATGCTACAAACAAACATATGACGATCTTATAGAATATGATGCATTGCTGTAGATTAAACAACCCAACAGTATATAAAGGAGTTAAAATCAACACAACCTTAAACATCTACAGCAGTAAAATGCAGCATACACATTAATGTAGCAGGAATATTAATCCAGAAACATCAGATATAATAGTAAAATACTGAGAGGGAACATTTTACTGCACAATCAGTACTTTTACTTGAAATACATTTTGCTGATACATACTTTTACCTAAGTAAGGTTCTGAATGCAAGACTTTTACTTGTAGTGGAGTATTTTCACAGGGTTGTATTAGTACTTTTACTTAACAAAAGGATCTGAATACTTCTTCCACCACTGCTCCACTCTACCCATTCTACAGTATGTTGATGTGGAGAGAAAACCTTACAGCTTTAATATTCCTTATTACATACAGTATATTGATTATTATTTTTAGTGTATATTTCTATATAACATTACACGTATTTATTGCACATGTTCTGCTGAAAGTGGAATTAAGTCCTGGACAGTTTTGTTGGAAAAGACTGTGGATAGTCATTTGTTTCTTCATCATAGTCAGCTTTAATATTCCTTATTACAGATATTGAATATTATTTTTAGTGTGTATTTCAAGATAACATTTCACATGTTCTGCTGAAAGTGGAATTAAGTCCTGGACAGTGTTGTTGGAAAGGACTGTGGATGGTATAGATAGATAGGGATATTTGTTTCTTCATCATAGTCAGTCACCTGCACATTCTAACAGAGGACAGGAATATCTAACTGCAGCACACCAGTGTTTGTGCACACAGTGTCCCTCACCACCTGTTAGTACTTCTACATGTCACTAAACAGCTGAGTGGAGTTTTTGATTTGGTTAACACCAACAGAAAATAAAAAAATTAGAGAAGCACAGAAGGAACAATGTAAAAGAAACATGGAAATAACGCTAAAGTATTTTATTTATTAGCAATCTGTAACCACAACATCTGAATTTAAGTGAAGATGCTACAGTAGCACAAACTAACAGGCAGCCTCTTTAGTGCTGAATAATTCTATTTGTGTATCTGATTTCTGAGTTAATACATAAACAATTACTAAATGAAGCGACATATCAAGAGGCACAGTCACTTATGATTGTCTCCCAGATACCCAGAGGGATAGTTAGAAATCTTTTGAAGGATAAGTAATAAAGAACTTTCCTACAAGAAAGGTCAGTTGTTGGTGAAACTGTGCAGGAAACAATAACATCCATGTAAAAAATGTGACAAAGTGGAAATAAAATGATCAAAATCCTCGCCAGCCTGTAAAAAAAAAAAAGTGTACTTTGTCTCCACCTTGTGGAACTAAACAGAATGAAAATTATACCCATAAATCATCACTATCAACTGTATATTTGGTATGTTGACTCTGAAAATATTTGTTCAAAATTATATAAAATGAATAGAATGTAATTCTGCATCATCACTGCTAAACTGATTTGTTTGCACACAAAACAAGTGAAGGAACTGAACCGTTTATCTATGAAAGTAACCAGTTACTGTGAAACACAATGAAGCAATTGTGAAATGTAAAAAATTAAACAAGGTAAAATGATGCTTTTTGTGATTATGTAATTTAAAATGATATTTTTTTAATGTAAACTTAAGAATGTAGGTCCTTGGAAAATAAAATAAAAAATCTGTAAATAAACGTAAAAATATAATTATGACAGTAAAGCTACTCATCACAGTTCTTTTACATCACAAACATCTTTTTGCCGAGAATGCTTCACACACCTAATTCGGCCTCCATTTATGCTTTAGTTTCTCATTCTGTGCTTTGGAAATATATTTACAACAACCAAGGAATGTGTTCCATTATGTAATTTGCTCAAAGAGATCAAATCAGATTATTTCTTTAACCTAAATCTCTATATTTTCTTCATGTACTTTAAAATTACACAATTCTCTCCTATAAAGAACTAATTGACAAGAAAACACCTCAGTTATAAAAATCCTAATAAATCACTTCGACCTCACCACCCTCCCTGAACATCACAGAGAATCTCAGTTTGACAGATTTTGATATCAGCAGTTTTAGCATCACCAGCCTTTCCAATATTGAACCATGGGAAGAGTTTCTCAGTGAAAGTTTCTCTGTGAGTGTAGATGTGAGTCATGTCTTCAGTGTCGTAGAAGGACACCTCCCCCCTGTCATAGTCCAGCTGGACTCTGATCCCCTGGAGACGCTTCTTCACTCTGACTGTCTCACCAAGACCATTAGTGTATTTTCTACTGCAATGAGTTAAACACCAGATTCCATCTTCTGGTGAAGCCTTTACCTCCCCCTTCCTGTCAGCTGACTCTTTAGCCAAACCTACAAGCCAGTGAGGATGGTCTCCCACCTCCACCTCCCAGCTGTGTTTCCCTGAGCTGAAGCTCTCAGAGCCGAGAACAGTGGCATACTCAGTGTTTCTCTCTGGATTGTCAGGAAGCTGCTGGATTGTGTCTCCACATCTCACACTGGTCAGATCATCAGACAGATAGAGCCAGGGGTTTGCAGTGTTTGGGTCCAGAATGACAGGACTGAAGTGGACCTTGTCCTTCATCTTCTCCCAGACTCTGAAGGACAGGTTGCCCAGGTGTTTGGCCACATCTATCAGCGCTCCTGAGACCAGCTGTGGATCTGACAGTGAGCACTGGACTCTGGCTCTGGTCTGAGTGGGTTTATAACTGCTGAGGAAGGGCACGTTGTGTTTCTGCAGGTCTTCTTCAACAGCAGAGATACTGTCTGACAGAGAGGAGATGTGCTCCTGAATCATCTTCATCTCTCTGCTGATAGTCTTCCCCTTCTGCTCCTCTTCCTCCCTCAGAGCTGCCAGTCTGGACTCCTCTTCCTCTTTCAGGAACTGGTGGAGCTTGTTGAACTCTGCTCTGATCTGCCTCTCTGTGGACAACAGCTGCCTCTTGGAGTGTTGAATCACTTTATTGTATGTTTTCTCCACTTGTTTGTGTTTGTCCCTCTTGTCCTGAAGAGACTTTAAGTCAGATTTCAGCTGGTCTTTCAGGTCACTGACTGCTTGATCTATAGGAACCTCCTTGTGACTCTGGTGGAGAGAAAACTCACAGACAGGACACACAGCTCTATCTTCATCCTTACGGAACAGTTTAGTCTCTTCTTGATGTTTACTACACACCACCTCCACCTTCTTCTCTTCTTTTTCTGTCTCAGATGATCCAGCTTTCTGTCTCCCAGCAAACGAGTCAGACAGTTCCTTCAGTGCAAAGTTCATCGGAGGATGATCTTTAGATGATTTTCTTTTACAAATGGGACAGTTTTTGTTTTCAGCTTGTTCCCAGAATTTCTTCAGGCAGCTTGAACAGAAGCTGTGGTTGCAGCTCAGAGACACAGGATCTCTGAAAGTCTCTGAACACACATGGCAGTTCAGGAAACTTTCGAAAAGAACAATTTTCTCAGTCATTTCCTCTGATATGTGAATCAAACGATTAACAGCAAGACTCACCAAATCTGTGTCCCTTTGAATTACAGATTACAATCCTTCTGATTTGTGTTTAAAGTGGAGATCCTTCACCCTGTAATGGCGTCTCAGCTCAGAGACACAGGATCTCTGAAAGTCTCTGAACACACATGGCAGTTCAGGTAACTTTCAAAAAGAGCTCTGTCAGCCATTTGTCTTGGTATCTAAATTGTCTTTCAAAAGCAAGACTCACCGAGTTACTGTCCCGTCTCTTGATTGCCTCAAATAATCCAAATATGTGTTTTCCAGCAGAGATCTCACACCCTGTAATGGCGTCTCAGCTCTGCTCAACAATGTCAAAATCTTCTTTCATCATCACTCACCTCTGTCACAGGGTGAATTATTAGGAGGAAATGCTCCCATGTCAATTAGTCACCAGCAGATGGTGTCAGGATGTTTTCAGAGGTGGATTTTTCTCTCTTCATTGACTACATTACAAATTCATTGTCTGTAGGCAAACAGGAACATGTCTAAACATTTGTTGTGTTTCTTGTCTACTTAATAAAGAATTTAACTTCTACAGCTCATAAAAACACCATAAACTTGAAACAAGTTTTTTCTTGAGTCCTCCAGTGAGGAGTGAACATTTAATAAGGCTGACTGACACTAAACCAGCTTAACAACATTTTTTATTTTGCAGCCAACAGGAGCATGTAACAGAAAACATGTTCTGCTAATACGTCAGTGAGACTCTGTTTATTACATTCAGTATGATTGAATGTTTGGCATTCAATTAAAATACAGGTACATGGTCAGTTATTAATTCAACCCTCATTTGACCTTTCTTTCCTTTCATTAGGAAATGTTGTTCAAACTCTCACTAACACGTCTCTGTTTGGTCACTTGTTTCATTAAATGCACTGAAATGTCAAAGCTGCACTGACAGTGACCTGTTTTATGAGTCTGTTCAGAGAGAGAGTCACTTCTGAATGACGACTTTTGACCAACATGTTGCACAACAGTCAGTGTAAGGCTCGTCAGTCACACATTAAACAACTGAAAGTGCAGATCTGCTGCCGACTCTGAGACAAAAGCTGCACAGACTGTTAATGTACTGCACACAGTGGAGTAAAGTAACTAAGTACAGTTACTAAAATACTATATAACAAGTCAGAGGCAAATATTGTACTCTTTACCTCACTAAATTTACTTTATGCCTTTAGTTAGTTTGCAGATTGAGATTAATAATACAAAATATAATCATCAAATAAATGATGATGTATTATTATAGGTAACAATAAGATAAGACTTTTTTGATCCCCGGGGTAATTCACAAGCTACCGGCAGTATATAAGCAATTAAAATGAGCTCCTGGTTAACCAGCTGCAACATTAAAGTGATGAACACATTAATACATCAATAATTATAATCCAATAACATACATCATTCTCAAAATGGGCCATTTAGGGGAGTGAATACTTCTCCTTTTGGTACTTTAAGTCTATTTTGATGCTAATACTTTTGTACTTTTACTTATGTAAAGTTTTGACTTTTACTTGTAACAGTATCTCTACACTGTGGTGTTGCTACTTTTACTCAAGTAAAAGATCTGAGTACTTCTTCCACCACTGACTCTACAACACCTTTCTACTGTAAGTACCACATGAATTACTGTCATTGAATCACTCAAAACTCATCATTTGTCCACCGTCACTTTGGTCCTGACGTCCACTATGATGAGCTCGTTCAGGCAGCAGATATTTGGTTGATGATCAGACAGAGCGTGCGCTGTTTATTCACAGCAGGTATGTTATAGTATGTTGCTTTATAGAGTTTGGCAATATTTTAAACATGCTGATTAGGTATTTTCTATGGTGTAACGTTACTGTCTGTGTTTTTTTAATGTAATTAACTTACATAATTGCTATTAAAAAATGTTAAATACTAAAAAAAAGGTAACAGTCCCGTGTGAGAAAGCTGTATAAATATATTTGTTTATATTTTCTGTATTAAAATTAAGAAAGGGACAGTTTCTGTTTGTTTCATTTATTTTATTTAAATTAATATAAACCCAATATACGATCATTGTGTCAATGTATTGTACAGAGTATAGATTTTTTAAAAATGTAACCATACTGTAATGTCAAAGCAACGGAGGATTTACCACTAAACATGTGCTGTTTGTCCAAAAGAGATGACCCTTCTACTCTGTGTCCTTTGTCATAAATGCAGATGTGGAATAAACCAGCTGTTACCACAAGCCTGACAACCTCCAGGTGACTCATTTGGAAAGGAGACACCTCACAGAGGTCACACTGGCAGCATCCACAGTGTTGAGCTGACTACTGACAGGTCGGTGGGTCTTTTCTTTGTGGACATGTGTATGTATGCGTGCATGAAACTGAAAGTTGGCTGGTTAAATGGTTGCATGGTTGCATTGCAGTTATTGCCAAACATAAAGTGAATCCAGCTAACAGTTAGCACTATTTAAAGCTAGCACTGGAGACCTCAAGGCAGCACAAGGCATGGTACATTTCTCAGTCTGTGTGTGGTCGTGTTACTTTGCTTCTATACTCTTAAATACTGGACCAATTTGTGTTGTACATATTCAGCATTTGTTGGTCATATTTATTTGTCCAAGGCTGCCTTTTGCACCAGATTGTGGTTGTTGCATCAGTGTTTTACCATTTTCACATATTTATCCTGCACCATGTTCATTTATTCACTTCTCCAGTGGTGGAATGTAACTAAGTGCATTTCCTTGGAAATTGGGGTCCCCAGGCAGTTGTCTGAAAAGTAAAGTCTGCCCCTGGCTGTTTTTTTCCACGTGAACCAGAGTGTTTATCACCGGTGTTTCTGACTGTCAGTAGTTGGGAAACTTGGGTGTGTGATGCAGCTATGTTATGGCAGGTGTATTGCACATGACCCAAGGAAGCGTAATGTCGAGTGTGAAGTAGTTTGTATGAGCGGTTCTCGAGAAAGCTGCAAGCAGCAACGCAACCGGCCGAGCATTCAGGCCGTTCTGAACAGAAATGTTTTCAACGGGCACTGCACTAGTTGATAGAAAACAGAGAAAAGCATTAAATCCTCACATGTGATGAAGATGATCTTGCATGCTTCTCTATGGGGCTCTGTGTTGTCAGTGCAGAATGGCTGCCTTTTGTACGAGGCTCAGAGAACACGAGGAGCGCTTGTTGACCATCAGCACCAAGAGTGACTGTTGCTTCACTTCGCCTGCATGTCACTTTGAGGAACAGTATGGAGGACGAAACCGGTCAAAATAAAAAATGGATAAATAAATTACTTGATAAATAAAAAAATATTGTTGTCTTAAATACATACAATTTAATAATTAATAAATTGATTGAAAAATACATTTAAAATAAAGAAAGAAATGGAAAAGTTAATAAAATTAAATTAAAGAGTTAATAGGGGAATTTATACAATGATAAACAAATAAAGAGGCAAATATAATTTTATGTTACAATTTATCAATTAATCAATGCCTATATCTATTGATGTTTATTATTATTATTATTATTATTATTATTATTATTATTAATAATAATAATAATAATAATAATAATAATAATAATAATAATAATAATATTTTTGGTACATTTAACAGCATATGTATGTATTTATCGAGTCATTTATTTATTCGTTTTTTATTTTGGCAGGTTCCTTCCTCCATAGAACAGCACTTTGAGTCCAACTGACAGATGAGAGGCAGTTCAGAGAGTGAATGAGCTCCAGCAGGGGGCGCAGTCACACAAAGTAAAGCACCAACACACTCAGATGGAGGCCACGTTGATGCTTCTAATGTAGCTGCACAATAAGTTGACTTTAGTGTCTCTAAATCTAACAGACAATGCAGTCAGAGACAACAGCAGTTTATCACTGTAGAATAAGAAAAAGCTCCCATTATAATTATTGATCACAGTTATGACCAAAATGATTACAGTTTGACATCATGATTTTGATACATGATTGTTTTCCTCAGAGATTTTGGGGAACAAAATCATTCTCCTTTATTCATCTTATATCAGCAGCAGTTTCCAGACGCTTTTTACTTTCTTAACTCAATGAAATGTACCAATAGCAATTACCAACACCATTTTCTTCTTTAATCTGGATCTTTACATCTTCTTCATGTACTTTCAAATGACAGATTCCCTCCGATAAAGAACTAACTGGAATTATCTGTAACTGACAAGAAAACACCTCCGTTATAAAAATCCTAATAAATCACTTCGACCTCACCACCCTCCCTGAACATCACAGAGAAATCTCAGTTTGACAGATTTTGATATCAACAGTGTTAGTTTCATCAGCCTTTCCAATACTGAAATATGGGAAGAGTTTCTCAGTGAAAGTGTCTCTGTGAGTGCAGATGTGAGTCATGTCTTCAGGGTCGTAGAAGGACACCTCCCCCCTGTCATAGTCCAGCTGGACTCTGATCCTCTGGAGACTCTTCTTCACTCTGACTGCCTCACAAAGACCATTAGTGTATTTTCCACTGCGATGAGTTAAACACCAGATTCCATCCTTTGCTGAAGCGTCTGCCTTCTCCTTCCTTTCAGCTGACTCTTTAGCCAAACCTACAAGCCAGTGAGGAAGGTCTCCCACCTCCACCTCCCAGCTGTGTTTCCCTGAGCTGAAGCCCTCAGAGCCCAGAACACTGGGAAACTTAGTGAATCTCTCTGGATTGTCAGGAAGCTGCTGGATTGTGTCTCCACATCTCACACTGGTCAGATCATCAGACAGATAGAGCCAGGGGTTTGCAGTGTTTGGGTCCAGAATGACAGGACTGAAGTGGACCTTGTCCTTCATCTTCTCCCAGACTCTGAAGGACAGGTTGCCCAGGTGTTTGGCCACATCTATCAGCGCTCCTGAGACCAGCTGTGGATCTGACAGTGAGCACTGGACTCTGGCTCTGGTCTGAGTGGGTTTATAACTGCTGAGGAAGGGCACGTTGTGTTTCTGCAGGTCTTCTTCAACAGCAGAGATACTGTCTGACAGAGAGGAGATGTGCTCCTGAATCATCTTCATCTCTCTGCTGATAGTCTTCCCCTTCTGCTCCTCTTCCTCCCTCAGAGCTGCCAGTCTGGACTCCTCTTCCTCTTTCAGGAACTGGTGGAGCTTGTTGAACTCTGCTCTGATCTGCCTCTCTGTGGACAACAGCTGCTTCTTGGAGTGTTTAACCATTTCATCGTATGTTTTCTCCGCTTGTTTGTGTTTGTCCCTCTTGTCCTGTAGAGACTCTAAGTCAGATTTCAGCTGGTCCTTCAGGTCACTGACTGCTTGTTCTATAGGAACGACCTTGTGACTCTGGTGGAGAGAAAACTCACAGACAGGACACACAGCTCTATCTTCATCCTTACAGAACAGTTTAATCTCTTCTTGATGTTTACTACAAATCACCTCCACCTTCTTCTCTTCTTTTTGATCACACACAACCTCGTCTTTCTTCTCTTTTTTTTCTGGCTCAGATGATCCAGCTTTCTGTCTCTCAGCAAACGAGTCAGCCAGTTCCTTCAGTTCAAAGTTCACTCCTGGAAAACCCTTTGAGGATTTTTTTTTACAAATGGGACAGTTTTTTTTTTTAGTTTTTTCCCAGAATTTCTTCAGGCAGCTTGAACAGAAGCTGTGGTTGCAGCTCAGAGACACAGGATCTCTGAAAGTCCCTGAACACACAAGGCAGTTCAGATAACTTTCAAAAAGAGCTCTGTCAGCCATTTGTCTTGGTATCTAAATTGTCTTTCCAAAGCAAGACTCACCGAGTTACTGTCCCGTCTCTTGACTGCTTCAAATAATCCAAATATGTGTTTTCCAGCAGAGATCTCACACCCTGTAATGGCGTCTCAGCCCAGCTCAACAATGTCAAAATCTTCTTTCATCATCACTCACCTCTGTCACAGGGTGAATTATTAGGAGGAAATGCTGCCATGTCAATTAGTCACCAGCAGATAGTGTCAGTATTTTTTCAGAGGTACATTTTTCTCTCTTCATTCACTACAGTACAAACTCATTGTCTGTAGGCAAATTGTAGGTTTTAACATTTGTTGTGTTCCTTGTCTATAAATAATTGAACTTCTACAGCTCATTAAAACACCATAAACTAGAAACAATAAGAGTTGTTTTCTTTAGTCCTCCAGTGAGAACTAAACATTCAATAAGGCCGACTGATACTAAACCAGCATAACAACATTTTTTATTTTGCTGCCAACAGGAACATGTAACAGAAAACCTGTTCTGCTAACACGTCAGTGAGACTTTGTTTATTATTTATTCATCACTCCAGTGGTGCATTTACTCAAGTACTGTACTTAAGCAAAACTTGTTCTTGCTGTACTTGTTCTTTACTTGAGTACTCCCATTTCATGCAAATTTAAACTTCTCCACTACATCCCAGAGGGAAATATTGTACTTTTTACTCCACAACATTTGTCTGACAGCTTTAGTTACTTTTCAGATTACAATTTTTCTTCCTGAAAACCATGTACTGCATCTCCAGATGTGTTGATTTTGAATGTTTGTGATAAACTGAAGGATGAAGTGTTCCTTTATGGGTTGAGACATTTCTCCTACAGTACTTCTTAAGCTAAATAGACCATTTAAAAAGCCTCTTGGATCAGCTGGAAAATGCATCGTCACAAAGCTGAAAACTGGTGTGTTTTTCTGACACCATGAAAATTTGACTTTTTAGGACAGCGACGCTACAAACGAACATATGACGATCTTATAGAATATGAAGCATTGCTGTAGATTAAACTACCCAACAGTATATAAAGGAGTTAAAATCAACACAACCTTAAACATCTACAGCAGTAAAATGCAGCATACACATTAATGTAGCAGGAATATTAATCCAGAAACATCAGATATAATAGTAAAATACTGAGAGGGAACATTTTACTGCACAATCAGTACTTTTACTTGAAATACATTTTGCTGATACATACTTTTACCTAAGTAAGGTTCTGAATGCAAGACTTTTACTTCTAGTGGAGTATTTTCACAGGGTTGTATAAGTACTTTTACTTAACAAAAGGATCTGAATACTTCTTCCACCTCTGCTCCACTCTACCCATTCTACAGTATGTTGATGTGGAGAGAAAACCTTACAGCTTTAATATTCCTTATTACATACAGTATATTGATTATTATTTTTAGTGTGTATTTCCAGATAACATTACACGTGTTAATTGCACATGTTCTGCTGAAAGAGGAATTAAGTCCTGGACAGTGTTGTTGGAAAAGACTGTGGATAGTCATTTGTTTCTTCATCATAGTCAGTCACCTGCACCTTCTAACAGAGGACAGGAATATCTAACCGCAGCACACCAGTGTTGGTGCAGACAGTGTCCCTCACCACCTGTTTGTACTTCTACATGTCACTAAACAGCTGAGTGGAGTTTTTCTTTTGGTTAACACCAACAGAAAATAAAAAAATGAGAGAAGCACAGAAGGAAGAATGTAAAAGAAACATGGAAATAACAATACTGTATTTTATTTATTAGCAATCTGTATCCACAACATCTGAATTTAAATGAAGATACTACAGTAACACAAAATAACAGGCAGCCTCTTTAGTGCTGAATAATTATATTTGTGTATCTGATTTCTGAGTTAATTACATAAACAATTACTACATGAAGCAACATATCAAGAGGCACTGTCACTTATGATTGTCTCCAAGATACCCAGAGGGATAGTTAGAAATCTTTTGAAGGATAAGTAATCAAGACATTTTCTACAAGACCCTTAAGAAAGGTCAGGTGTTGGTGAAACTGTGCAGGAAACAATAATATCCATGTAAAAAATGTGACAAAGTGGAAATAAAATGATCAAAATCCTCGCCAGCCTGTAAAAAGAAAAAGTGTACTTTGTCTCCACCTTGTGGAACTAAACAGAATGAAAATTATACCCATAAATCAACACTATCAACTGTATTATTTGGTATGTTGACTGAAAATATTTGT
Source organism: Sebastolobus alascanus (assembly GCA_916701645.2). Lineage (NCBI taxonomy): Eukaryota > Metazoa > Chordata > Actinopteri > Perciformes > Sebastidae > Sebastolobus > Sebastolobus alascanus. The sequence goes on from CAKAOJ020000111.1 coordinate 1,426,747, forward strand.
TCAAAATGATATAAAATGAATAGAATGTAATTCTGCTTCATCACTGCTAAACTGATTTGTTTGCACATAAAACAAGTGAAGGAACTGAACCGTTTATCTATGAAAGTAACCAGTTACTGTGAAACACAATGAAGCAATTGTGAAATGTAGAAAATAAACAAGGTAAAATGAGGCTTTTTGTGATTATGTAATTTAAAATTATAGCTTTTTTAATGTTAACTTAAGGTTGTAGGACCTTGGAAAACAAAATAAAAAATCTATAGATAAATGTAAAAATATAATTATGACAGTAAATCTACTCGTCACAGTTCTTTTACATCACAAACACCATTTTGGCAAGAATGCTTCACACACCTAATTCTGCCTCCATTTATGCTTTAGTTTCTCATTCTGTGCTTTGGAAATATATTTTACAACAACCAAGGAATGTGTTCCATCATGTAATTTGTTTAAAGAGATCAAATCAGATTCTTTAACCTTAATCTCTATTTTTTTTTCATGTACTTTGAAATTACATAATTCTCTCCTATAAAGAACTAACTGACAAGAAAACACCTCCGTTATAAAAATCCTAATGAATCACTTCGACCTCACCACCCTCCCTGAACATCACAGAGAAATCTCAGTTTGACAGATTTTGATATCAGCAGTTTTAGCATCACCAGCCTTTCCAATATTGAACCATGGGAAGAGTTTCTCAGTGAAAGTTTCTCTGTGAGTGTAGATGGGAGTCATGTCTTCAGGGTCGTAGAAGGACACCTCCCCCCTGTCATAGTCCAGCTGGACTCTGATCCTCTGGAGACTCTTCTTCACTCTGACTGTCTTACCAAGACCCTTAGTGTATTTTCCACTGTAATATAAAAAATACCAGATTCCATATTCTGGTGAATATATTCGCTCTCCCTTCCTGTCAGCTGACTCTTTAGCCAAACCTACAAGCCAGTAAGGATGGTCTCCCACCTCCACCTCCCAGCTGTGTTTCCCTGAGCTGAAGCCCTCAGAGCCCAGAACAGTGGTATACTTAGTGTTTCTCTCTGGATTGTCAGGAAGCTGCTGGCTTGTGTCTCCATGTCTCACACTGGTCAGATCATCAGACAGATAGAGACAGTCGCATGCAGTGTTTGGGTCCAGAATGACAGGACTGAAGTGGACCTTGTCCTCCATCTTCTCCCAGACTCTGAAGGACAGGTTGCCCAGGTGTTTGGCCACATCTATCAGCGCTCCTGAGACCAGCTGTGGATCTGACAGTGAGCACTGGACTCTGGCTCTGGTCTGAGTGGGTTTATAACTGCTGAGGAAGGGCACGTTGTGTTTCTGCAGGTCTTCTTCAACAGCAGAGATACTGTCTGACAGAGAGGAGATGTGCTCCTGAATCATCTTCATCTCTCTGCTGATAGTCTTCCCCTTCTGCTCCTCTTCCTCCCTCAGAGCTGCCAGTCTGGACTCCTCTTCCTCTTTCAGGAACTGGTGGAGCTTGTTGATGTTTTCTCCACTTCTTCATATTTGTCCCTCTTGTCCTGTAGAGACTCTAAGTCAGATTTCAGCTGGTCCTTCAGGTCACTGACTGCTCGTTCTATAGGAACCACCTTGTGACTCTGGTGGAGAGAAAACTCACAGACAGGACACACAGCTCTATCTTCATCCTTACAGAACAGTTTAGGCTCTTCTGCATGTTTACTACACACCGCCTCCACCTTCTTCTCTTCTTTTTCTGTCTCAGATGATCCAACTTTCTGTCTCTCCGCAAACGAGTCAGACAGTTCCTTCAGTGCAAAGTTCACCAGAGGATTGGCTTTAGATGATTTTCTTTTACAAATGGGACAGTTTTTGTTTTCAGCTTGTTCCCAGAATTTCTTCAGGCAGCTTGAACAGAAGCTGTGGTTGCAGCTCAGAGACACAGGATCTCTGAAAGTCTCTGAACAAACATGGCAGTTCAGGTAACTTTCAAGAAGAGCTCTGTCAGCCATTTGTCTTGGTATCTAAATTGTCTTTCAAAAGCGAGACTCACCGAGTTACTGTCCCGTCTCTTGATTGCTTCAAATAATCCAAATGTGTGTTTTCCAGCAGAGATCTCACACCCTGTAATGGCGTCTCAGCTCTGCTCAACAATGTTAAAATCTTCTTTCATTTTCACTTCCCCCTGTCACAGGGTGAATAGGAGGAAATGCTGCCATGTCATTATGTCACCAGCAGATGGTGTCAGGATGTTTTCAGAGGTGGATTTTTTTCTCTTCATTCACCACAGTACAAATCCATCCGTCTGTAGGCAAACAGGAACATGTCTAAACATTTGTTGTGTTTCTTGTCTACTTAATAAAGAATTTAACTTCTCCAGCTCCTAAAAACACCATAAATTAGAAACAAGGAGAGTTTTTTTCTTGAGTCCTCCAGTGAAGACTGAACATTTAATAAGGCCGACTGACACTAAACCAGCTTAACAACATTTTTTATTTTGCAGCCAACAGGAGCATGTAAAAAAAACATTTTCTGTTAACACGTCAGTGAGACTTTGTTTATTACATCCAGTATGATTGAATGTTTGGCATTCAATTAAAATACAGGTACATGATCAGTTTTTAATTCAATCCTCATTTGACCTTTCTTTCCTTTCATTAGGAAATGTTGTTCAAACTCTCACTAACACTTCTCTGTTTGGTCACTTGTTTCATTAAATGCACTGAAATGTCAAAGCTGCACTGACAGTCACCTGTTTTATGAGTCTGTTCAGAGAGAAAGTCTCTTCTGAATGACGACGTTTGACCCACATGTTGCACAACAGTCAGTGTAAGGCTCGTCAGTCACACATTAAACTATTGAAAGTGCAGATCTGCTGCCGACTCTGAGACGAAAGCTGCACAGACTGTTAATGTACTGTACACAGTGGAGTAAAGTAACTAAGTACAGTTACTAAAATACTATACAGCAAGTCAGAGGCAAATATTGTACTCTTTACCTCACTTAAATTACTTTATACCTTTAGTTAGTTTGCGGATTGAAATTTATAATACAAAATATAATCAACAAATAGATTATGAAGTATTATTATAGTTAACGATAAAATAAGACTTAGCAGCATATAGACAATTCAAATAAGCTCTATGTTTACCAGCTGCAACATTAAAGTGATGAACACATTAATGCATCAATAATTATAATCCAATAACATGCATCATTTTCAAAGTGGGCCACATAGGGGAATGAATACTTCTCCTTTTGGTACTTTAAGTCTATTTTGATTCAAATACTTTTGTACTTTTACTTATGTAAAGTTTTGACTTTTCCTTGTAACAGTATCTCTACACTGTGGTGTTGCTACTTTTACTCAAGTAAAAAATCTGAGTACTTCTTCCACCACTGACTGTACAACACCTTTCTACTGTAAGTACCACATGAATTACTGTCATTGAATCACTCAAAACTCATTATTTGTCCACCGTCACTTTGGTCCTGATGTCCACTATGATGAGCTCGTTCAGGCAGCAGATATTTGGTTGATGATCAGACAGAGCGTGCGCTGTTTATCCAAGGCAGGTACGTTATAGTATGTTGCTTTATAGAGTTTGGCAATATTTTAAACATGCTGATTAGGTATTTTCTATGGTGTAACGTTACTGTCAGCATTTTTTAATGTAATTAACCTACATAATTGCTATTAAAAAATGTTAAATACTAAAAAAAAGGTAACAGTCCCGTGTGAGAAAGCTGTATAAATATATTTGTTTATATTTTCTGTATTAAATTTAAGAAAGAGGCAGTTTCTGTTTGTTTCATTTATTTTATTTAAATTAATATAAACCCAATATACGATCATTGTGTCAATGTATTGTACAGAGTATAGATTTTTTAAAAATGTAACCATACTGTAATGTCAAAGCAACGGAGGATTTACCACTAGACATGTGCTGTTTGTCCAAAAGAGATGACCCTTCTACTCTGTGTCCTTTGTCATAAATGCAGATGTGGAATAAACCAGCTGTTACCACAAGCCTGACAACCTCCAGGTGACTCATTTGGAAAGGAGACACCTCACAGAGGTCACACTGGCAGCATCCACAGTGTTGAGCTGACTACTGACAGGTCGGTGGGTCTTTTCTTTGTGCACATGTGTATGTATGCGTGCATGAAACTGAAAGTTGGCTGGTTAAATGGTTGCATGGTTGCATTGCAGTTATTGCTAAACATAAAGTGAATCCAGCTAACAGTTAGCACTATTTAAAGCTAGCACTGGAGACCTCAAGGCAGCACAAGGCATGGTACATTTCTCAGTCTGTGTGTGGTCGTGTTACTTTGCTACTATACTGTTAAATACTGGACCAATTTGTGTTGTAAATATTCAGCATTTGTTGGTCATATTTATTTGTCCAAGGTTGCCTTTTGCACCAGATTGTGGTTGTTGCATCAGTGTTTTACCATTTTCACATATTTATCCTGCACCATGTTCATTTATTCACTTCTCCAGTGTTGGAATGTAACTAAGTGAATTTCCTTGGAAATTGGGGGCCCTAGGCAGTTGTCTGAAAAGTAAAGTCTGCCCCTGGCTGTTTTTTTCCCCGTGAACCAGAGTGTTTATCACCGGTGTTTCTGACTGTTAGTAGTTGGGAAACTTGGGTGTGTGATGCAGCTATGTTATAGCAGGTGTATTGCACAGGACCCAAGGAAGCGTAATGTCGAGTGTGAAGTAGTTTGTATGAGCGGTTCTCGAGAAAGCTGCAAGCAGCAACGCCACAGGCCAAGCATTCAGGCCGTTCTGAACAGGCATTTTTTCAACGGGCACTGCACTAGTTGATATAAAACAGAGAAAAGCATTAAATCCTCACATGTGATGAAGATGATCTCGCATGCTTCTCTATGGGGCTCTGTGTTGTCAGTGCAGAATGGCTGCCTTTTGTACGCAGCTCAGAGAACACGAGGAGCGCTTGTTGACCATCAGCACCAAGAGTGACTGTTGCTTCACTTCGCCTGCATTTCACTTTGAGGAACAGTATAGAGGACGAAATCGGTTAAAATAAAATATGGATAAATAAATTACTTGATAAATAAAAAAATATTGTTGTCTTAAATACATACAATTTAATAATTAATAAATTGATTGAAAAATACATTTAAAATAAAGAAAGAAATGGAAAAGTTTATCAAATTAAATTAAAGAGTTAATAGGAGAATTTATACAATGATAAACAAATAAAGACGCAAATATCATTTTATGTCACATTTTACCAATTAATCAATGCCTACATCTATTAATTTTTTATATTATTATAATTATAATTATAATTATTAATATTATTATTATTATTATTATTACTCTTATTATTATTATTAATAATAATATTTTTGGTACATTTAACGGCATATGTATGTATTTATCGAGTCATTTATTTATTCGTTTTTTATTTTTGCAGGTTCCTTCCTCCATATCACAGCACTTTGAGTCCAACTGACAGATGCGAGGCAGTTCAGAGAGTGAATGAGCTCCAGCAGGGGGTGCAGTCACAAAAAGTAAAGCACCAACACACTCAGATGGAGGCCACATTGATGCTTCTAATGTAGCTGCACAATAAGTTGACTTTAGTATCTCTACATCTAACAGACAATGCAGTCAGAGACAACAGCAGTTTATGACTGTAGTATAAGAAAAAGCTCCTATTATAATTATTGATCACAGTTATGACCAAAATGATTACAGTTTGACATCATGATTTTGATACATGATTGTTTTCCTCAGAGATTTTGGGGAACAAAATCATTCTCCTTTATTCATCTTATATCAGCAGCAGTTTCCAGACGCTTTTTACTTTCTTAACTCAATGAAATGTACCAATAGCAATTACCAACACCATTTTCTTCTTTAATCTGGATCTTTACATTTTCTTCATGTACTTTCAAATGACAGATTCCCTCCGATAAAGAACTAACTGGAATTATCTGTAACTGACAAGAAAACACCTCCGTTATAAAAATCCTAATAAATCACTTCGACCTCACCACCCTCCCTGAACATCACAGAGAAATCTCAGTTTGACAGATTTTGATATCAACAGTGTTAGCATCATCAGCCTTTCCAATACTGAAATATGGGAAGAGTTTCTCAGTGAAAGTGTCTCTGTGAGTGCAGATGTGAGTCATGTCTTCAGGGTCGTAGAAGGACACCTCCCCCCAGTCATAGTCCAGCTGGACTCTGATCCTCTGGAGACTCTTCTTCACTCTGACTGCCTCACAAAGACCATTAGTGTATTTTCCACTGCGATGAGTTAAACACCAGATTCCATACTTTGGTGAAGCGTCTGCCTTCTCCTTCCTGTCAGCGGACTCTTTAGCCAAACCTACAAGCCAGTGAGGACGGTCTCCCACCTCCACCTCCCAGCTGTGTTTCCCTGAGCTGAAGCCCTCAGAGCCCAGAACAGTGGGAAACTTAATGAATCTCTCTGGATTGTCTGGAAGCTGCTGGATTGTGTCTCCACATCTCACACTGGTCAGATCATCAGACAGATAGAGCCAGGGGTTTGCAGTGTTTGGGTCCAGAATCACAGGACTGAAGTGGACCTTGTCCTTCATCTTCTCCCAGACTCTGAAGGACAGGTTGCCCAGGTGTTTGGCCACATCTATCAGCGCTCCTGAGACCAGCTGTGGATCTGACAGTGAGCACTGGACTCTGGCTCTGGTCTGAGTGGGTTTATAACTGCTGAGGAAGGGCACGTTGTGTTTCTGCAGGTCTTCTTCAACAGCAGAGATACTGTCTGACAGAGAGGAGATGTGCTCCTGAATCATCTTCATCTCTCTGCTGATAGTCTTCCCCTTCTGCTCCTCTTCCTCCCTCAGAGCTGCCAGTCTGGACTCCTCTTCCTCTTTCAGGAACTGGTGGAGCTTGTTGAACTCTGCTCTGATCTGCCTCTCTGTGGACAACAGCTGCTTCTTTGAGTGTTTTATCATTTCATCGTATGTTTGTTCCACTTCTTCATATTTGTCCCTCTTGTCCTGTAGAGACTTTAAGTCAGATTTCAGCTGGTCCTTCAGGTCACTGACTGCTTGTTCTATAGGAACCACCTTGTGACTCTGGTGGAGAGAAAACTCACAGACAGGACACACAGCTCGATCTTCATCCTTACAGAACAGTTTAATCTCTTCTTGATGTTTACTACACATCACCTCCACCTTCTTCTCTTCTTTTTGATCACACACAACCTCGTCTTTCTTCTCTTTTTTTTCTGTCTCAGATGATCCAGCTTTCTGTCTCTCAGCAAACGAGTCAGCCAGTTCCTTCAGTTCAAAGTTCACTCCTGGAAAACCCTTTGAGGATTTTTTTTTACAAATGGGACAGTTTTTTTTTTTAGTTTGTTCCCAGAATTTCTTCAGGCAGCTTGAACAGAAGCTGTGGTTGCAGCTCAGAGACACAGGATCTCTGAAAGTCTCTGAACACACAAGGCAGTTCAGATAACTTTCAAAAAGAGCTCTGTCAGCCATTTGTCTTGGTATCTAAATTGTATTTCAAAAGCAAGACTCACCGAGTTACTGTCCCGTCTCTTGATTGCTTCAAATAATCCAAATATGTGTTTTCCAGCAGAGATCTCACACCCTGTAATGGCGTCTCAGCTCTGCTCAACAATGTCAAAATCTTCTTTCATCGTCACTCACCTCTGTCACAGGGTGAATTATTAGGAGGAAATGCTGCCATGTCAATTAGTCACCAGCAGATAGTGTCAGGATGTTTTCAGAGGTACATTTTTCTCTCTTCATTCACTACAGTACAAATTCATTGTCTGTAGGCAAATTGTGGGTTTTAACATTTGCTTTGTTTATTGTCTATAAATAATTTAACTCCTACAGCTCATAAAAACACCATAAACTAGAAACAATGAGAGTTTTTTTCTTTAGTCCTCCAGTGAGAACTGAACATTTAATAAGGCCGACTGACACTAAACCAGCATAACAACATTTTTTATTTTGCTGCCAACAGGAACATGTAATAGAAAACTTGTTCTGCTAACACGTCAGTGAGACTTTGTTTATTATTTATTCATCACTCCAGTAGTGCATTTACTCAAGTACTGTACTTAAGTACAAACTTGTTCTTGCTGTACTTGTTCTTTACTTGAATACTTCCATTTCATGCACATTTATACTTCTACTCCACTACATCTCAGAGGGAAATATTGTACTTTTTACTCCACAACATTTGTCTGACAGCTTTAGTTACTTTTCAGATTAAAATTTTTCTTCCTGAAAACCATGTACTGCATCTCCAGATGTGTTGATTTTGAATGTTTGTGATAAACTGAAGGATGAAGTTTTCCTTTATGGGTTTAGACATTTCTCCTACAGTACTTCTTTAGCTAAATAGACTATTTAAAAAGCCTCTTGGATCAGCTGGAAAATGCATCGTCACAAAGCTGAAAACTGGGCTGTTTTTCTGACACCATGAAAAGTTGACTTTTTAGGACAGCAACGCTACAAACAAACATATGACGATCTTATAGAATATGATGCATTACTGTAGATTAAACTACTCAACAGTATATAAAGGAGATAAAATCAACACAACCTTAAACATCAACAGCAATAAAATGCAGCATACACATTAATGTAGCAGGAATATTAATCCAGAAACTTCAGATATAATAGTAAAATACTGAGAGGGAACATTTTACTGCACTATCAGTACTTTTACCTGAAATACATTTTGCTGATACATACTTTTACCTAAGTAAGGTTCTGAATGCAAGACTTTTACTTGTAGTGGAGTATTTTCAGTGTTGTATTAGAACTTTTACTTAACAAAAGGATCGGAATACTTCTTCCACCACTGCGCCACTCTACCCATTCTACAGTATGTTGATATGGAGAGAAAACCTTACAGCTTTAATATTCCTTATTAGATATATTGATTATTATTTTTAGTGTGTATTTCCAGATAACATTACACATGTTTATTGCACATGTTCTGCTGAAAGTGGAATTAAATCCTGGACAGTTTTGTTGAAAAAGACTGTGGATAGTCGTTTGTTTCTTCATCATAGTCAGTCACCTCCACCTTCAAACCGAGGACAGGAATATATATAACTACAGCACACCAGTGTTGGTGCACACAGTGTCCCTCACCACCTGTATGTACTTCTACATGTCACTAAACAGCTAAGTGGAGTTTTTTCTTTTGGTTATGACCAACAGAAAATAAAAAATTATAGAAGCACAGAAGGAAGAATGTAAAAGAAACATGGAAATAACGATAAAGTATTTTATTTATTAACAATCTGTATCCATAACATCTGAATTCAAATGAGGATGCTACAGTAACACAAAATAACAGGCAGCCTCTTTAGTGCTGAAAATTCTATTTGTGTATCTGATTTCTGAGATAATTACATAAACAATTACTAAATGAAGCAACATATCAAGAGGCACAGTCACTTATGATTGTCTCCCAGAGATACCCAGAGGGATAGTTAGAAATCTTTTGAAGGATAGGTAATAAAGAACTTTCCTACAAGAAAGGTCAGGTGTTGGTGAAACTGTGCAGGAAACAATAATATCCATGTAAAAAATGTGACAAAATGGAAATAAAATGATCAAAATCCACGCCAGCCTGTAAAAAAAAAAAAAGTGTACTTTGTCTCCACTTTGTGGAACTAAACATAATGAAAATGATACCCATAAATCAACACTATCAACTGTATTATTTGGTATGTTGACTCTGAAAATATTTGTTCAAAATGATATAAAATGAATAGAATGTAATTCTGCATCATCACTGCTAAACTGATTTGTTTGCACATAAAACAAGTGAAGGAACTGAACCGTTTATCTATGAAAGTAACCAGTTACTGTGAAACACAATGAAGCAATTGTGAAATGTAGAAAATAAACAAGGTAAAATGAGGCTTTTTGTGATTATGTAAGTTAAAATTATAGCTTTTTTAATGTAAACTTAAGGTTGTAGATCCTTGGAACATAAAATAAAAAATCTGTAGATAAACGTAAAAATATAATTATGACAATAAATCTCCTCTCCCAGTTCTTTTACATCGAAAACAACAAATTGGGCGAGAATGATTCACACACCTAATTCTGCCTCCATTTTTGCTTTAGTTTCTCATCCGTGCTTTGGAAATATATTTTACAACAACCAAGGAATGTGTTCCATCATGTGATTTGCTTAAAGAGATCAAATCAGATTTTTTCTTTAACCTTAATCTCTATATTTTCTTCATATATTTAAAATTACACAATTCTCTCCTGTAAACAACTAACTGACAGGTAAACACCTCCGTTATAAAAATCCCAATAAATCACTTCGACCTCACCACCCTCCCTGAACATCACAGAGAATCTCAGTTTGACAGATTTTGATATCAGCAGTTTTAGCATCACCAGCTGATCCAATACAGAACCATGGGAAGAGTTTCTCAGTGAAAGTGTCTCTGTGAGTGCAGATGTGAGTCATGTCTTCAGGGTCGTAGAAGGACACCTCCCCCCTGTCATAGTCCAGCTGGACTCTGATCCTCTGGAGACTCTTCTTCACACTGACTGTCTTACCAAGACCATTAGTGTATTTTCCACTTTTATGAGTTAAATACCAGGTTCCATATTCTGGTGAATGAATTCGCTCTCCCTTCCTGTCAGCTGACTCTTTAGCCAAACCTACAAGCCAGTAAGGATGGTCTCCCACCTCCACCTCCCAGCTGTGTTTCCCTGAGCTGAAGCCCTCAGAGCACAGAACAGTGATATAATTAGAGTTTCTCTCTGGATTGTCAGGAAGCTGCTGCCTTGTGTCTCCATGTCTCACACTGGTCAGATCATCAGACAGATAGAGACTGGGGGCTGCAGTGTTTGGGTCCAGAATGACAGGACTGAAGTGGACCTTGTCCTTCATCTTCTCCCAGACTCTGAAGGACAGGTTGCCCAGGTGTTTGGCCACATCTATCAGCGCTCCTGAGACCAGCTGTGGATCTGACAGTGAGCACTGGACTCTGGCTCTGGTCTGAGTGGGTTTATAACTGCTGAGAAAGGGCACGTTGTGTTTCTGCAGGTCTTCTTCAACAGCAGAGATACTGTCTGACAGAGAGGAGATGTGCTCCTGAATCATCTTCATCTCTCTGCTGATAGTCTTCCCCTTCTGCTCCTCTTCCTCCCTCAGAGCTGCCAGTCTGGACTCCTCTTCCTCTTTCAGGAACTGGTGGAGCTTGTTGAACTCTGCTCTGATCTGCCTCTCTGTGGACAACAGCTGCTTCTTGGAGTGTTTAACCATGTCATCGTATGTTTCCTCCAGTTGTTTGTGTTTCTCCATCTTGTCCTGTAGAGACTCTAAGTCAGATTTCAGCTGGTCCTTCAGGTCACTGACTGCTTGTTCTACAGGAACCACCTTGTGGCTCTGGTGGAGAGAAAACTCACAGACAGGACACACAGCTCTATCTTCATCCTTACAGAACCAATATGGGACTTCCGGATGTTTATCACACACAACCTCCTCTTTCTTCTCTTCTTTTTGATCACACACGACCTCCTCTTCCTTCTCTTCTTTTTCTGTCTCAGATGATCCAGATTTCTGTCTCTCAGCAAACAAGTCAGCCAGTTCCCTCAGTGCAAAGTTCACTGCTGGTTCATCTGTTGAGGACTTTGTTTTACAAATGGGACAGTTTTTGTTTTCAGCTTGTTTCCAGAATTTCTTCAGGCAGCTTGAACAGAAGCTGTGGTTGCAGCTCAGAGACACAGGATCTCTGAAAGTCTCTGAACACACGTGGCAGTTCAGGAAACTTTCAACAAGAACAATTTTCTCAGCCATTTCCTCTGATATGTGAATCAAACGATTAACAGCAAGACTCACCAAATCTGTGTCCCTTTGAATTACAGATTACAATCCTTCTGATTTGTGTTTATAGTGGAAATCCTTCACCCTGTAATGGCTTCTCAGCTCCGTTCAGCAATGTTGAAATCAGCATTAAGTTTCACTTTCCATTCTTTTAAGTAAATAACTGACAGCTGATATTTCATTTTCTAACCAGCAGATGGTGCTATTTGATTAATTAACATATTTTACAGAAACTTTCCACATAATGTGCCTTAGCATTGTTACTTGTTTAAAAAAATGTTTATTTTTAAGTGAAAAACAAAACATACATAATAAAATGTGTTGACATTGTAAACAAATGTTTGACTCCAGAAACACCTAATTAAAACAAAAATTTAATATTTTATGTTTAACATGTTTTAAGAAATAACCACCATGTCAAATCATGTGTTATACAACCAAAGTGTTCAATCATTAAATCATATTTTCATTAAATAAAAATGTACTCATGCATGGTACGCATCAAAAATGTGAATGAAAAACATAAACATAAAAAAAAAAGTACATGACCATAAATAACTCTCTAAGAATCAGTTCCACCATCAGGCCAGTTTCACCAGTCTCTCACTGGCCTCCCACAGTTTCTTTGGACGCAGAGTAGCTGGTCGGCAGTCGGCGAAGTAACCCCCGCTGTGTTTGGCAGCTTCATCTGACACAGCACAGTAGACGACAGTCTGAGCTCCAATCTGGCACAAAAAACATCCACATGATCACCTGCATCAGCATCCGGAACAGGATGGAGTAGTGGCACGTCCAACCACTTTGGACATAACCTGGAGCGACACATGGAAGCAGAGATATTAGGAGAAATATATGTAGTGTCAGGAATATACACACTGTATGTTCGAGGTGGGCGATATGATTCAACTCTTCTAGCTCGGCATTAGTCATTTTATATCTTGATTTACGTATATCTGTCAAAGTTAACGCGATAATAACGTGTTAACGCAAATTTGTTTTAACTCCACTAATTTCTTTAACGCATTAACGCAACTTGTGATTTTTAAGTTGTATGGGCTCAGTTTTAAAGCTAGAGTGAAGATATTAGTATATGAAACTATAAAAACGAAAGGAATCCATTGATATCAACCATTTCATACTAGCTTGTCGTGAAGGAGGGTCTTTTCTTAGTGGACATGTGTATGTATGCGTGCATGAAACTGTAAGTTGGCTGGTTAAATGGTTGCATGGTTATGTCCCAAACATTGCAGTTATTGCTAAACATAAAGTGAATCCAGCTAACAGTTAGCACTATTTACAGCGAGCAGTGGAGACCTCAAGGCAGCACAAGGCATGGTACGTTCCTCAGTCTGTGTGTGGTCATGTTACTTTTGCTCAAGATTGTGATTGTTGCATCAGTGTTTTACCATTCTCACATAATTATCCTGCACCATGTATATTTATTCATCACTCCAGTGGTGCATTTACTCAGGTACTGTACTTAAGTACAAACTTGTTCTTGCTGTACTTGTTCTTTACTTGAGTATTTCTATTTCATGCAACTTTATACTTCTACTCCAATACATCTCAGAGGGAAATATTGTACTTTTTACTCCACTACATTTGTCTGACAGCTTTAGTTACTTTTCAGATTACAATTTTTCTTCTTGAAAACCAAGTACTGCATCTCCAGATGTGTTGATTTTGAATGTTTGTGATAAACTAAAGGATGAAGTGTTCCTTTATGGGTTGAGACATTTCTCCTACAGTACTTCTTAAGCTAAATAGACTATTTCAAAAGCCTCTTAGATCAGCTAGAAAATGCATCGTCACAAAGCTGAAAACTGGCTGTTTTTCTGACACCATGAAAAGTTGACTTTTTAGGACAGCGATGCTACAAACAAACATATGACGATCTTATAGAATATGATGCATTGCTGTAGATTAAACTACCCAACAGTATATAAAGGAGTTAAAATCAACACAACCTTAAACATCTACAGCAGTAAAATGCAGCATACACATTAATGTAGCAGGAATATTAATCCAGAAACATCAGATATAATAGTAAAATACTGAGAGGGAACATTTTACTGCACAATCAGTACTTTTACTTGAAATACATTTTGCTGATACATACTTTTACCTAAGTAAGGTTCTGAATGCAAGACTTTTACTTAGTGGAGTATTTTCACAGGGTTTTATTAGTACTTTTACTTAACAAAAGGATCTGAATACTTCTTCCACCTCTGCTCCACTCTACCCATTCTACAGTATGTTGATGTGGAGAAAAAAACCTTACAGCTTTAATATTCCTTATTACATACAGTATATTGATTATTATTTTTAGTGTATATTTCTAGATAACATTACACGTATTTATTGCACATGTTCTGCTGAAAGTGGAATTAAGTCCTGGACAGTTTTGTTGGAAAAGACTGTGGATAGTCATTTGTTTCTTCATCATAGTCAGCTTTAATATTCCTTATTACAGATATTGATTATTATTTTTAGTGTGTATTTCCAGATGACATTTCACATGTTCTGCTGAAAGTGGAATTAAGTCCTGGACAGTGTTGTTGGAAAGGACTGTGGATGGTATAGATAGATAGGGATATTTGTTTCTTCATCATAGTCAGTCACCTGCACCTTCTAACAGAGGACAGGAATATCTAACTGCATCACACCAGTGTTGGTGCACACAGTGTCCCTCACCACCTGTTTGTACTTCTACATGTCACTAAACAGCTGAGTGGAGTTTTTCCTTTTGGTTAACCCCAACAAAAAATACAAAAAATTAGAGAAGCACAGAAGGAACAATGTAAAAGAAACATGGAAATAACGATAACGTATTTTATTTATTATCAATCTATATCCACAACATCTGAATTTAAATGAAGATGCTACAGTAACACACAGTAACTGGCAGCCTCTTTAGTGCTGAATAATTCTATTTGTGTATCTGATTTCTGAGTTAATTACATAAACAATTACTACATGAAGCAACATATCAAGAGGCACAGTCACTTATGATTGTCTCCCAGAAACCCAGAGGGATAGTTAGAAATCTTTTGAAGGATAAGTAATCAAGAAATTTTCTACAAGACCCTTAAGAAAGGTCAGGTGTTGGTGAAACTGTGCAGGAAACAATAAAATCCATGTAAAAAATGTGACAAAGTGGAAATAAAATGATCAAAATCCTCGCCAGCCTGTAAAAAAAAAAAAGGTGTACTTTGTCTTCACCTTGTGGAACTAAACAGAATGAAAGTTATACCAAGAAATCAACACTATCAACTGTATTATTTGGTATGTTGACTCTGAAAATATTTGTTCAAAATTATATAAAATGAATAGAATGTAATTCTGCATCATCACTGCTAAACTGATTTGTTTGCAGATAAAACAACTGAAGGAACTGAACCGTTTATCTATTAAAGTAACCAGTTACTGTGAAACACAATGAATTGTGAAATGTAAAAAATAAACAAGGTAAAATGAGGCTTTTTGTGATTATGTAATTTAAAATTTTAACTTTTTTAATATAAGCTTAAGGTTGGAGGTCCTTTGAAAATAAAACAAAAAAAAATCTCATTCTGTGCTTTGGAAATATATTTTACAACAACCAAGGAATGTGTTCCATCGTGTGATTTGCTTAAAGAGATCAAATCTGATTAATTCTTTAACCTTAATCTCTATATTTTCTTCATATATTTGAAATTACACGATTTTCTCCTATAAAGAACTAACTGACAAGAAAACACCTTCGTTATAAAATCCTAATAAATCACTTCGACCTCACCACCCTCCCTGAACATCAAAGAAATCTCAGTTTGACAGATTTTGATATCAGCAGTTTTAGCATCACCAGCCTCTCCAATACTGAAATATGGGAAGAGTTTCTCAGTGAAAGTGTCTTTGTAAGTGCAGATGTGAGTCATGTCTTCAGGGTCGTAGAAGGACACCTCCCCTCTGTCATAGTCCAGCTTGACTCTGATCCTCTGGAGACTCTTCTTCACACTGACTGTCTCACCAACAACATCAATGTATTTTCCACTTTGATGAATTAAACACCAGATTCCATATTCTGGTGAGGCATATAGCTCTCCCTTCCTGTCAGTTGACTCTTTAGCCAAACCTACAAGCCAGTCAGGATGGTCTCCCACCTCCACCTCCCAGCTGTGTTTCCCTGAGCTGAAGCCCTCAGAGCCCAGAACAGTGGGATACTTAGTGAATCTCTCTGGATTGTCAGGACGCTGTTGGATTGTGTCTCCATGTCTCACACTGGTCAGATCATCAGACAGATAGAGACAGAGGTTTGCAGTGTTTGGGTCCAGAATGACAGGACTGAAGTGGACCTTGTCCTTCATCTTCTTCCAGACTCTGAAGGACAGGTTGCCCAGGTGTTTGGTCGCATCTATCAGCGCTCCTGAGACCAGCTGTGGATCTGACAGTGAGCACTGGACTCTGGCTCTGGTCTGAGTGGGTTTATAACTGCTGAGGAAGGGCACGTTGTGTTTCTGAAGGTCTTCTTCAACAGCAGAGATACTGTCTGACAGAGAGGAGATGTGCTCCTGAATCCTCTTCATCTCTCTGCTGATAGTCTTCCCCTTCTGCTCCTCTTCCTCCCTCAGAGCTGCCAGTCTGGACTCCTCTTCCTCTTTCAGGAACAGGTGGAGCTTGTCGAACTCTGCTCTGATCTGCCTCTCTGTGGACAACAGCTGCTTCTTGGAGTGTTTAACCATTTCATCGTATGTTTTCTCCACTTCTTCATATTCGTCCCTCTTGTCCTGTAGAGACTCTAAGTCAGATTTCAGCCGGTCCTTCAGGTCACTGACTGCTTGTTCTACAGGAACCACCTTGTGACTCTGGTGGAGAGAAAACTCACAGACAGGACACACAGCTTTCTGCTCGTCCTCACAGAACCAATATGGGACTTCCGGATGTTTATCACACACAACCTCCTCTTTCTTCTCTTCTTTTTGATCACACACGACCTCCTCTTTCTTCTCTTCTTTTTCTGTCTCAGATGATCCAGATTTCTGTCTCTCAGCAAACAAGTCAGCCAGTTCCCTCAGTGCAAAGTTCACTGCTGGTTCATCTGTTGAGGACTTTGTTTTACAAATGGGACAGTTTTTGTTTTCAGCTTGTTCCCAGAATTTCTTCAGGCAGCTTGAACAGAAGCTGTGGTTGCAGCTCAGAGACACAGGATCTCTGAAAGTCTCTGAACACACGTGGCAGTTCAGGAAACTTTCAACAAGAACAATTTTCTCAGCCATTTCCTCTGATATGTGAATCAAACGATTAACAGCAAGACTCACCAAATCTGTGTCCCTTTGAATTACAGATTACAATCCTTCTGATTTGTGTTTATAGTTGAGATCCTTCACCCTGTAATGGCGTCTCAGCTCCGTTCAGCAATGTTGAAATCAGCATTAAGTTTCACTTTCCATTCTTTTAAGTAAATAACTGACAGCTGATATTTCATTTTCTAACCAGCAGATGGTGCTATTTGATTAATTAACATATTTTACAGAAACTTTCCATATAATGTGCCTTAGCATTGTTACTTGTTTAAAAAAATATTTATTTTTAAGTGAAAAACAAAACATACATAATAAAATGTGTTTACATTGTAAACAAATGTTTGACTCCAGAAACACCTAATTAAAACACAAATTTAATATTTTATGTTTAAGATGTTTTAAGAAATAACCACCATGTCAAATCATGTTATACAACCAAAGTGTTCAATCATTAAATCATATTTTCATTAAATAAAAATGTACTCATGCATGGTACGCATCAAAAATGTGAATGAAAAACTTAAACATAAAAAAACGTACATGACCATAAATAACTCTCTAAGAATCAGTTCCACCATCAGGCCAGTTTCACCAGTCTCTCACTGGCCTCCCACAGTTTCTTTGCCACACCAGCGTCTCTCGCGAAAGGACGTAGAGTAGCTGGTCGGCAGTCGACGAAGTAACCCCCGCTGTGTTTGGCAGCTTCATCTGACACAGCACAGTAGACGATAGTCTGAGCTCCAATCTCACATGGCACAAGAAACATCCACATGATCACCTGCATCAGCATCCGGAACAGGATGGAGTAGTGGCACGTTCAACCACTTTGGACAAAACATGGAGCGACACATGGAAGCAGATATATTAGGAGAAATATATGTAGTGTCAGGAATATACACACTGTATGTTTGAGGTGGGCGATATGATTCAACTCTTCTAGCTCGGGATTAGTCATTTTATATCTTGATTTACTTATATCTGTCAAAGTTAACGCAATAATAACGTGTTAACAGAAATTTGTTTTAACTCCACTAATTTTTTTAACGCATTAACGTAACTTGTGATTTTTAAGTTGTATGGGCTCAGTTTTAAAGCTAGAGTGAAGATACTGGTATCATATGAAACTATAAAAACGCAAGGAATCCATTGCTATCAACCGTTTCATACTAGCTTGTCGCGAAGGAGGGTCTTTTCTTTGTGGACATGTGTATATATGCGTGAATGAAACTGTAAATTGGCTAGGTTAAATGGTTGCATGGTTATGTCCCAAACATTGCAGTTATTGCTAAACATAAAGTGAATCCAGCTAACAGTTAGCACTATTTAAAGCAAGCAGTGGAGACCTCAAGGCAGCACAAGGCATGGTACGTTCCTCAGTCTGTGTGTGGTCGTGTTACTTTGCAAATATATACTTAAATAATGGATCCATTTATGTTATAAATATTCAGCACTTTTGCACCAGATTGTGATTGTTGCATCAGTGTTTTACCATTCTCGCATAATTATCCTGCACCATGTATATTTATTCATCACTCCAGAGGTGCATTTACTCAATTACTGTACTTAAGTAGAAACTTGTTCTTGCTGTACTTGTTCTTTACTTGAGTACTTCCATTTCATGCAAATTTATACTTCTACTCCACTACATCTCAGAGGGAAATATTGTACTTTTTACTCCACTACATTTGTCTGACAGCTTTAGTTACTTTTCAGATTACAATTTTTCTTCCTGAAAACCATGTACTGCATCTCCAGATGTGTTGATTTTGAATGTTTGTGATAAACTGAAGGATGAAGTGTTCCTTTATGGGTTTAGACATTTCTCCTACAGTGCTTCTTTAGCTAAATAGACTATTTAAAAAGCCTCTTGGATCAGCTGGAAAATGCATCGTCACAAAGCTGAAAACTGGGCTGTTTTTCTGACACCATGAAGAGTTGACTTTTTAGGACAACGACGCTACAAACAAACATGTGGCGATCTTATAGAGTATGATGCATTGCTGTAGATTAAACTACCCAACAGTATATAAAGGAGTTAAAATCAACACAACCTTAAACATTTACAGCAGTAAAATGCAGCATACACATTAATGTAACAGTAATATTAATCCAGAAACTTCAGATATAATAGTAAAATACTGAGAGGGAACATTTTACTGCACAATGAGTACTTTTACTTGAAATACACTTTGCTGATACATACTTTTACCTAAGTAAGGTTCTGAATGGAGGACTTTTACTTCTAGTGGAGTATTTTCGCAGTGTTGTATTAGTACTCTTACTTAAGTAAAGGCTCTGAATACTTCTTCCATCACTGCTCCACTCTACCCATTCTACAGTATGTTGATGTGGAGAGAAAACCTTACAGCTTTAATATTCCTTATTACATAGAGTATATTGATTATTATTTTTAGTGTGTATTTCCAGATAACATTACACGTCTTTATTGCACATGTTCTGCTGAAAGTGGAATTAAGTCCTGGACAGTGTTGTTGGAAAGGACTGTGGATGGTATAGATAGATAGGGATATTTGTTTCTTCATCATAGTCAGTCTGCTGCACCTTCTAACAGAGGACAGGAATATCTAACTGCAGCCCACCAGAGTTGGTGCACACAGTGTCCCTCACCACCTGTTTGTACTTCTACATGTCACTAAACAGCTGAGTGGAATTTTTCTTTTAGTTAACAGCAACAGAAAATAAAAAAATTAGAGAAGCACAGAAGGAAGAATGTAAAAGAAACATGGAAATAACGATGAAGTATTTTATTTATTAGCAATCTGTATCCACAACATCTGAATTTAAATGAAGATGCTACAGTAACACACAATAACAGGCAGCCTCTTTAGTGCTGAATAATTCTATTTGTGTATCTGATTTCTGAGTTAATTACATAAACAATTACTAAATGAAGCAACATATCAAGAGGCACAGTCACTTATGATTGTCTCCCAGAAACCCAGAGGGATAGTTAGAAATCTTTTGAAGGATGAGTAATAAAGACATTTTCTACAAGACCCTTAAGAAAGGTCAGGTGTTAGTGAAACTGTGCAGGAAACAATAAAATCCATGTAAAAAATGTGACAAAGTGGAAATAAAATTACCAAAATCCTCGCCAGCCTGTAACCAAAAAGTGTACTTTGTCTTCACCTTGTGGAACTAAACAGAATGAAAATTATAACCATAAATCAACACTATCAACTGTATTATTTGGTATGTTGACTCTGAAAATATTTGTTCAAAATGATATAAAATGAATAGAATGTAATTCTGCATCATCACTGCTAAACTGATTTGTTTGCACATAAGTGAAGGAACTGAACCGTTATCTCTGAAAGTAACCAGTTACTGTGAAACACAATGAATTGTGAAATGTAAAAAATAAACAAGGTAAAATGAGGCTATTTGTGATTATGTAATTTAAAATTATAGCTTTTTTTAATGTAAACTTAAGGTTGTAGGTCCTTGGAAAACAAAATAAAAAATCTGTAGATAAACGTAAAAATATAATTATGACAGTAAATCTACTCGTCCCAGTTCTTTTACATCACAAACCATTTTGTCGAGAATGCTTCACACACCTAATTCTGCCTCCATTTATGCTTTAGTTTCTCATTCTGTGCTTTGGAAATATATTTTACAACAACCAAGGAATGTGTTCCATCATGTTATTCGCTTAAAGAGATCAAATCTGATTTTTTCTTTAATCTGGATCTCTATATTTTCTTCATATATTTAAAATTACACAATTCTCTCCTATAAAGAACTAACTGACAAGAAAACACCTCCGTTATAAAAATTCTAATAAATCACTTCGACCTCACCATCCTCCCTGAACATCACAGAGAATCTCAGTTTGACAGATTTTGATATCAGCAACTTTAGCTTCCCCAGCTGATCCAATATTGAACCATGGGAAGAGTTTCTCAGTGAAAGTGTCTCTGTGAGTGTAGATGTGAGTCATGTCTTCAGGGTCGTAGAAGGACACCTCCCCCCTGTCATAGTCCAGCTGGACTCTGATCCTCTGGAGACTCTTCTTCACTCTGAAAGTCTCACCAAGACCATTAGTGTATTTTCCACTTTGATGAGATAAATACCAGGTTCCATGTTCTAGTGAATGAATTCGCTCTCCCTTCCTGTCAGCTGACTCTTTAGCCAAACCTACATTCCAGTGAGGATGGTCTCCCACCTCCACCTCCCAGCTGTGTTTCCCTGAGCTGAAGCCCTCAGAGCCCAGAACAGTGCCATACTTAGTGTGTCTCTCTGGATTGTCAGGAAGCTGCTGGATTGGGTCTCCACGTCTCACACTGGTCAGATCATCAGACAGATAGAGACTGGGGGCTGCAGTGTTTGGGTCCAGAATGACAGGACTGAAGTGGACCTTGTCCTTCATCTTCTCCCAGACTCTGAAGGACAGGTTGCCCAGGTGTTTGGCCACATCTATCAGCGCTCCTGAGACCAGCTGTGGATCTGACAGTGAGCACTGGACTCTGGCTCTGGTCTGAGTGGGTTTATAACTGCTGAGGAAGGGCACGTTGTGTTTCTGCAGGTCTTCTTCAACAGCAGAGATACTGTCTGACAGAGAGGAGATGTGCTCCTGAATCATCTTCATCTCTCTGCTGATAGTCTTCCCCTTCTGCTCCTCTTCCTCCCTCAGAGCTGCCAGTCTGGACTCCTCTTCCTCTTTCAGGAACTGGTGGAGCTTGTTGAACTCTGCTCTGATCTGCCTCTCTGTGGACAGCAGCTGCTTCTTGGAGTGTTTAACCATTTCATCGTATGTTTCCTCCACTTGTTTGTGTTTCTCCCTCTTGTCCTGTAGAGACTCTAAGTCAGATTTCAGCTGGTCCTTCAGGTCACTGACTGCTTGTTCTACAGGAACCACCTTGTGACTCTGGTGGAGAGAAAACTCACAGACAGGACACACAGCTCTCTGCTCGTCCTCACAGAACCAATATGGGACTTCCGGATGTTTATCACACACAACCTCCTCTTTCTTCTCTTCTTTTTGATCACACACGACCTCCTCTTTCTTCTCTTCTTTTTCTGGCTCAGATGATCCAGCTTTCTGTCTCTCAGAAAACGAGTCAGACAGTTTCTTCAGTGCAAAGTTCACTGCTGGTTCATCTGTTGAGGACTTTGTTTTACAAATGGGACAGTTTTTGTTTTCAGCTTGTTCCCAGAATTTCTTCAGGCAGCTTGAACAGAAGCTGTGGTTGCAGCTCAGAGACACAGGATCTCTGAAAGTCTCTGAACACACATGGCAGTTCAGGAAACTTTCAAAAAGAGCTCTGTCAGCCATTTCCTCTGATATGTAAATCATCCGATTAACAGCAAGACTCACCAAATCTGTGTCCCTTTGAATTACAGATTACAATCCTTCTGATTTGTGTTTATAGTGGAGATCCTTCACCCTGTAATGGCGTCTCAGCTCCGTTCAGCAGTGTTGAAATCAGCTTTAAGTTTCACTTTCCATTCTTTTAAGGAAATAACTGACAGCTGACATTTCATTTTCTAACCAGCAGATGGTGCTATTTGATTAATTAACATATTTTACAGAAACTTTCCACATAATGTGCCTTAGCATTGTTACTTGTTTAAAAAAATATTTATTTTTAAGTGAAAAACAAAACATACATAATAAAATGCGTTGACATCGTAAACAAATGTTTGACTCCAGAAACACCTAATTAAAACACACATTTAATATTTTATGTTTAACATGTTTTAAGAAAGAACCACCATGTCAAATCATGTGTTATACAACCAAAGTGTTAAATCAGTAAATCATATTTTCATTAAATAAAAATGTACTCATGCATGGTACGCATCAAAAATGTGAATGAAAAACGTAAACATAAAAAAAAGGTACATGACCATAAATAACTCTCTAAGAATCAGCTCCACCATCAGGCCAGTTTCACCAGTCTCTCACTGGCCTCCCACAGTTTCTTTGCCACACCAGCGTCTCTCGCGAAAGGACGCAGAGTAGCTGGTCGGCAGTCGACGAAGTAACCCCCGCTGTGTTTGGCAGCTTCATCTGACACAGCACAGTAGACGACAGTCTGAGCTCCAATCTCACACGGCACAAAAAACATCCACATGATCACCTGCATCAGCATCCGGAACAGGATGGAGTAGTGGCACGTCCAACCACTTTGGACAAAACCTGGAGCGACACATGGAAGCAGAGATATTAGGAGAAATATATGTAGTGTCAAGAATATACACACTGTATGTTCGAGGTAGGCGATACGATTCACAACACATTAACGCAACTTGTGAATTTTAGGTTGTAGCAGGCTCAGTTTTACAGCTAGTGAAGATACTGGCATCATAAGAAACTATGAAACCTAATGAATCCATCGGTACCAACCATGTTCATACTAGCTTGTTGCGAAGAAGGCTAAATAACGCTCCAAATTTATGCTAAAGTTTGGCGAGGAAAAATTGGCATGGCCATTTTCAAAGGGGTCCCTTGACCTCTGACCTCAAGATACTGTATGTGAATGAAAATGGCTTCTATGGGTACCCACGAGTCTCCCCTTCACAGACATGCCCACTTTATGATAATCACATGCAGTTTGGGGCAAGTCATAGTCAAGTCAGCACACTGACACACTGACAGCTGTTGTTGCCTGTTGGGCTTTAGTTTGCCATGTTATGATTTGAGCATATTTTTATGCTAGATGCAGTACCTGTGAGGGTTTCTGGACAATATTTGTCATTGTTTTGTGTTGTTTATTGATTTCCTGTAATAAATACATACATACATTTGCATAAAGCAAGCATATTTGCTGAGTAAATACTTGACAAATCTCCCTTTAAGGTACATTTTGAACAGATAAAAATTAATGATTAAGTTGCGATTAATCGCAATTAATCATGGACAATCATGCGATTAACATGATTAAATATTTTAATTGATTGACAGCCCTAATATCTTATCTTAATCAATTAAATTGATATGGATGTCTGTTTCTGACTAATGCAGTGAATTAAATACTGAAAAATTAAAGTTTTAAGGTACTATATCACAATTATGCAAAGGGCCTGTAAATAAATGCCTATAGTTTAAGTTATATATATATATTGTCATAAAGAAGCCATGCTCATTGATTTTTAATTATTGACTACAATGGCCTAATACAACCGCATACTGTTCTGAAGAGAGAGCTACCTCAGTGTAAACAGTACAGAAATGTCTGTTTCACGCTTTATATGGCCCAACCCTAACTATTTAATTTTAAATTTAATTTTTTTTTTATTGTAAATAAATATATTAATAAATATAATTAAAAACTATAAATAGACAGTAAATTTACTGATACAACTCTTATCTAAAATCAGTTTTCAAAGTCCTCCATTTGAAACAAGAACATTATGGATTATTATTATTTTCTTGATTGTTTTTTCTGCCATAAAATGTCATAAAATAGAATCATCTGTGAATTTGGCATCACATTTTGTTACATTAAATGACTTTTAGTTTACAGTAATTGTATCATTTTTTAAGGTTTTATATACAAAGAAGGTGGATAGTATGCACATACAACCCAAGTTGGGTACCGGTGCAGGACAAGAGCAGCATACAAAGCAGCACCTCTTACCAGGGTGCACAGCATAGGAGGTCACTCCTTTCCCTTCAGTGATGCGGGCCACTTCCTGACTGAAGTAGATGTTGGCCAGCTTGCTGCGGCAGTAGGTGAAGAAGGGCAACAGGTTGTAGTTGAGGTCCTGGAAGTCCAGTTTCTGGTATTTGTAGCTGGAGCATGTGAGGGTGACCACACGGCTGGGGGCACATTCCTTCAGGCGAGGCAGAAGCAGATTGGTTAGGAGGAAGTGACCCAAGTGGTTGACGCCAAAACACATGCTGAAGCTGTCATCCGTCCAGTCGAGGAGACCGGGCATACCTGAGGAAGCACCACACAGGGCTTTTAGCTGATGTTGCTGCACAATCTGTACAGTATACAGCAACCTCTATGCTTGACAAGGAAAAACTCAACAAATCTTAAATGCAATGTAACTCTTACATCTGGCCGATCAAAGTTATCTCTTCACCTCTCAGTTATCACCTTTCCTCCTCTTTCTGTCTTTGGTGTTATTGTTTCACGTATCAAGAGACTTCCATGTGGTTGACAGCCTCACCTGCATTATTGATCAGGATGTCAAGCCTCTTCTCTCTCTGGAGGAAGCTCTTACAGAACTCCCTCACGGAGCGCAGGCTGGCCAGATCCAGCTCCATGTGAAGGACGTTTAGGCTGTGACTCTTGAACTTGATCTCCCTCAACGCCTTCTCAGCCTTGTCCGGGTCTCTGCAAGCGATGATGACACGGGCGCCTCTCGTTGCCAAGGCAACAGCTGACTCCTTGCCAATGCCAGAATTCCCACCTGCAAAGAAAAAAAAATAGAAAAATAGTAATTTCACGAGTTTGTGTTCATGGGAGGATTATGACTTGAAGAGGACAGCAGTAATATTGCCTGCAATAATCAGAATTCAAACCACACTGATCTTCATGTATACATGACATCATCACCCAGCACTATATCACTTTCTGCACTACATTCACTTCTTCTTTAAATAGTGCTGTATCTCAGTTGTTTACCCTGCACTATATTCATTTTTAACAGTTCTTCTGCACATTGCATATTTTGTTTTATACTCTGTATTACTTACATGTGTCTTGTTACTACTTGTGTCGTTTTACTAATATGTGTACTACTCACCTGTGACGTTTTTTACTAATATGTTTGCACTATGGAACTGTGATGCTGGAAACTTGAATTTCTCTCGGGATCAATAAAGTTACTATCTATCTATCTATCTATCTATCTATCTATCTATCTATCTATCATTACAGTCCACTAACAAATACTGCTGCAAGAAACAAGACATGCTTATTTACCTGTAATAAGAACCGTTTTGCCATCAAGTCTTTTCAGGTCGGTGCAATACCTCCTCTTTTTCATCCATTTCAAAATGAAAAAAGCAACTAAAGACGCGACGATTGTGTAGAGAAAGTACATGCTCCTATCTTTTATCACAAGCAGCAACAGTAAGGTCGCTGATGCTGCTGGGCAGTATGAGCTAACGCCAGCTAGCTTGTTAGCTTGCTAGTTGACTAAGAAATACTTCATTCTTTTACCCCCCGCTAATCCTCCATTGTGGTTCTTGTCGCGGTAAACGTTGCGGAGATGATCCAGCACGAATTAAACACGACAGAAGACAGTTGTTCTATTTCATTTGACCATTCCCCCTCCAATTCATTCTTGTCACTTTTGCAGGGAGATGTAGTGAGTGACATGCAGTGCGCATGCGCCGAATGATCAAATCCCGAAATGTCTCGCGAGAGTAATTCAGCGTGAGGAATAAACAGGCAGTAACCATGGATGTATTAAAAGAACGGCACTAACGGTAAAGTTCAAATCCTCGCTAAAATGACTTAAAAACGAAATTCTAAACATGACAGCGTGCTTACTGTGAAGCACATAGCTATATTGTGTGTTGCTAAGTTACGCTTGAAGATTTTTTTTTAAACTTTCGGACCTACGTTCAATTAATGTCTGTTAATTTATAACTTCATAACTGCCACCGGAGACGCGTGTAACGTAAGTTAGTTTGCTTTTCTAATGACCTTTGATACTCTGCACAACTCAACGCCTAGGCTCTCAACAAAGCTTGGTGTAGGACAGGTATGTGTGTGTTCACGCAGTGTTATTTTGTTCTCCAAGATAAACATGAGAGCTCACTTGAGAGGGACCATTTTTCTCTGTGGAATTTTTCTTATTTGCTCATCTAAAACAGCTGGTAAGTCACTTTCAAAGATATGTTAGGGACTAACGTTAATATACAGCTAGCTACATAGCTAACTAACGTTAGATACAACAAACCAAATAATGCAATGTGGTGTGCAGGTATAGGCAGTGGTGGAAAGTAAGTACACTAAGTACATTTACTCAAGTACTGTAGGCTACTTAAGTACTATTTTGAGGGAATTGTACTTTACTTGAGTACTGTATTTCCCTTTTCTACCACTTAATACTTCTACTCCACTACAATTCAGAGGAAAATATTGTCCTTTTTACTCCACTACGTTTGTTTTATAGCTTTAGTTAGTACAATACAAAATAGAATCAACAAATCCAGCAAAACATGATGTGTTAAGGTAAGATAAGCTACAAGCTAGCAGTGTATAAAGTTGTTAAAATGAGCCTCACCTTTACCAGCTGCAACATTAAAGTGATGTAACTTACCCATTAATGCATCAAGAATTATAATCCAATACTGTAGTATAATATTGTTCTGAAATGGGCCGTTCTGCATAATGAGTACTTTTACTTTTGGTATTTTAAGTATAATTTGATGAGTAAAAGTTTGAATGCAGGACTTCTATGTAAGTAAAACATCTGAATACTTCTTCCACCAATGTGTATAAAGGTTATAATTTTCATAGAATTCAGTGCAATTAGTTTATTTCATTATTAAAGGATTTTGAAAGCATTAGGCATCCTTTGTGATAAATGATTTGTTTTTGTTTTTACTAGGTCAAACATGCAGGGGAAAGTGTGGAGATGTATTGGAGGAATGCTCCTGCCATGCAACTTGTGTGTCTTTGCTGAACTGCTGCGCGGACTACAATCAGTCCTGTTTCCAGGTGACGCCTCACTCCAGCTCCATGCTGGGTGGAAGAGCTCTCAGGATCCTCAGCATGGTCCTTCACCCTGGTGGGCGACTTCTCTGCAGGTTTGTGTCTACGAGGGACCTTGGACACACGTCATGATCTATATCTAGCATACACTGACTCATCATTCCATTACAGGTTCACAATGTGGAAAGCGTATACAGTTCACACGTTTTTTCTGTGTGCATATGTTTTGCAGTAGATCTTTTGTGTGTACTATCCGAAGTATTAGAAACTGATTTTTGAAATTCCAATAATTTTTATCTTCAAAAACAGGCAGACAGTAATCATCAGACTCAAAAAAAGTTTTGCTTACTGACAAACGTTTTTGTTAATGTGATTACAAATTAATACAAAATCATAAAAAGGAGTTGAATGTTTTTTCAGTTGTAACACTGAGCAAACACTCTTTGTAGATGTTAAGCACTAAAGATGTCAGTAGAGTGTCTCTTTCATTGAGGAAGTGTCCCAAAACAAATAAAGGATGAACTTGATTAGAAAGTATGCTGCTCATGGAAGCTCTATACCTTAATAATATTACTATATTAACGCTGTCTATATGAAGAAAAGATGTTGCTGGCTTTGAAATGACATATTTAATTCTCTGATATTGCAGTATTAATACAACTTCAATATATCCAATAATTTAACTGTAAATTAATTTACTATTGTCTCATGATATGTTTCAGTGATCGACTCCCATTTAAAGCTGCAAATACTAACCTGAGACAGACATATTGTTTCAGAGAATGTTCTTAAATGTTATGCTGTATGAAAGCACCTACAATTGTTATTCTACTGACCATTGACCTTCTATGGTGTGGTATGAGTGTTTATAGAAGAGAAATGGTATTAAGGACAACGTACTGTTGTAGTGTTGTGTAGCTAGCCAAAAAACAAAATCCAGTTTTTCTGTTTCTGTTGCAGGTTCAAAGGTGAGATTGAACGAGGAGGATTTATTGATGCTGAAGGCCACGGCTACTGTATCTCTCCTTTATTGTACGAGACGGGTTGGATACCTTTTACTGTCTCAACAGACGGAATACATTTCGACAGATCTGGAGAGTACTTGTCAGGTATGTTGCTGAGATGTTTCTCACCTCTGAGTTTGCAAACACCTGAACCTGTCATTTGATTTGATTTAGGATCCATTATACACTGTACTGGTTTAGGATCACCCATCCATTATCTGTAATCGCTTATCCTATTCAGGGTTGCAAGGGGGATGGAGCTGATCCCAGCTGACATTGGCGAAGACGGGGTTCACCCCCGACTGGTCGCCAGACTATCACAGGGCTGACACATAGAGACAGACAACCATTCACGCTCACATTCACACCTACAGGCAATTTAGAGTAAACGATTAACCTAACCTGAGGCCTCTACTACGAAGCAAGTTTAAAAAATCCAGGGTAATCTGGCTTAAAGCAGCAGTAGGCGAGACTGGAGCAAATATGATTAAAAAAAGTTATGTTTATAAAATGGTCACTATATCCTGACAGTAGTGCATGAGACAGGTAATCTGGAAAAAATCATGTGCCTCTGTGTCCTCCGGTGCTTCTAATGACATCTGCAAAATTTCACAGACCGGAGGAAAACAACCAATCAGAGCCGAGGTGGAGCCTGCCGTTTCTGAGCAGCTGTCAATCACTCGCAAACTCTGATCAAACGGTCAAACTAGGCAGCGCTGATCAAATATGAATCAATATTCTCACCACTGCCACACCGTGCCACCCTGATTTAGGATCAGTGAAACGTGCAAATTAAGAAATACCTTTTGTGAATGCATTTTTTCAGTTCTAGTTTTTTAGATGGCATTTTTAACAAGATATGTTCTTACCATTCAGAAAATATCAAGTGATGCCAATGTGAAATATTAAATGACACGGACAGATTTTGCAGTAATTATTACTGCTGAGAAGCAACTATTTATGTAACTGTAACTGTTTCATAAAGAGTTTTCATTGAGCAAAGTTTTATTGTTATTTTCTTATGGTTGCACGACGAGACATTTTTTTACTTTGGATCAGCAAAACTCTGGTTACTTATGTGTCCCCTTGTTTTTCCCTGTGTTAGTCCACCCCAGTAAAGCGGACTCTGCCTTTGAAGTCACCCTGGTGAATTCAACACATTGGCAGTACTATGGCACGCCGAACATGGCAGGGCGGCTTAAGATGACATGGAACAGCTCTTTGATTGGAGCAGAGATGGTCAACGTAGAGCTGTGGGGTTACAGAGAGTTCAGCAGGAGCACGGGGGCAGGGACGAACGGATCATCCTCTCTGCAGGCCGAGCTGAGCTATCTGTACTCTCTCGGCAGGAATCTGCCCAACACGGGTGCCTTCGGCTTCATCCCAGAGCCCTCAAAAGACTTCTCTGACTGGCAGTTAGGGAATATCCGCATCACTGCTAGTTCTACGTCAGATGGAGCAAGGTATCCATAATACATATCAAACATTTTAGAAATATCCCACATCCAAAGGAAACATTTTCTTTCTGTTCATATCTGGCTGGTACCAGGAACAACCACAGATTTATTGTAGTGCTGCTAATTTTACAGCTGTTATAAGTCGACACAATCCTAAAGGTAAAAAAAACATGACTGGGACAGTATTTGCAAATGGGTTTGACGTATATGTAGTAGTGCTGTCAATCGATTGAAATATTTAATCCCGATTAATCGCATGATTGTCCATAGTTAATCGCAAATTAATCAAACTTTTTTTCTGTTCAAAATGTACCTTTAAAGGGAGATTTTTCAAGTACTTAATACTCTTATCAACATGGCTTTTTTGAGGACTTTTATATAAATGGAATATTTTGGGCTTTTTCTACTGTTAGTTGGACAAAATAAGTAATATCAAGATGTCACCTCGATTATTAGACAAAATAATCATCACATAATTAATTTCAGCCCTAGCCTGAACTTTGATTTTAGGTTTATATATATATTTAAGGGAAAATAATCAAATATTTCAAAGTAACTTTGATTGCTAATTGTTTCTATGCAGGGATGTAGAGGGACTCTGGAGCGGAGGTCATGTCTTAGCCTGGCACCTGGAGCAGGCCTTCAGAGATGACTCGGCAGCCTGGGCCAAGAGCAAATGTCTGCAGTGGGACGTCCTGGAGAAGAAGCTGCCCAACTTCCTGGACGAGCTCATTGATTGTCCTTGCACTCTGGCACAGGCCCGGGCAGACACGGTTAGGTTTCATGTGAGTGCACTTCAATGACTCTGGTATTATTATATTACTAATATATCTTTTAAATTATTTATTATCTTAGTTTTTTTTTTTTTAAGAAGTAGTCATAGTAGTAGCTATAGTAGCAATACTATCCCTAACAGTATTACTATAATTAATAATACTAATACTAATACTAATTTCAAAATTAAAGGAAGAAAAGAGTGATTACACCAGCTTTACTGCCTCGGATGTTTTGTTTGCTTAAAGAAATTATAGCACTGTCTAACAAGTAATTTGAATGATGTTAGAATGTTTAAAGGCGGATTTCATCTGCTGATTAAACTAAGACATACAACACTCACACAACAAATATTGTGAGAGTGACCTTCTCTGTTATGCAAAATAAAACAATAACAATTACATGAGACCTTTGTTAGAGAAAAAATATGAAAGCAATATTAAAGATGGTCAAGGCGAATAAATGCTTTGCCTCTAGACTGTTTATTTGAGACCAAAATTAAATGTGAATTGTATCATGAAGGTTATGCTCAGCTCCTGTTATAAATTGTATTTGCTGTTCAAGATAATAATAGCCAGATAAATCAGAAAAGGAATTATGATTTCAAGGTCAAATGTGTATAGCAAATATTGCAAGTACGTGTATATTGCAAAATGACAGAGAATTATACTAAAACGATGACAGCCGCATTCAATTGCATAGTAGTAATGATTGGAATTTATTCCTCTAATGATAAGGAAACAAAGACCGTCAGGATTAATTTTGTGAACTTGCTTTGTGTTCAATCATGACATGTGATCAGCGTTAAGGGCACTTACTTTATTAGAGTTCTGTTAAAGTCAACAGGATTGACACTGACCAATAAGTATTGACTAACCTAAATGTATTTATAGTCAAATCATATTAAATCACATGTATTATCTTACTGAGACTGATTTTTATTCACTGTGTTATTTCAGACTGACTATAGTTGTGACATTGAGAGGGGCAGTGTGTGCACTTTTCACCCAGGTAGTGTCCACTGCGTCAGAGCAATTCAGGCCAGGTAGGAGTGACAAGAGGACAGATCAAGTTTTTACCTTTTTTTTTTTTTTTTACAAGTCTTCACTTTTTGACAGGATTTTCTTCTCACATTTCCAGTCCCACGCATGGATCGGGGCAGCAGTGCTGCTATGACAGCACAGGCTCTCTGGTGCTGACAGGAGACTCGAACGGTGGCAGCACCCCAGACAGGGCTCACGACTGGGGTTCGCCTCCATACAAGGAGCCGCCACGAGTGCCGGGGTACTCCCACTGGCTTTACGATGTCATGAGTTTCTACTACTGCTGCCTGTGGTCTGACCACTGCTCCATCTACTTCAACCATCGACCTTCTAGCGGGTGTCGCAACTACGAGC
This sequence comes from Sebastolobus alascanus, assembly GCA_916701645.2. Classification (NCBI taxonomy): domain Eukaryota; kingdom Metazoa; phylum Chordata; class Actinopteri; order Perciformes; family Sebastidae; genus Sebastolobus; species Sebastolobus alascanus. The sequence continues at coordinate 1,459,110 of CAKAOJ020000111.1, forward strand.
CCCCAAGAGCTGGTGAGACCATTCATAAGTTAAATCAAGTGTATCTTGTATCTTGCAACCCCCCCCCCCTCTCCTTTTTTAGAGGGGTAGGGGTGGGGTACAGGGGGTCTTTAGGGGGAGATAGCAGGTCAACAGTACAGTATATGCCACATAGAAGTGGTGTACATCATCTGAAAGCTGGGAACCTGAAGATTAATTTGAGATGCAGCTCAGCACTGTGTGTCAAGTTGTTTTAGTCATAAATCAGAAATACAAATTTATTAAAATAAATTGTGAAAGTGTATAAGGGCTTAGGGCTATTACGATAGAAGTATATGACGGCCATTCCCATGATCATTTTTGGGTTGATACTATTTGTTACACAAATTTGGTGCTAAATTTAACCCATTTTTTACCACTCGAGAATTGATAAAAATGATCAATAATCACTCCAAAATACCGCATTAAGACACCGAGACCTTGAGGAACACCATAGAAAAAGCCTTGCCGTGATTTGGGATCAAAAACTTTTGACATTTGGAGATTTTTTTCAGCGATTGGATGGCGAGCACTTCTGTTCTGGAAACTGCTCAGAAACCCCCTTATTGTTAATATAACTAGAAAAGCCATCCATCCTCTGAATGCTCTACTGTAGGTCTCCAGTTTGTTACTGTAAAGTTTCATGAGGCTGTGATTATCCTAGAGGTCACTACAGGTCATTTTATGCAGTGAGGTTATGTTTCAAAAAATGGTTTCAGTACAATGAAATGGCTACTATGGGGACAAACATAATCATACATGAATACAGTTGGTCTCATTGGAGTCTCAGCTTTACAGTGATACCCATTTTATACAATTCCAAGACTGTTTAGGGACCCCAGTATGCAGAAATATTAAAATAGAACCCATTTTCATTCACATATCTTGAGGTCAGAGGTCAAGGGACCCCTTTGAAAATGACCATGCCCCTTAAGACTGAGCCAGCCGCAGCCTCTGACAGTATGCATGTGTGTGGGCCGTCAGATCGTTAACAGGTTAATTAACCAGTTAATTTGAATCTTAACTCAGATTTCCGGTTCATTAGTTGCTCAGCTACCTTGAACTCTAAGGTTTTTGGTTTATTATTTTAGTCAACATTAAAAAAAATTATCAAACCTATTTATAGGTCAATATAGTGTCTGAGAAAACTGATACTGCAAAAAGTACATCACAAACTGCAAGAAAAAGTTTATCTGTGTTTAACTGCCTCTGCGTGGCCACACACACATACTCTACTCTGCAAATAGACATTAGAGTAGCAGGTGATACCAGATCAGTTTGCAGGAGAAGTAAATGAATTACAGACTGTGGCTGAGTGTTAAGATGTGGAAATATATTAGATCATACAATTGACTACCTGCTCTCCAGAGACTATAAACGCAAGAATAAGCCGCATACTGCTATGAGAAAGAGAGATCAGCGGTGTACTGTTTGAAATAAAAACGTTTGTGCCAAAATGTGTATTCGGTGTAAACGCATCAGTTATTGGTTTCTCGACGCCTCACAGGTGTTGTCCTCGGGGATCCGCATTTCATAACGTTCGACGGCCTCAGCTACACTTTCAATGGCAAAGGAGAGTTCTACCTTGTGTCTTCGCCAGACAGAGAGCTGAGTGTTCAGGCCAGAACAGAACAGGTGAAACTTAAGAACGGTGAGTCCACATTTGATGTGAAAGCCCTGTCTGTGTCCCCTCTTTCATCCTCATGCTACTACTGTAGCAGCTTTGTTTGGATGAAACTTGTTCCTGGACCTCTTCAGAGAGACCTATCTTATTTTTCGATTTATGTTTTTTTTTTTACAGTCACAAGATTGATTGCCTGCCTCTAGAGTTCGCTCAGACATAATGACCTTGGTATTTCTTGCCGAATATTTGTTTGTCTTCTTTTGCTTGCTCTCTTCTCTTAAGACGGAGCTAAACGCTTCTTATCTTTTACACAGTTCTGCGAGCAAGTGATGTCAGGTCCTCGTCTGAGTGGAACATGTTGGCGCTGTAAAATGACAGCTTATTTCCCTAGTTCCCTGTTGTTTTTGCTCAGTATCTCTTGGGGTCAGATGTGGTGAAGTAGAACAGATGTTAGCTTCATTGTTTGGAATTTCCTCCAAGCCGTTACACAACAGCCATGGGCCAAGTGACTGCAGATGGCCAGATGTCATTAATATTCTCCTTATTAGTTCAGTAAAATCAAACATCTGGATTATTTGATAATGCAGAGACTTGAGCAGTGATGAAACCATCCTTGACTTCAGAATACGTACTACATAGTAACATCAACTAGTACATATCTGTAACAATGGGATGTTTATGTTGACCACCAAGGTACCTTGGCCAAAGCCACATGGCTGTCATCCGTGGCTATGAAGGAGAAGGCCTCTGATGTCATCGAGGTGCGTCTAGCAGAGGGCCACCTTCAGGTGCTAAGGAACCAAAAGGTCCTACCTTTCACCGAGCAAAGGTGGATGGACCTACACGGTGAGATGATTTGAAACTCCTGTCCAACTGCACACTAGACACATCGTTAACTTTGGCAGCTGTATTGACAATTTAAAGATCTTCATACCATAAAAATATTGTCATCTGGCATCAGAAACACCTTATCACTCTCCTCAAAATGTACTTGTTTTTAATGCCTGGTAAAGGTTAAAGGGATAGTTTGGGTGTTTTGAAGTGGGGTTGTATGAGCTATTTATCCATAGTCAGTGTATTACCTACAATAGATGACGGTCTGCACCCCCCAGTTTAGAATATAAACTGTCTGCACCCCCCAGTTTAGAGAAACAGACAGGAGTTACCGCACGGAAGCAAAGCGATGTACTGCTGTGGACGGGGGCAGCAGCAAAACGTATTTAAGTCACCTAAAAGAAAGGCCCACCTAAAAAATGTATATCAATTTAAGTGTACGCTATATTTAGAATATTTTCGCCGGTTTACCTTGCCGTGAGACAGCTATACAGTCTATGTTTCCAATGGGGAACTGAAGCTATGCTCTCGCCAAAGCGACTACATTGAAAAAAAACATGCAATTTTACCTCGCAGACCAGGGGAGGAGTCCGGTGGCTTTGGCGAGAGCATAGATCAGTGATTCTCAAAGTGGGGTCCACGAAATAATTTGCTATAAATTATAGAATTGTGCTGTATCATTAAAAAGTACATATCTACAGATGGGGATCATTTGCGCCAATAAAACAAGCATTTTGTGACCATTACTCCCACCCACGTTACTGTAGCTTTGGGCCAATAAACTCTGATATGATTGTGACACATCAGCTTAGCTAGCTAGCTAGCTGGCCAGCATGATTTGAGTCAGTCCATATCGTCAAGTGACGCTAAGCCCAAACTAGCTAAATTGAGAAAATATGACAACAGTTATATCGAGCGACAGCAACGGGAGACCAAAATGCGCCATGTGAAAGCGCCATCTGATTATAAAGCACCTGGAATATCAGGGCAAACCAAAGTGGTATACACATGATTCAAATTGAAATGTGCTTCTGTTTATCACTATTAAACAGGTCTGTATTTATGGTACAGTACAAATAGTTCCAATGGCATCTAAGAGTACAACTAGTAGTAAGTATAATGCTTAATCCGTGTTACGATTGTGAGAGGGTCCATGGAAAAGTTTCTCCCCTTAAAGGGGTCCCTGGCCCCAAAAAGTTTGAGAACCCCCTGTCCCACAGCAAGGTAAATTGGCGAAAATATTGTAAATATAGCGTACACTTTTACTGCTGCCCCCGTCCACAGCAGTACATACGGTAACTCCTGTCTGTTTCTCCAAACTACTAGTACCTACTACTGTAGGTAATACACTGACTATGGATAAATAGCTCATACAACCCCACTTCAAAACACCAGAACTATCCCTTTTAATATGGAGAAGAAAACCTTTTTTCTAGTTTATAATACTCTCAAGTTTTGATTCACCACTTCTTGAGCTGAGGTTTTCCACCAGTGACCATACCAGGCATAAAACAGGGATGCTCTATTTTCTTTGCAAACTTAGCTTATTTATTTTGCACAGCTAAATGTTACCTAGTGTAGCATGAACAACATAGACATCTGTGTATTGTAAAAGTGTATTTCACACAGATTTTTACCATCATACAATCAGTGAAGGGATGAGAATACAAACACCATGTCTCTTTTCTAGGAGTGTTTGTGTTCGTCCCCAGCCTTCAGAATGTGACAGTAATCTTCCTCTCTGGAGTTGGCGTGGAGGTTCGCACGCATGCAGGAGCCATGGCAGTGACCGTCCTGCTTCCAACAGAGTTTACCAACCACACTCGGGGCCTCCTCGGTCTGATGAACTCTGACCCATCAGATGACCTGTTGACCCAACTAGGCGATATTATCTCCCCAGCCGACGCCACGCCGGAGGAAATCTTCACCTTTGGAGCTAGCTGTGAGTGTGAAAGACTGTTGAACTTGTGTTTGCGCAAACATCAGTCATATTGATCAATGCTGAAATCTCACTCTAAAGCAGCATAAATGTCAAACTGTTTTGTGTAGAGAGAGCCATGTTGCGTGTTTAGGCAGGAGCTGATAAGCGATTCTATCATTTGCTAATAATTACCCATCATTGTGTCTTTATGAATGACTACAAGACTTGAACCACGTTTAGCTAAAACTTTGACAAACGTTTTAAGAGTGCACAGGAAGAAAAACAAGGCACATGTTTAGAGTTAGCACAGCTTTAATGGATTACAGAGATATCAGTCGCTGTGAACATACAGTGCAAGTGAAACCACATCTCTGGAACACAGTTGGGGCCAGACCGCATACATACATGATAATGATATCTCAGCTTTAATTAAAGTACGATGGGTGAGTAGCTGACACTTCATGCGCTTGACCTTTTGACTGAAATCATTTGCCTCAGTGCAGCAAACACCCGGCTTAAGCTCGTGGGACCTAATAGATTTATTGTAGCTGATTTCTTTGTATGCATCAAAGTCTGTGCCAAAAGAAAACCATGACAGCATGCTGTGTGTGTCCCGCACTGATCTCTTAGAGTTATGTTCTTATCTCCAAATTATAGCGTGCCTCGTATTCTCTTATTTTTAATACCGTGTTTTAGAAAATAGGTAGTTTGAGCCAAGCAGTCTGATTGGTCAAACATGTGCTGCTGTGGCTATAATTCCCATAAATGTGGTTAGCCATGTCTGATCGGTTGCTATGAAAACTCAATAAGTTGGTCAGGCTCTCAGTTCACCCATTCTTTGACATGTTTTTAATGTTTTCCCACATGTGCTCTGCTTATACTACATTGGCTAGAACTTTTCATATACTGCTTGTGAGTTTGTAACGTAAAAGCTGTAACGCAATTGAACCTTTGCTAAGCCCCAACCCCCCGCTGCTACTCCGTCAAGCTGTCAGAGCTGCAATGGAGCCCACACACAAAGACAAAAAAACAAATTTCAGAGAGAAGCAGACAGAAGGGTCTACAGTGCGTTTGGAGGATATATCAGGATGTTAAACTGATTCAGCAGCGAAAACAGGTTAAAAAGATAAAGATAGAAGCTAAAGCCTACAGATCACAGTGTAAAACATGTGTAAACATTCAGTATACCTTCAGTAGCTTGCGTATAGTGCTAACACTAGCTAATGATGTGCTAATATTAGTTCCACAGATTTTTAAGTAGAAACGTACTGTTTTAGAAACGTATATCTCCTTCCAACCTCTCCGGGTAACGAGTATCACTAGTAAGAGGCACAACGTTTAACCATGACTAGCTCAAACGATTGCATTAGAGTCTATGAAGCAGAGCCGTATAGTTGTCAGACCCTGGTCAGAGCTGGCCGAAGCCACGCTATGATTGTCCAGTCTGCGTTCGACAAGCGGGACTTAGCGAAGGGTCAATTGTGGATGTTTGTCGTGAGATACTTCTTACATCACAACTACCACTACTGACATTAATTTCGGTTGGGGTCAGTCTGAAACTTGTAATTTGTTTTTCTAACGAACAATCCAACATGGTTGCACATCTTAAAGCTAGGGTCGGTAAAATTGAGAAACCAGCAAGAGAATGCTAGATTTAAAAAAAATGGTTCAAACCGAAAACCCCAGCAGTGATGCTAACTCTTTTCCAATGAATGTAGCTAGCAGTTCTCGCTCCAAAAGTCCCTAAATCTAGAGATAAAGTCGCCAAGTCGGCAACACTGATAGTCCGTCCCTTCAGGCCTCCATCCAAAGCCACTCCCCCAAAATTATCATTATGATTGTAAACAACGAACATGGCTATTGTTACTACTCACAGCTGTCAAGCTAGCAGCTTCTGGAAGACTCCGGTGATGCACAATGAGTGCACGGGCAGAGTGCTCGTGGGCAGGCAGGTAGGCCGTCCAATCTTTTCATTCGGGCTGAATGAAATGATTGGACGGGCTTCTGAGACAACTACACATACCAGATTATTTTTTTTTGTCAGAGCATTTGATTTATTGATTGCTGTCGGGATGTAATGAGAATTTAAACAAATATATAACAAAAATGTTTTTGAAGAAGATTACCAACTCCAGCTTTAACTGGTGTTGTGTTTTATTTTTCTCCACAGGGAACATTTCAAAGAAGTCTTCCCTTTTCACGTATGACTCAAAGTACCTTTTGGATACCTACTATTTCCCACCAAGCCACGATCCTGCTTTTGTTCCTGTCTTTTCTCTACCTGAGACACCTGATGACCCTCTGGTGGCAGACATGTTGACGATGTGCTTTGGAGAAGGAGCAAAGTTCTGTAAATATGATACCCTGACCACTCGGAGCCTCACAATGGGAAACGCCACACTCGGGGCCTACCAAAATCATCGAGCCCTAATGGAAGCCCTGGAGCCAGGTACAGTGCCTTGTGAAACAAGATCTGTGTGTTAATGCCAAAGTGCAACTGTGTCATGCATGTTTGTTGTTGCTCGTTTTATATTTAAATAAATAATGGCATATCTGAAAATGTAACATGCAGGACCTCTAAGAGCTTGTGTGTGTTTGGTTATGAATTCAGCCATCATATCATGCCATAAGAAAGCTTAATGGAGCGAAAACATTAGTTTTGAAAGTTATCTATGTTCATACATCTGCATATCTTTCAAATTGTCACTAATTTAAGTTGACAGTGTGTAGGATTTGGTGGCATTTTGACAGCATAAAGTTTTAATATTGATTTTTAAATGTGTTACTGTTCCTTTAGTGGTGTCTTGTGGCTGGCTTCCCACACCCAGGAATGGGAAGAAGAATGGGACACATTACCTCGAGGGGAACACTGTGAGCTTCACCTGCAACCAAGGCTTCATACTGTACGGTTCAACAGAGCGCACTTGTCTGGATGATGGGACCTGGACAGGAGAGCAACCCTACTGTATAACAGGTTGGTTCCAATATGAAACAAAACCACCAGCTGGTAGTGCTCAGTTAAATAAAGTCAACAGTAATGTGTGTGAGAAAAGCAAGCAATATTTTGAACTCATATCAACTCAGTCAACTATAAATATCACCTGCCCTATGAACTATACCTATAACTCTTGAGAAACTCTCCTTGGTGGTACATTAACAGATACTTTGACATCCGAGTATTGAGAGGCACTCAGCTGCAGGAAAGCATTGCATTCATGAGCTATGCCCTTGGAAATCCCAGAGGAGAACTGAGTATTTAGCACACATGGATGTTCTGAAAAGGATAATGTGAAGTGGACCAATTTTTTTTTTTTGTATTAACAAACAATCAAATCTACTTTATCTTAAACACAGACAGGCAGAGATTTCAAAACAGTCCCTATGGCAACTAACCTAACCCGTCAGATGGTTTGTTTCACAGAACAATCTGAGAAGCCGTCATTAGAAACTGTTTTGAAAAAGGGCAGGCACTTTCAAAAAAATACTTGGCAGGTGATTGGATGAACCATCTGTCAATTATATATTTTCTCTTCTTTGATGTCTTTTTTTTTTCATGTAGTTATTTGTTTTAATTGGAATGTTGTCTACTGATGTCGTCTTGTGTGTCTTTTTTAAATTATGTTAGCTTAATTTCTTTTCTTTTGTTTTTCTCCTTTCGTTGAGGAGAGGTCCGTCATACAAGCCTGTGGCTTCTTGACCTCTCCTGTCACCTTATTTTTATCTGGATTTTATGAAGTTTTATGTGTGTGCAAATAAATAAACATAAACTAACGAAAGCGAAACTAACTGAAGGCGAAAACATCGACTCTCCATTTCTGATATAAGTGATGCTAATGCAGTATCTAGTATCTATTTCTGTTTTATTCACTTGTGAAACAGTTTCCCACGATTGCTCTAGAAAGGCACACCATAAATAAAGTTACTTACTTACTTATTACTGACTAACTCCTCACATGTTTTATATTCAGTATGATTGGCAGCATCCTCCAATGAAAACCGAGAAGGACTTTGGGAATCCTCTTCTTCTCATCCAGTCTCTTTGAAAGCAAAGATTCAATAGAGTCGGCTCTCGGTTGCTCATGCAGACCATTAGCTGCAAAGCTATAAACTTCTGAACCTGGATTGGCTTGGCTTTCTGTTTGTAAATTGGAAGCACCTGGGTCCTTTTAATGGTTTCATCCATCACCCCATCCGTGAAGTCTCTGAGTATTGTTGTAGTCGTCAGCTGTGGCCATCAGGTGGCAGTATTTCCCACTTAATTCCCAGTGTGAGAGAGCAGATTAATGCCTCTTTTTGTGCTCTTGTGTAGTGTGGAGCAGGCTGGTTTTAGAAAACCTTGACAAATAAGTACTAACAGCACAGCAAATTGGATGAAATTAAAACTTTACACACTTAGTTGGGGAAGAATACAAAAGAAGCATCTCAGGTTTCAATAACTTCAAGGGTTTTGGTCTCATCAACCTGTCGGCTAAGTGAAGTGAGAGGAAGCAAAGAAACAAAGCCACTTGACTTGTGATCCACCTCTACTTGCATCCCTTCATGGCTTCACCCCAGTCCTTCATCCTTTCCTCCTTAGAGCTGCAAACAGAGACTTCCTCTTGATAGTAATCAGGGATGAATAGACTTCTTCTGGCAGATGTTGAGGCCCATGTAACAACCGGCTGGGACACATCTGGACACAATTGATCCTGACTCCTTCATTAGGAAAACATATTAGCTTCATAACTTGGTTATCCAGTGCAGAACTGTTAAGAAATGTTTCTTATAAAGCAAGGTGATTCTTTTAGCCTCTTTCCTTCATCTTTTATTTTCCTCACCGCCATACCATTCGATGTTATTTATGGCCTTACTGCAGCGACTAATCAGACAGAAAGTTTAGAAAGTATCTATCCTAGTGAGTTTTAAACACGCACAGTTTGTCTTTACCTGTTGCCATTTTCTCACGAGTGCCCGATCGTTACTGCGCATGTATGTGCAACTCTCAACAGAGATGAGAAGGAAGCAGCATGGCTCACTCCTTAGCTACTTCCATCATCAGCTCCAGAAAAAACTAGGTGTTTCATTCTTTTTTACGGGCAAGTGAGTTGCTAGGTTTACTAGCCTGACGTGGCATTTTACTTGCCCCGGGCAAGCAGGCAAGCCTTATAGTTGAGTCCTGATACGCGCACATTCACATGGATGTACAGATAAATGCTATCATACAGTGTGAGGTAGAGCTTCAGCTGTACCCATGTATGTTGTACACACGCATAAAAAGGTTTGCTATGTGACAATGATCACACTTGCTCGAACACTCTCATTACACAAATCAGAGCTAACAACTGTCAACGTGACCTGAGGGGCTCAATGGCAGGTGTTGCATGAGCTGTTACCTCCACCTTTCAAATGTGACCTCTAGCCATGTAAACAACGCTAAATACAGACCGAGCAGGAGACGCCCTGACTGATCTCTCCTCCTCCCCTTTATATGAATCACTGCCGCCCGATGTCTAAGCTGAACAACCAGAGAATTGTAGTCATAGTTAAGATGAAAACGATGTGCCGCTCAACAACAAATGCCACTGCATCCAGTTTGACTTCTTCTCTGAGTCACTTTAATGAGCCGTCAGCAGAGGTGACACTAAGTCCCTTCCATTTAAAGTAAATCTCCGTATGAATATCTCCCATCACTAAAAGCCCCACCTATTTGAGATGGATTATAACCTGCTGCCGTACTTGTCGATGTACTTTTTAACAGCTTTAGACAGGGGTGTGGTGTATTGCGATGATCTATCTATGTTAATATATTTGGCTGGAAAGACGCGAGTGAGTGAGTTTGAGAGAGGTGAGGATGGGGTTTAGGTAGAAAGTCCATGGAGTGCTTTTGATATGAGCACAAACAGGGCCATGGGAGACTTGAGAAGTATAAGGTTATAGAGTTTACTAGCTTGGCTGCGCCTTGTCACGGTCTTCTGAAAAACAATAGCCCTGGTTGAGTATCGGATGCATACCAATAACAGGATCGCCCCACCTTGATGGCATTATAATATTAATAGACTTCCTTGCGCAGAGGAGACGAAAGTGGTTAAAGGAAAGGTGACAGCTGCCAGAGAGGGATAGAGTGATTTTCACAGGAAAAAGTGACGTGGGTTGCAACACAAAGCCTCACTCGATTTTCTGCCTGTGGTTCTCTTCTCAGATTCCCCTGAGATAAGGCAGTCGAGAGCTGAGAGAGAGGCGGAGGTGGTCGGTACAGTAAATGCAGCTTACGTAAAAGAAAGAGTTGTTGAAATGCCAACCAAGGGCAGCCTGAGACTTTGAAACCAGTCCCGTTGCTCACACTTCACCGTCTTCATGTGGCCATTTCTGTCAGTGTACAAATGTCCACTAAACAGGCTTTCTCACCTCTCTGTCGTGCCTTATTTCCCACTTCATGTCGCTTTTCTTATTTCCTATTCTTTTTATGCCTCCACGGAGGCGACAGCCGTGGCCGGAGGCATTATGTGTTTGGGTTGCCGTCCATCCGCCCGTTCCGTTCTCGTGAACGTGATCTCTCAGGAACGCCTGGAGGGAATTTCTTAAAATATGGCATAAACGTCCACTTGGACTCAATGATGAACTGAACTTCGATTTTGGTGGTCAAAGGTCACTGTGACCTCACAAAACACATTTTTTGGCCATAACTCAAGAATTCGAATGCTAATTATGACACTTTCACACAAATGTCTGATAGGATAAAATGATGAAGTGATGACATTTTGGACAGACTTGGATATAGACTGCAACTTGTCTATTGTTTTATGGCATTTTATTGCTTTGCAGTACACATCAGGTAGAGAATGCTGCATATGAAGCTACGTCTTTAGGAGTTTACGATAATATTAAATGAAGGAATGAGTGCAGGGCAAAATAATAAAATAACTTTTAACATACTGTATCTTTTCCAGCATAACTGAAGAGAAAACAATGATGTATAACAAGGGGAAAAAAGTTTTATTTGAAAGGCTTGAGTGGATTTTCGTAGCCATAATAGTGTCCGCTGGATGCAGCTGCGTTGTGTTGTGTCTCTGCTGTGACTGCTCATTCGCGTCTCTCTTCTCCGCTCTACGTTTTGTGAGTGAGGTCTGTTCATATTTTTATGGAGATTCTCTTTTAGGGGTATCACTTGTGAGGTTTGAATAAAAAAAGGAACAAAACTACACAAAATTTGTGAAGGAACATACTGCTTGGGAGACACAAAAAACATACACACATTTACATTCAGAGACACACACACACCTGACCTCAGGGTCCACGACCACAAGAAAAGTTCGCTGTTGAGTTTAATCCCTTTGGACACTTTTATCTCCCAGAGCTGCTGCTGTGTAGACTTTATATAGAGTGTACTAATCTCTATGGATCGAGTAAACAAACGGGTTTAGAGACAAGAAATGTTTTAGTTGGCTACTACTTGTTTTTTTGGATGAGTGTGTTTATGCAACTGGGTGTTTTGTTAAGTTTGTACATGGAACATTTGATGTCTGAAGTTTGCCGTATGACACATGGTTCAAATTCCAAGAATACTTCCACCCATCACATTAAGTCAGACAGGGTGAGATACACATATCGGATGACAACAGTAGCTTGGTACAGAGACACACACTGTTACCAGGGAGAAACAAGTCAACAGAATTATTTTAAGATGATATCAGCTCTGTCAAAAAAAAAACTCATCTCTATCTTAAGAAATGCTTTATGTGATAAGAATGTAGCTCCGGGGTCTATGGGCGTGCTAGGGTTATGAAAACAGTCTGATTGGTATCGTCTGTTTGGGAGAATTTCTCTGGTAGATAAACACTGGAAAGGGGATTGAACGATGATGAGCTCCTTTCAAGGTTGAGTTTGAATTTGTAGCAAATAATTTGACTTACATGTACAATCTTATCACTTCTATGTATTTGCATCCAAGTACAGATGATAGAGATGAATGATACACGCTACCATCTTTCAGTCCAGCCCCGTGATGTCTGTTATGTGTCAATCCCCTCGCACTGGAAGGGTAATGGTCCAAACTGAGTGCTATTGCTCCCTGGAGCTTTACTATTTGATCAATGCAGGGGGGGTCAGTGGAGTAATGAGATAGCTTTGGGCTTTTGCCAGCAGAAGAAAAGGAAAAAGGTGATTGTTAACACTGAATGACTGCCAGTCCTCCGCATGCTCCCGGTACAATTATACTTTGTGCAGCTTGTCGCATTGATGCCGAAGGCTTCGGCGTCCAGCAGTTTGATGCCAGTGCTGCTGCGTCCAAGGCCTGGCCTTTTGTAGCGAAACTGATTGGTTTAGAAACTTCAGGGAATATTTGTACACGTGGGTGTGCATTTCACTCTGCTTCTGCATGCTTGTGTGTGTTTGTGTTTGATGTTCCAAGGCTGATGACGTTTTAAAGGACCAGCACCTGCAGGGCCTACCTGACAAACATCTACCACAGTTGACATATGTCCGTGCATTCATGCGTTGGAGGATGACGGTACTTTGATAATTATCTTCCTCAGAACGTCTGTATACTTGCCTGCTTTTAAAAAAAAAAAAAAAAAAAACTCCTGGCTCAGTATACTGTATGAATAGTCAAGTAGATTGGAAACCGGTTCACTGAACTTGCCAAGACCCCAAGGACAGTTTCAGATGTTCTAACTTGATCACAATATTACTTAAGCAAGTGCAAACAATGTTAAGGCAACTGGTGGGAAAATCCAACAAATGGAAGCGGTCCATCCAGCATCGTGCTCAATATGTGTGTACAAAGCCAATGTATCATTTTTGTTTTGTTTGATCCCCTTGGTAATTATAAAAAAACGGATTCATGCATTTGCTGACATTCTGGCAGAACACAACGGCCTTTTGTTGGCCTGCATGTAAAATCTGTGTAAGGACAAAGACTCCTCATAAACTTTTTTATTCACATTAATGTAAAATAGGCTCATACAGTAGGCAGGGGTGAAAGTAGTCCGGTATGGTCCGGTACTCCGTGCCACTAAAAGACTAAGTGCCGGTACACAATACCGGGAAGAGGGGACAGCAGCTGCCTGCCAAAACCTGCATACAACCTGTCACTCACGATCGCATTTCCAACAAGGAAACACATCTAGTAATACTCAATACATACCTCTGTGCAATATAAAAACAAAAATGCCTGTGCAATACTTGTATATATTTACTATACACCATATTTCCTTATTATTATGCTGTATATTATTGTAAATACACTATTATTTTATTTTACTTTTACTTTATTTTATTATGTTATTCTTTGCTACTTCACTATTTCTTTCTTAATGGAGCTTCCCAGCAAAAAGTAGTTCACACGATTGTACCTGTATAACCGGTGTGACAATAAACATCTTGAACATCTGCTAATGTTAGGTCAACATACAGTTGTCAAGGAGGATATATTTTCGGCTCGGTTTGTCTGTTTGTTTGTTTGTTCAGGCATTTCACTTTCAGTAACATTGTGAGAGTGCTTTTGTGCTGCATTCATGTGGTGTCAGAATAATCGGAAAAATCTGTTCCAGACTGGGAAAATTCACGTGAACGCTCCCTGAAGTCGGAACAACAACCCAAAAACAGCTAATGTGTTGTTTAAGCAGCAAAATACAACACATCTTCTTGATAGTATCCATGTTGTTCCTGCATTACAACTTAAAGCTCATGAACACACCGAAGTTTACAGAACATGCTCCCTAATCCTTTATTTACCCAGATAAAACAGACTGAACAACATGCTTGGTAAATTTCAGCCACACCTAGCTACATGCCAAAACTGTTCCACCCATCCTTACCTGGGTGCTTCAACCACGGCCCTCTCCTGTTGGCTACAGAGCGGCTCCACCGGATGCCTTGCTCAAAAGAACCGTGACTGATTGATCTTTCCTCTCATGCTTTTACGTCATGCATTAACATCAGTGCTTCCCTGGTTGCCTTTTTGCCTTTTTAATGATCCAAGTATTAAAAGCTGTGGGGGATGGATGGATTGTGTAGATGGATCAATGGCTGATAGCAGAGACTAATTCTGTGTTGGTATGATTTTCACAGATGTGAACGTGGGGTTTGTACTCGGTGCTGTTGGTTCCCTCTCAGCGCTAATGACGATGGGATTGATGATCACCCTGCACAACAGGAAACAAGACAGGTTGGTTCACACATGATTCACTTCACAGAAAAATCAATTCCTCCATTCCACTGGTGCTACAAAATCCAATATAGGAAACAAGAAATATAAAAGAAGCGATTATTAAATCAGTGTTAGGGCTCATAATGCCCTCTTCAGCAGTTGTCCTTTATACTTGATTGCTGCTGCAGATTAATTCTATCTCTTAATTTAAAAAAGGCTGCATTCGTAGTTATTTTTTATCTCTCAGCCGACACTATAAATATAATTTCGCTACCTACAATATGAATATTGTTTTACCTCCTCCAATGGCTCTCCTTAACTTTCCTTGAGCAGCTACTTCGTCAGAAACTGGCGTATCTGTTTACAGCCACTGTTTTCATAAAGAAGACAGTAGTAGTTTTCCACACAACAGTAAAAGGAGGTGCTTACCTTGCTGAGAAGTTGGAGGTGTGCAGCCTGTCGCCTGCAGCTCTTCATCTACCAACTCGTTGTGGCTGGTCCTTCTTGCCGAAAATTACCGCTGTCTTGTTTTGTAAATGCATTTTTGATTAACGAAAGCGGTTAGCAGAGCATTCATTGCGTTTCCAGTGACTGCTTCACAATAAAAGCCACCCAGTGTTTCGCCAGTGGAACGCTTTTAATATAAAGCAGTAGGAAATGTTTGCATTAGCAGTACAGTCAGCAATACAGTTAATATAGTGCACCGTAAGCAGTGAGGCATCAATGAGATTAAATTACAACAGTAATAATTGGATTACATATACATGCATTGTTTCCTGTGAATTGTTTTTTTTCAAATGGAAACGCCCACTCAGCCGTTGCAAAAAGCAGTGACGTAGGTTTCCAAAGTTAAAGATAATCAAAGCTAATCAATAAGGTTATAAATAATTTGAACGCTAGCAGTAGCTGAGTCAAAGTTAGCTGTACTAAGTTTGGAAATAACTGAAAGGGTTGGTTCGGATTTTTTTTTTAATTTGGGTTGTATGTATACTCCTGCGTTCTGCGAGGTAAATTGTGAATTGAGTCTGGTCTGGTCTCGAAGGCCGCAATATTACGGCTTCAGTTACGAGGTAAAGCGGCTGTGGATGGGAGCAGCAGAAAAACGTATTTTAGCCACCTAAAAAAATCAATATCATTTTAAGTGTATGCTGTATTTAGAATATTTTCACCGCTTTTCCTCACCATCAGACAGCCCTTTCCGACAGGGAACTGAAGCCATTATATCGCGGTCCCAGACCAGACTCCATTCACAAAAACAGTAATTTTACCTCGGAGAACACAGAAGTTGCTGGTCTACCGCTGCATTGATTGGTTTGTTTGTGTTATTGTGTGACTTTGGGATCCGAACTAACATGGCGTCCATACAGCAGTACATTGCTTAGCTTCAGTGCCGCTACTCCTGTCTGCTTCTCCAAACTAGGAACATGCTAACCGCACATCTAAGTTACTGTATGTCACGTTGTTAATAATACACTGACTATAAGGATGTATATATATACTGTACATGTAGCAGTGTCATCATGCAGAAACCTACGTCAGGTCACCTGGGAAAAAGTTTTGGGGAAAATAGCATTTTGATGCTATAACAGACATACTTTGACCAAAATTTGAGTGTTCAAATTTGAATACATAAGGAACACCGCTGTGAAGCTACAGAATGATGTAAAAAAAAAAAATAGAAAAAAAAATAAATAATGGACCCGCCCTTTAAGGATTATAACGTTAAGGTGAGACTAAAAACTGTCTATCTCCCTCTCTCTGTACAAACCGACAATGGAAAGGTCTCCATTGGTCAGACAAACACTGAATTAAGACACAAATAATGGCTTGTTTTTGTTCGGGAGGCCTCCAGCCATAGCCGCCCATTTACAGTATATCTTTCATCCTGTCTTTGAATAGATAGATTATATGTTGGAAATTGGAGGAAATTGTTATCTTGTGAAAACCGCTACATAGCTAGAGGTCTTCTTTCCCTCCCATTTCCTCCCAATACTCAAAACGTTTTTGCAGTGCCAACAAAAAAACACAAAAGCAATGAATCCCACCTGCCTGTTTGATATCCAACAAGTCCCAGCCTCTTAACCGTTACTCATAAAATGTCTTCCTGATCTGATCAAACCAAATAACCCCATATACCCCGTGGGATCATACTTGTGACTGCAGTCCAGAGAAACGGGAGGCTAACACTACTCCTGGGCGTATACAAGCAAATTAAAGGCCTGTTTTATGGGCTCATAGACTTCATTTGGGCTTTCCCCCGCAATAACTCCGGCAGGGGAAGAAAAAAGATGGATGTCAGGCGTCAAGAGCCACCTCCCGCTCCCAGCAGCACTTGGGGCAGGTCTGGCGATGAAACTGCTGTGTTTTCAAGTCGTGAGGGCAAGGTGCGCGCACACCTGCCCTCTCTCGAAGCCTTGATCATGGGAGGCCAGGTGTAAAAAAGAGACGAAGAGTGTCAAGAGGTGTGCAGATGTGAGGGAGGTGATCTCACACACACGACATGCTGGTACACATGCTATTATAGGAGACCCGGGACACACACAGCCAGGACACATACTGTGCATACGGTAGCCTAAATGCGTAAAGAGAAATCTTATACATTCCTTGAGTGTGAGTGGTCACACCGACATGCATGAACACACACACACACACATGCATACACACTCCCCTACCAACAAGTGTAGACACATTGAGTCCTCACAACATCAGAAGCATAGCAGGATGGAAGTAGCAGGGGAGCGCTTACTGTATTTCAGATCATGTCTGGGTTGCGTGTCTGGGGGAAAGAACAGTGATACTACACAACTCTGTGTGTGTGTGTGTGTGTGTATATATATGTGTGTGTGTGTGCGCGACAGGTAGATAGTGTAGGCCTCCTGCTCCTCCGTAACCTGTGTCTCAGACTTGCAGGGGTACTTTCCACATCTAGGGTTACTCCGCAGGTTTCAACAGGTCTGCTGGCAGCTCACCACAGGAGTAAGAAAGTCATTACACCATAAGATGTGAGTCTGTGTGTGTGTGTGTGTGTGTGTGTGTGTGTGTGTGTGTGTGTGTGTGTGTACCATCATGTCTGCTCCACTTCTGCTTTATGACACATCAAAAAGGTAGAGTGGGGGGGGGCTTTGTCTGAACCTGGCAACGGGTTCAAAATGGATCGAAGGAGTGAGGGAGGAAGCGATTTTCGCAAACTGTCTCAACACCAAAAGCCAGGAAATATCTATAATAGTATCTCACTTTTGTAATAAATATGATGGGACTTCTCATAGACAATGCAGAAGCTGAAAAATATCATCATGGAGTCAATAAATGTTTGAGGATTAGTGCTGACGTTCGGAAGCATCTTGTTAACCCCTCATTACTTGACTCATGGATGGTGGAGTGTGCGTTTTTTATATACGCACACAGTTTTTTCTCCTGAGAATTAAAAGTAAAATGAAAAGTTGGCCTATTTAACAAAAAATGCCGTTGCAGTGTACTTATTATTTTGTTATTTTCAGATTCTCTGATTCCAGCTTCTTAATGTGAATATTTTCTGGTTTCTTTACTCCTCTATGACAGTAAACTGAATATCTTTGAGTTGTGAACAAAACAAGACATGTAAGGATGTCATCTTGGGCTTTGGGAAACACTGATCGACATTTTTCACCATTTTCTGACATTTTATAGACCAAACAGCTAATCGATTAATCGAGAAAATAATCGACAGATTAATCGACAGTGAAAATAATAGTTAGTTGCAGCCCTAATACAGATTGAGTAAAGTGCAGTGTGGTGGGTGTTTTAATCAAACAGCCATTGAGCAGACGCTTATAGCAACACGTGTCTCCTCGTGGCCACTGCTTGATCAAGTTCAAAGGATGATCCTCCTGAGCTTGTTAATCTTCGCTGTAAAGTAATGGATATAATGTCAAAAACCAGCTAATGCGCTACTAGTTCAAATACCCTGGGAGCGCTCAGTACTTTTAGCCCTCAGCGTTTAGGTCCCTTTTTTGCAAGTGTCCCTAATGAGTGACTAAGTTTTATATGCAGCGTTAATAAAACACTATTAATAAGAGCAATAAAGTGTTGTTATTAAGAACCGAGTTGAAAATGATCCCTGCCCTGATGCAAGGTCACCAGACGATTTTCCTGCGGTCAGTTTTGATTAAACAAGCGTTTCATAACGTCACTTATTCAACTCCCCTGGAGCAGCAGTGCATGCAGTCTGGATGGCTATTTCCCCAAAATAACTCTGGAAAGGTGAGGATAATCAGCTTTGAAATAAGGACATAAATTGAAGTGGTGCTGTAAAAAATTTATTCTTTTTCTTATTATTAGTTGATTGCCTTTTAATTTTAATTCTTAAATTCTCAATTCTGAAGTTGTGTCATTGACTCTTCCTTCATTTGTATTTTCAGAGAGAAAAAACGAGACCAGATGGTGACTCGAGAACAAACTTGCTAAACCATCAACGTCCTTTCGGATTATGGATCGCTCCACATTGAACCCTTCAACCGTGTGCCCTATGGCGACGAATGTGTTTAGAGCTCAGCATTTGGAAATCATATGCAGTCGTGTTGTTCGTTAGGACGGTGGTCTTCTCTTGACCTGTTGACCTTATCAGGAAAAAAACCCTCTGGCGCTAGTTAGGCTTTCAGCATGTCGTTTTCCCTCTTGTTTAGTTTGGAAAACCTCCAGGCCGTGGTAAATGGCGCATGGGGTGAGGATTGAGGGAATTGAGGTAAAGGAAAAAATGCTGATGATTGTTTTTATATTCCTGTTTTCGCATGACCGAACATCCGATCTTCGCTAGAGAGAGAACTGTATAAATACTACACAGAGATATCATCATTACAATCAACACTCCCTTCTCCTGTTCACTTTAAAATAGGACCAGATGTGTACACGCTCATGTCAGATGTGAAGCGAACCTGATCATTTTTCGGTTGAAAGACTTTGAACTCGTATGCAGCCTTTGTGTGGGCTCACACAGCCTTCAGTCAAAACGAAGGGCTTTGCTGAGTGACTGAGAAAGAAAAATCCATAAATGTTACATAAAGGTCACCTTTGCACTATATCAACACTTGCTTTCTGACTTTTCTTTGCACTGTTGCATATCTGTATTTGAAGGCACAAATTGATTGAATGCAACTGTAAATGTTTTCATTAAAAATGAATGAAGGAATCAATAAATTATATTGAGTTAAGATCCTGCGTAGTTTGATTTTTGATTTTATCCAGTGGTGTGTTTTCTGTGTCTATGTTTAGAGCTCAGAAATAAAGAATCGTACCCTCTTCAAGCCAGCAGGCATGCATCGTCTGGCACAGCCACATGCCCCGCCGGACAGACCGTCATCTCGTGTTACTCCGCGGTCTTCTCCTCTACTTTGAACCTGACTCAATTCTCCTTTTCCAAAACATAGCTCTTAGGGGGGGGGGTAAAAGGAAACAGAGTGACGGGGTCCTGTGTGGCTGATCCCTGGGAGTGATAGGTGGGGGTCCAGCTGGGGAAGGAGAAGGGTTCTTGTTGGAGTCTAATTGAAATAACCTGGCCTGCTGGACTTTGGAGGGCTTTGAAGTTTTTTGCCGCATGTGAACACTGTTTCCTAACTAGCGGTTGTGCAATGCTCTGTCCATTACCGGTTCCTGCAGACTGTTGTTGCTGCTCTGTTATGCCTCAGGGACCTCTTGGGACCCTATTGTTTTTCACTTAAACCCACATTAAAGCAGCAGTAGGTAGAATTGGAGTAAATATGATTTAAAAAAAGTTATTTTTATAAAACGGTCACCATATCCTGACAGTAGTGCATGAGACAGGTAATCTGAAAAAAAATCATGTTCCTCTGTCTCCTCCGGTGCTCCTAATGGCATCTGCAAGATTTCACAGACCGGAGGAAAACAACCAATCGGAGCCGAGCTTGAGCCTGTCGTCTCTGAGCAGCTGTCAATCACTCTTGATCAAACGGTCAAACTAGGCAACGCTGATCAAATATGAATCAATATTCTGTTACTGTAATGCCTATTTCTAGCAAAAACTGTTTTCAGAAACATCTTGTAGTGTACTGTTTAGCTGTAAAATGAGAAAGTTTGTGACCCGGCTGAAAATTAAGATCAGTTGAGGAGATACCAAACACCGCCCACCAGCTGGAGCAACAAACTAGCTGCCTAGTTTGACCGTTTGATCGGAGTTCGCGAGTGATTGACAGCTTCCTCCGTTGAATGAACAGCCAATAGGAACGCTCTCTCTCTGAAATGACCTGTGATTGGTCAAAATCTCCCGTCTCGGACTAGATTTTCTAAAGCCTGAAAACAGAGCCATGATGAGGTGCAGAAGTCTAGTTTTCTCTCAGAACACTTGAATTACATTATGCTGAAAGGTTATTATGGATTTTTTGCCCAATGATGCCAAAAACATTCTGCCTACTGCCACTTTAATGTACTTTACGAGCGCAAATAAGTACACGTGCACGTGCACCCACTTCACATGTGTGTTACCTGGTAATGAAACAGGTCCTGATACCTTCACAAAGGACAAGTAAGCCTCCCTGTGTGCCGCTGTCTGAGGTCTTTCTATCAGCTCAGATTTGACTCACTCACTGTATAATCTCCTAACTGGGTGCAAATTTCCCTGCTTTCATGTGTCAGTCAGTGCTTATAAGAGAGGCAGCGGAGCAAGCTGCTGCGTCTGTTTGCAGAGTCAGATGCTGATTAATTGCGTACGGATGAAAGTAGAGGTCTTTCATTTCTCTGCAGGGGCCTGTTCTATAACCCCGAATGTTCACGCTCGCTTATCATCCCAACAACCCGGCATAATTAGTTCAATCAAATTCAAACACGAGTAAATACGAATGTGTTCTGTGGAAGCCTGTTGCTTTTCACGTGGGACTTTTCCCATTTCTCAGATCTGCTCCACATCCCTGGATTATGAAGAAAGGCTTCTGAAGTGGCTTTTGGATGAGGCTTTTGTTTTGGGTGTGCTTTTTTTTTTTTTTGTTTCATGTCAACTCCAGCTTTGCAGGTGTGCTTTGTCCCTTACCTCCTAATACCTCATGGTTGAGCAGCGCCTTCTGATGTTAACTCCTAATTTGAAGGCGTAGGTTGAAAGAAAGATGGATTTCAGGATTAAGGTGTTTGCCCAAACACTGAGTTTTGTGTTTGAGTTTGTTACTGGCAACGTGAACACTTAATGTTGGGGAGAAGATTTGAGCAAAGTCAGCTAATCCTAAAGTAGATAAAAACACAGGTATGATTTTTTTGTCATACCTTTGTTGTTTTTTTTATACTCTCTTCTTGCCAAGGACAATCCTAAAAGAAATAAGCAATTAAAATATAAATCCAAAAACATCACAGCTAGTCATTAGCTTGTGACATATAAAGTCCAAATCAAATCAAAGACAGATGAAAACAAAAATCTCTTGCACTTATCATTATAGTACAGCATAAATATATACAATACATTCGTATATATGAAACATTTTGCTAATACAATGAAAAACAGGAAAATAATGTAGATTTATTTTACATTTTAAAGATAAAAGACACTAATTTGAAACCTTTCTGTGCAAGATATTCTAATTTCACATCACCTTTTTTCTAATATATCCTCAATGATATGCATTTTATGAGCTAATTTCTTCTTTATTGAACTTCCAGAATTGTATTTTTCTACTAATTTACTCTTACTCTCTTGTCCTTTTCCAATTTCCTGTGATTTTCTTCAGTGCTGTGATTCTAAAGATCCTAAATAAATATTCAGAAGCTTAATTTACTGGGATCTTAAGCAGTGTTACCAATCTGTTCAGAGCTGTGACTATAGAGCTCAACCGCGAGTTTCCGGAAGGGAAAATCCCATTCATATTGTGAATCGAGGATTTTGATTATTAGACATAATGTTGTAACCATCCAAAGTAGACTTAGCTCGAGCTATGAGATTGTGTGAAACAACGGTATATGCTCCCGTAGAAGCCACAACTCCTGGGTCTAAAAAGTGAAGCCAATGCGGAAGTGGCTTAACCTTGCATTCTTTCTAATTGCCAGCAGGGGGCGACTCCTCTGGTTGCAAAAAGAAGTCTGATTGTATAGAAGTCTATGAGAAAATTACCCTACTTCTCACTTGATTTATTACCTCAGTAAACATTGTAAACATGAGTTTATGGTCTCAATCGCTAGTTTCAAGTCTTCTTCAATACAGCATGATGTTCATTTAGTAAATTATGGTCCCATTTAGAGTCAAATAGACCATAAAGTAGGGTATGCTTTAGGGCGTGACTACCTTGTGATTGACAGGTCGCTACCACGGCGTTGTCCGGTCTGGGAGTTGTCCGAGTTTTCGTCTTAGAACTTTAACCCTTTCACAGTGTGTTTTGTGTCGCTGTTGAGCTCTGTTGGAACACCAAGCATGCACAAGTAACACTGAAGTCCACTGTACGACCCAAAGCTGAACCTCCGCTTGTGTGAGGACTCATAGACGTGGCCCTTCAAACGCAAACTGCTCTTGACATTAACACTCAGTATAACTTTATCACTCACAGGCCAGCTACTAGTGTTCCCCCTCCTCAGTCATCAACATCAGAGGCTGAATTTCATCCCCTGAGGCAATGTAATCCACTCAGCGACCAGCGGCCGTTAGGACCCGAGGCTCATTTTTCATTGGAGTCACTTCTTTTTATAATGGAGCACGTCATTCTCCCAGGCCACAGAAAAGGCAGATACCTCACTTTACTACACCACAGATGAGCGTAGCAGAGCAAAACAGACCCAGCATGCCCAATCCACCCTTACAGATGTTCGTCTTAGACCATGCCCAACACAGGAAGCCATTAAAGAGCAAATCAATCAGTCGGCTCTGTGGAAACCGAGGGGACAAACCTCCATGGAAAGCTTGTGGAGGGGCACATTGCCAGGGGAGTGAGATGCACTACGTAGCTTGTACCAAATATAAATTCATTGCAGGCTCTTGGAAACTTGTGTTTTCATAAACACGAGAACTGGGTGGAAGCGATTTCCCGATTTGGAACGATTCAAATGCAAAGCAGTGGAGCGCACGGACAAAAGAGAAGTGAGAGGAGGAAATAAATAAAGAACTGTTAGCGTCCGCTTTATTTGCCTAGAGGGGAAATATTTTCAAAGCTCATTCTCATCCTCAGAAATTTTAGTGGTGATAATCCTCAAACAACATTCCCCTCAGATTTCTCAACTGAAAGGAATACAAACCATTTTCAAAAGCTTTTTTATGCACAGCTCAAGTGTTCTCATGAATAAAGATGTGCATCGTGGCACTTCTTCTTCTCGGCATGCAGAGATGAACTTGTGCTCAGTCCTGGTTGTTTGTTTCCCTTTGAAGAAGTGAATTCCTTACAAACACAAATTCCTGTGACCCTGCTTCTCTGCTCTCCGTATGTCTTTTTACCAAAGTTGACCGCAACCTGCAGCTCTTGTGATTTAGTTTCATCTGCTTCAATCAGATCCCGTTTAAAGCCACGTTTTATTGTTGTGTGGTCTTTTATCTCAATACTGAGCTGGCAAAGGCAATAGAGAGACCAAGTCCCACCACTTCCGGTGGACAACCATGGGAAAAAATATGCACGGCGAGAGACAAATAATTTTTGGATCCCGTTTGAACTGTGTCATGAATCACACATATAATGTTTGTTGATTTAAAAGATAATTATAAAAGCCAATAAAGTCGCAGTTTGTCCTAAAACTGTTACGTAAAATACGTAATTAGAAAGACTTCACACCCAAAGGTCACGTAAGTGAAGTCTCTCTCGCTGAAGCTACAATGCCTCTGTGTTTCGTACTGACTCACACAAGCAACCGGTCTTGCTGTCCACCAGTGTTGTGTCACTTCCATTTAGTACACTGTGCACGCTATGTACTTACTTGCGTAGTGCGTGAATTTTGACAGGGTAGCGTTGTCTCAAATCGCACATGACCGTTATGCACTTACCCGAAGCTCAGTAGATCAGCAAGTGACAGTCAGCCACGGACATCACGCCATATCAGCAATAATTCAAATCAGACTGATAAATTAACCCAATAATGACTTCTATCCGACTACACTATAGTGCTTAATGGAAAAAAACACATAATTAACCCAATAATGACTTCTATCCGACTACACTATAGTGCTTAATGGAAAAAAACACATATATAACTTAAATTTGTATAGTTCGGTATTCGCTGTTTCAATCGCAACCGCTGCAGCTTCCTCAACCGCCGTTTTCACGATAACGTTACATGTGCGCGTGGAACATAGCTAAGTTAGTTAACTAGCTAGTGTTAGTGACTTATATTGTTGTGACTTATTGTTGATGAGAGATGTAGTTCACTGAGCAGTTACACACAAAACTAAATGAAACTAAATACTAACATTAAATTGACAAACATCGGATGTGTGATTCATGGCGCAATTCAAACGGGATCAAAAAATATTTGTCTCTCGCTGTTGACTACCGTTCGTATTTTTTCTGAAACTTTGCCTCTCCATTAACCTTTTAGGATTTGGCAAAATGCAGCAACAGGTTTTACAAAAAAAAATTAAGTTTCTCTTCCATCATTTGAAATGTATTTCTTCAAGACATTAATTTATTATCACATGTCACTGCCAGACATTTACATGGCGTCTATATAAAGGAGAACCTTCAATCACTAGATATAATCTGTCAAAGGATAACTTTATCCCCATATACCTTAAGTCTCAGTATGTAAAGCTGAGTGAGTAATTCCTTGACTCTAGATTTATGATAGCACCTGTCTGTTAGCACAAGTAAACTGTCCCAGCAGGCATGGGAATTCCCATCAAATCCAGCTCCAGAATCCCCCCAGATCATCAAGCACTTTGTTCTTGCCATCAGCGATAAAGCTCTGCAATCCTCCCCAACCATTATGCTTAATGATCTGCTTAACAAGCCGCGTTACGCCAAAGCTAGCTCCAAGAAGAAAGGCAACTTCAAAAGGCACATATTCCACCATGCTTGGTTTCTGTGTGTCTCCCCCCCCCCCCCTTTTCTCCTTATCGTGCACTGTGGAACTTGTCCGATGCACAGATCTGATAACGAGGGAATTAAATCTCTGCTCTGTGTACGTGGAGTTTCATCTAAGGATTTGTTCGTGTGTGGGTGTGCATACAGTCTGAAACCCTGTCAGTAGTAGTAGTCGTACACAGACTCCTTTCAAATGAAGCCACATCAGTTGATACTAGCCCGGACTTGCCTCCGTCTCATCTTTTATATTTACTGACATCAGTGCCTTAATTAAGAACATCTCAATATTCAGTGATTGCAACATGCTCTGCTTTTTCACAATCATTTGGTGCTAGCAGAGTGTTGGTCTGCTCTGTTGGTATCCTATTGATTTTAGTGCATGAGATGACAAACTCACAATTGTTTCTATAGACATTTGTTCACTTTCAAGACTTCTGCACTCAGTTTTGTATCTAGTTAGCCCACATTCTTAGGCCCTGGAGGCAGGTATTGTTTACTTTCTAGACACACTTGATCGTGGAATCTCAGTGTGTTCTTCTCGGTGTGTGCCTGTGCACATGTGAATGTGCGATCCATATCTCGCGGGCATTGAAGGTCCTTTATTTTTCTCTCTCAGGCTTATTGTGAATTCTCAATGCTGTGATTCATCATTTGTTGTCTCTTCCTCAGCACGTCTGAACCCACAAGGTTGAAGTATTCACATCCCCGTCCCCGCTCAGCCCTGCACTAATTGAGAAGACACAGCAGCCGCAGCATCAGCAGGTTAATTTCTTGTTATTCATATTTATGTGGAGGGGAAGAGGAGGTTCACTTTGTTTCAGTCCTGTCATTCACACTGGCTTCTCAACTGTCGGACACTCACTGGTTTGTTGTTTCGACAGTGCTCTTGCTCATCAACATGCTATACATCACTGTACTCTGTCCATATGAATTATTCAGTATTATTACTATGCAGGTACTGTATGTAAAATGCTTTTTTTTTTTGCCCACACTAAATAGGTTTAAGTTTTAAGGAGTTCAATCATTACAACTGTAAATCATAGATGGGTCCACTTGGACTCAAGGATGAACTGATTAGAATTTGGTGGTCAAAGGTCAAAGTTCACTGTGACCCCACAAAACATGTTTTTGGCCATAACTCATATAAATTCATATGCTAATTATGAGAATTTTAACAAACATGGATGTAAACTGCAACTTGACTGGTTGGTGGAGGCATACAACCACGAGGTGGTAATTCTAGTTTCACAATTTTTTGAAATCTTGTAGACAAACCGAATAATTCCACCCATGTAAATTGTATGGCATATTTTTAATGCAATAGCTTGAACTTTCAGTGATCACTACTGCATCTTACTTTGACTGTCCTTTCAAAGATTTCAGACTAAACTCCCAACAATACATCTCTGAAGCATATATTCCCTAAGTGCTAACTGAAAGGTACTACTGCCTTGGCTGCCAACAGTGTGCAAACACTCATCATGTTAGTCCACCACAAGCCATGTGGCACTGAGCCCTGCTCATCTCTTTGGCCAAGTCCCATGTGTGCCGGTCCGTGAGCTGAATCTGAGGAGAGTTCTTTAAAAAAAAAATTGAAATTTTGAATTATTTTTTTTTGAAATTTCACCTTACCAGTTTGTTTTTGTAAGCATACAAGATATACATTTCTGAAGTTCACTGAAACACTATCAATGTAACAAATTCATGCAATGCAAATGCAGTCTGCAGTAATCTCTTGATGTGGGCTACTCCTGTGTAGTGTCTGACTGTGCAGCACAGTGTAATCCTCTGGATGCGAACTGAAATCTTCCAACTTGCTTTTCCTTCACTTTCAGTATGATTTGCAGGCAAGGATTTGTCATGCTTTCTGAATTGAGTGTTAGAAGATTGCTTGGAGGACACAGTTTCCCTCCACTAGTTTCATTTCATAATTGGGACTGAGACGTAGTGGGAGACCTGCCAGACATCTGCCCAACATGGTGTATTAGCAACGACTGTGCAGGGGATCGGCTTGTTTACAGCTTGAAACCATAAACCTGCAAACATACATTTGTTCCTCCATTCTGTGGCCTGAAACTGGAGATATGTGACGCTACGGAACTGTTTTTATGTTTTCACTTGGCCACAAAATGTTTAGCTGCTGAAATGAAACAGGACGTCAAGACGCTTTTCATCTTCTTTTTGTTCGGCTCTTGTAAACACTGCAGCCATACCAAAGCTGGCATCCACAAAGTGTGTTTCTCATCAGCAGTTTACACTTTGCATATGGTGGATTGTGGTTCTCACATTGCATTCCCTGGAATAGATGAAACGAAAAAGACGCCCATCAGAGGATGTTTGCAATGTTGTCGAGTTTGACATGAGAGGGAAAAACAGAGGTACAGTGTAAAAACAAGTCTGGCCTCAATATACCCCACAAAGCTAAAAAAAAAAACCCTGGAGTTGTTTGTGCACAAAACGAGCATTTGGATTGAAGTTGATTTAGTGTGGTGACCACTTTCTACAGCTCTTTGAAAACCAGGCTCAGGCAACTCTCAAAAGAAAACGCACCACCTCCAAATGTAAAGAAAACGTTATAATTTTATTTGTTCTGTTCCAGCCCAATAGAGAAAACTTGCTGTTTAGGGGCCTCGTTTGAGCTCTGTGCTCCATATCGTCCTCCGAGTACGTACAGAATAGCGCTGATGCTCCTTTACCATTAGCAGCTCTTTTTGAGTTTGAGTCAAATGTGCTGTCATAGTCGGCCCACAACAGAGACGCATCTCAGGATGATTCCCACAAACCGCCACACTGGGTGGGGACATTGTTTCATGGCGGGAAGTGTGGCAACGCTGGCCAGCAATGCTCCGGCTTCTGGCTTTTTTCCTGGTCTGTGATGAGTTAATGTGAAGATATTTCTGACTTGGAAGAAGGATGACGGTGATGATGTTAGCCATGATGTCCTTATCTTTGTTGGCAGTAAAGGTTGAATGAGAAAGTTGAGTTGTACAGCCTTCCAGTCAGTGAGGAATGGACATTCAGTAAGAACACTGTAGACTATATTTTCCAGAAGCGTGTTACAGTTGTGCTTTGTAGTTTTTGTATGTGATAAAGACTTATGGCTTCTTAGAGGAATATCCCATTGTGGCTTAAATTAAATGAAAAATACATTTTCCAAGTTTTAATCATGTGTCCCTGTGTTAATTGTAAAAAAAACAGTATCCGAGTATCAAAATCTGAGACAATCCCTGTTTTTTTCTTTGTGGAGCCAACAGTCCTCTGCTCTGTAGCTCCATATCGAGCTAAACTCTAAGCCTGTCTACTTTTTAGCGGCCCAATCAAATGCGAATGATTTGATATGAATCCCTCTTGTAACTGTACACCTCTTAAATATTCTGTTTCACTATGAGATATGTCACAGTACAGCAGTTACAGTAGAGAAGGTCTAACTTCTGTTACATGAGGACTTTAAATATATTATTACCAGCTGCGACAGCGACGCAGCAGTGTCATCATGGCAAAATGTGGTCTTGGAGGCACCTACTGTAGCGGGAACTACCACAGAGGTGGTTTGGAGTACTTTGCCAGGTGTTTAAATTTCTATCTATCTGTGGACAGATTGTGTCACGCGATAGTGTCGCAACCGTGACTTTACAGATGTGTAGTTGAGATCAAAATGTAGGTCAAGTTCGAAGATGGGTGTGGTGCGAGCAAGGGCGCCGTAACACACACTTTACGCCCCTGGCCCGATTTGGCGTTACGGCTGGTGTGTTCCCATCGCAAGATGGTCTTTAGTCATTTTTATCATGATGTTTTCTGCAATTTTTCAGCAATACTGCTGCTGCTGCCACCCTGTTTCAAATACATTCACTGCATCACCCAATAAATCAGTCACTTTTATAGGATTTCCCAAAAATGGAATGATCACTTATGCAGAGACCAGGCTCTGGTTTACAAGGACCGAGATGCTTCAGGTTTGGGTTTTGGTTTGGGTTTTGTAACTTTTGAGGCCGTTGGTATTTTTGCCCCTTTGAGGCTGGAGGACAAGGCGCAGGAAACATGAATGGCTGCGTCCACTGTGGTTAAATGATGGCTACCGGGTTGATGTTTTGCCAGCAATTCTCATCTTGTGCTCAAGAGTTTACTCCTCCTCTCCTCTTCTGTTCAAACTGGACAAACAAAACATCACCAGTTCTAGTTTACTTGTTTCTATATTTTGTTATTCATGTTATGGACTCATCTGTATTGGTATAAAAGGATAAAACAGTTATTTTAATATAATTAATCATCACAGTCTGGGTGTTATTTTCATAGGTTTGGCCATCATTCCTATTTGTACGCACCAAGTTAACTGCTAAGATCTCATGGCACGGTGGCGACATTGCCCAAAAGAAATCTGACAGGACAAGGAACACGGTCAGACATGTTTTGAACAAGCCCCCAGGTTAGCCAGGAAGAGAAAACACAGGCAAACAGTAAACTTAATACTCAAACTGTCCATTGTAAACATCCATCTCAGTTTACAGACAGTCTTCCTGGTTCAACTTTGACCTACTAACGTACTTCAGACAGATAGATAGATAGATAGATATATAGATAGATAGATAGATAGATAGATAGATAGATAGATAGATACTTTATTGACCCCGAAGGAAATTTAGGAGTACTATAGGTGTGAACACTGTGTAATGTGGGATTATTATAGACAGATTTTCAGTTTTACCACCAACTACAAACTGTCGGCCTGTTTACTAGCTGTCTGATTGTCGCACTGCTTGTGCTCCTTTCCCATTGGATTTTGTTGTAGCTTGCACCGTGTTCCCAGATCTCTGCAATTACTTTAGCGACTGATAGAAAAAGACGCATAAAATATGACAAGGATATGACCCAAGTTGTAATAAACTGTAATGAACAGTTTCTGATAAACCTGATAAATATGTTGGTGTGTACCCAAACATGTTCCATCCTTTCTCTGCCTGTTTTTTTCTATTATTTCTCCTTCTGTTTCTGTCTCTCTTTTGAAGGAGATAAAGGCTGAGCAATGTTACAATAAGCATTCCAGAGGGTGTCACCCACCCGGAGCCTAATTAGAGACCCGGGAGGCCGAGCAAGACGGATGACTGCTGTGTGTGTCAGCGAAGAGAGGCGGAGGAGGAGGGGTTGTGGTGCTGCAGCGGCTGCTGGTTACGTGCAGGTGGCTGGATGTAAACGTTCGCTTTTATCTTGGCTTTGAACACGGGGCAGGCTCAGGGGCCTGCACAGGTGTGTGTGTGTGTGTGTGTAGGGGATCGGAGTTGAGAGAAAAGATGGTGGTTGGGTGGGGGGTTGTTACTGGTACAGATAGGGCCAGAGGCAGTCATTTGTCAAGGGGAGCCCACTCCAACAAAGCTTTGCTGGGGTCAGAGAGTGACACCATAATGTGTGTTGTGTTGTGTGCGCAACCACTAATGATGTGGATCATATAGACACTGATGTGGCCGCGTGGGGGTTGTTGGCCGGGTCGTACAGACTTCAGACAACAACCACATGCTTCGGTTGAGTAATCGCGTTGACTCACTGCGTCCCCCCCATAGGAGCAGACGCGAGAAGTTGTGCGTCAATGTGTGTGCCAGGGCGTTTTGTTTTGAATTAATGTAATGAGCCAAGCGATGGCGGAGATTATTTTGGCACTGAGGTGAATGATCTGGCCAGCAAACAGTGACTCAGAGGTGATGTCAAAGAGGGAGATAAACTAAGCATCCTTCTTCTTGTCACGTTGCTGCCAAAAACAAGGGGAAAAAAAGGTCTTTTCATCAGGGTGCAAGACAGACGTCCCCAATTCCCTGAATTTAGCGTCAGAAGCGAGCTGGAACATACTATTTTTTAAGGATCGGTTCATCCAATTTACCAAAGAACCTTTTTTATCACTTAGTTTTGTTTTAAAGCCGCAGGTTTTAAGATATTTGTCTGAGCTTTCTGCTGCCTTCCCAACATTGCGGTTGAAAAAGTTCCCTTTGCTCCCTCTGTTTTGTCCAACCAACAGTTGAAAACTCAAAGATATTCAGTATACTGACATGAAAAAGCAGCAAATCGTGATTCCGTACTCTAGTGTGTAAATCAAACAATTCATTGATTATAAAAATAGTTGCATACAGTGAGGTCTGTGACTGATAGTGAATAACCAGGAAACTGCTTCTGTAAAGACACGATTTTGTTGAGTTTTTAAACGTCAATTTTATTGTTGTGAGCACCACAAATTAATTTCCATTCACCTTTTATTGTACTGAAGTGGTGGCAGAAATGTCAAAAGAAAAATCTGCATGATTTGATACGACTACAGGAAAGAGGGGAAATAACTGACCCTTTAACTTTTGTACCTCTCTCTCAGATGAGATAAAATTAAATGGCGTGTCAAAAGACTTTATAGCTTCAGGTACAATGCAACCAAAGATTCTCTCGGATGCCAAGAAGGAGAGAGAGCACAGCGCAGAAGAAAAAATACTTTTGACCACAAAGGAGAGAAATGTGGCATTAAAATTCAGGGCAAGGCGCTCATGTTTACCCAAGAGAAAACAAGGACATGTCATAGTCTTGGCTCCTGAATTTGTGAATTCAAAGCATCTGGGCCAACTTCTAATTCAGCTATGCATAACTTCCCATTGGCAGGCAGGTCAGGGATGCCAGAGTACTTTCTAACACATCTCAGTGGATTATTCTTGCTGTGACCTCCACCCTCCGTCTTGCATAACAAAGCAGGCAGGACACACCGGCAGGGCGAAAGGCTCAGCTCCTGCTGCGTGGCCACCCACGATAAAAATGTACACCCATGGTACCGTGAAGAACTCTGGATACTCGTTATCTGATGTCCTCGACAAAATGAAAAACAGTTGGACTGTCTAAAAGGCGAAATGCCAAAAGAATTAAGTGTGAATGTCGTGTGCCGAGTTTTATCTGGAGAGAGCAAAAAGACAGAACAGAATTACAGTAACTCCAGCAGACCACAAGGAATGTGGCCAGGCGGCGTGTACAGACAAGCTCAACATGTGATCGCACACACACACACACACACACACACACACATGTACACAGACCCACGCGCACACACGCAGATAAAGAGAGAGAGACAAAGAAGACAAAGGAAGCCTTGCTACCACAACTGCACAGCATCACAGACTGATAGCAGGGACGATGGGAGGTAATGACAGGACTCCATTTCTGGTTAATTTTCATATGGACACAGTAGTTAATATTCAGTCTGAGGGCACTAAGACTGCTTTGTATGAGCACACACATACTAAATAATGTTATTACACGGCTTTGTTGAATACTCGATTCTGATCGGTCAGTCACAGCGTTCTATTTCTTAATAGAAGACCGTTGCTATGTATAACAGACCGCACAGTTCTGATAGCGGGCTCTGGCGGACCTTTTTTGTGTGAAATTATTGATTTCTTAAGTAAGTAGCCGTGTAATAAGTGGTATAATGTACAGCGAGCCGGTCATTATTGTGAAATAAACCCCAACAGGGCGATGCGGCAACCAAATGCGAAGCAATTAGGGCTGTCAATTGATTAAAATATTTAATTGTGATTAATCGCAAATTTCAAATTTTTTATCTGTTCAAAATGTACTTTAAAGGGAGATGCATGCTGTAATGTTAAAAAACTTTATTTCCCTCATACTGTCTGCCTGAATATGCCTTTATTTACCGTCCATCTGAAACGCTCCGTTTTAGCTAATTTCAACGGAATTGCAATGGAATTGCGTTGCTAGGCAACAGCTTGGGTCCATGTTTACTTCCTGTCAGCTGACGTCATTCACGTACACTGCAACCGGAAATAAACTGGGACACGTTTAGAGTGTTTACGTTTAAAACTGTGAATGTACTATAGATTGTATATTTGTGACATCACAAAATTACAGAAATCCTGACAGTTTGTTTTAAAGGCACAGTTTCTGAATACGGGGCGGGCTGTGTGTATTTTTCCATGGATTGAGCATTTAGATTCTTTCACAGTACTTATACAGCACTTAAACCTGCTTTATAATAAATAGACATGAAAATCTCACTTTTTATAATATGGGATGTTTAGGTTGCAAAGTACTAGAGTATAGCTGCAAAATAAAGTACAATATTTCCCCCTGAAAGGTTGTGGAGCAGAAGTATAAAGTAGCAGAAAATGAAAATACTCCAGGAAAGTACCTCAAATTGTACTAAAGTACAGTACTTGAATAAATATACTTTGTTATTGATGGGATATTTAATGGGATATGTAATGCATATAATGACAGAGAGTTACTTTAGACTGAAAAGGTTAGACATCTCACTAAACTGTCAGTGTGGTTAAATTATAATAAATCTTTTTCTCTCGAACAATCTCAGTCTTTCACTGTAATATAAGTGCAGGTTTTACCAGCCAGTAGTATCTCGAGGCCACACAGTTACATTTCTCTAAAGGGCACACGTCATGCTAGATTACTTTCCCAGTGCATCCCATCTCAACCCCGTCGGTTTTGGCAA
Source organism: Sebastolobus alascanus (assembly GCA_916701645.2). Taxonomy (NCBI): domain Eukaryota; kingdom Metazoa; phylum Chordata; class Actinopteri; order Perciformes; family Sebastidae; genus Sebastolobus; species Sebastolobus alascanus. The sequence continues at coordinate 1,493,076 of CAKAOJ020000111.1, forward strand.
AATAAATGTTGGGCCTTTTTTTTTTTCTTCAAGAGTGGTGAGCTCATACTGGGTTTTCTATTTTTAGGCTGGCTGTGTTTGGCGTGGACTCTCCTTCAAAGTGCTGCATGATGCGTGCAGTGAAACACACGAGGGCGCTGTTTCACACTTAAGATGACAGTCTGAAATGGCAAAGAGGTGAGAAGCACCGTCAGTGTGGTTCCACACACACACACACACACACACACACACACACACACACACACACACACACACACACACACAGTGCACCTGTTTCTATCCAGTGAGTAAGATAAGAAAAGCTTCAATAGACACATGTGAAGGGAAAGTCGTTCAAGGAGTATAATTTGGATTTTTTTCACATCCTGATTTTATATTCTAATCTGCCGAGTTTCCATTTATGCCGACATATCGGCAGCTTTAAAATGAATACCTGAAATATAACCATAATCTGCTCATTTGCATTAGTTTGCAGCTCAGTTTAGAAGTAAACACTTCGCCCATTTCTTTGAGTTAGAATGATCTAATAACTAACTGTGGGCATCAACAACTCACTCAAGTCTCTGATTCCCCAAATTGCCCTGAGGGACTTACTTCTATTAATTTAAATCTTAGCCAGACAAATACATAAAAACACATATTAATGTTTTGTGATCTGTCTTTGATCACAACTCCAGCCGCAAGAACAAAAAATGTAATTTCTTTTTGAAATGCTTAAAGGTCTTATTGATAACATGTTTATGTTGACGAATATTTTTTGAAATATAATACATCTACAGAGCCTATTGAAACGTGCCGAAGTAAAAGAATGGCTTTTCCTGGAAAAAATTATTATGATTTTTAATTAATCATGGCGGGTCCAAAATGAGTGTTCTCTTTATATCTGTGGAAGGTATCTGACGTTTGGTTCCCACTTCTGACAAGGCTTGTGAGCCAATAGTAAAACGACGTTGGTATCACATGGCATCTCTGGGTCGTCGGTTAGTGTGGAAAAAACGGATAAATGGTTGAGATTGACGGTAACTGCCTGGCAACGACTTGTTGTGAAGTAAATGCAATGGAACGGGGGAGGGAGAATGCAGCATCTAGTGGCTGAATGTTATCAGTAGCACCTTTAACAAGTAGAGTAATTTCCCAATAGCCTCATCCACGTCTTAATGAATCTCTATTGTATTGAGCCACAGGGCTACCTACTGTAACCACTGCTCTACGAGGATCATGAGCAAATCCTTCTCACTCACTTCCTTCTCTTCCATAATGTAGCTATTAAAATGATGTATTGCTGAAGTCCTTTGACTTGCCTTTGTGTGCAGTTTAGTATTGAGTATGTCGTAGCCCAGGGGTTTCCAAATGTAATGGACCCCCAATTAGATTTAGACCCCAACATAAAAACCAAGACTGTACTCCCATATATAGAAGGGACTTATTGTGCGTCTCATGGCATGTTTACAGTGGACTGTCATACTTTATGGTAGTTCTGATCTCCTGTAGCATCACTTCTGTGCCTATAATATATAGGGATGTATGGTGCTTAAAGCTGCAGTGTGTAGAATTGGAGCAAATATGATTAAAAAAAGTTATTTCTATAAAACGGTCACTATATCCTGACAGTAGTGCATGAGACAGGTAATCTGAAAAAAATCATGTCCCTCTGTGTCCTCCGGTGCTCCTAATGGCATCTGCAAGATTTCACAGACCGGAGGAAGAAAAACAATCAGAGCCGAGCTGGAGTCTGCCGTCTCTGAGCAGCTGTCAATCACTCGCAAACTCCGATCAAACGGAGGCAACTAGGCAGCGCTGATCAAATATGAATCAATATTCTGTTACTGTAATGCCTATTTCTCGCATAAAATGTTTTCAGAAACATCTTGTAGTGTACTGTTTAGCTGTAAAATGAGACCGTTTGTGACTCGGCAGCCATGTTGAGATCAGTTGAGGAAATACCAAGCACTGCCCACCAGCCGGAGCACAGCCAATAGGAACGCTCAATAGGAACGCTCTCTCTCTGAAATGTCCCGTGATTGGCCAAAGTCTCCTGTCACGGGCTAGATTTTTTTAAAGCGTGAAAACAGAGGAGGTGCCGAAGTTCACTCAGAACACTCGAATTACAATATACTAAAAGATTATTATGAAATTTTTGCCCAATGATGCTAAAAATATTATGCCTACTGAAGCTTTAAAGTTAGTTATTATTACCATATGGAATAGCTTTGGAATGATATTCCTGCCTGTTTGTTTTTTTTTAGTTTTGCTGTAATATTATCCGGTTATTGCTGTGGGAATATGCTTTAAATCCATTCTTTAAAGAGGGAAAATCCGTTTATTAACCTGCTGTTCATTGCACCACTGAGTCCACCCTCCAACCCCAGCAGCGCCACCCTCTCTCCCTCTCTCCCTCCTCCTCCTCCTCCTCTGTTCTTTCTGCTGCTTCCCCAGCGCTGCAGGTTGAATCTATTGCCCCCTATTTCCTGTCACATGGGTTGGAAATAGGATCCCTGCTTTCTACTATCTGTTCCCGTCTCTGTGGTGTCAGTGTAGTAGAAGCTGTGGGACCTGCCTTGAAGTTCAGGGACTTTTAACGCCGGCTAAAGAGCGACTCCTGCACAGACCCGGACAGACAGTCAGTGAGTGAGTCCGCCAGCCCGCCGGTCTGCGCATCCGTCCGTCTGGCTGCACTTCACCTGAGAGACACTTCCGACTCTTTAATCACACGATGGATTCCTGGACAGCCACATCTGCTCTTCTTCTCGCTGGGGTTATTTCTTCTGCGGCGTTTAGTGTTTTCGACACCGGTGAGTGAAACTTTTTTTTTTTCCACTCGCCTTTTTCCGAGAATGTGTCCCGATGAATATCCGCGAAGCGTCTCCAAAGTTGCGCACCGGACAGGCTGTTATGATCCTGTCATACATTGCACACATCCGAATTTATTTGAATGTTATTGTGATATTTTTTCCCATTCGCTATCGGACATGTCACTGCATTGCAGTCGCAGTAACTTCATTCATAGTTCAGTTTGGTCCAAATCCCACTACGACACTGTTTCCCAAAGCTGCCTGATGTCTTCACTTGGGGGTGTTTACAGAGGGCGGCCGAAGCGAATAGGAGAAATCGTTTTGTTTTGTTGTTCTGTGAGTTGACTGTCTAGTCTGATTGGACTACAGTTTGCCGTGTTAACCTCCACACCTACAGGGTAAACACTTGTGTGCCAAACCGTATCCAAACGGTGTCCTCAGACCTGTAGAGTCCCCGTGGCAAAGTCTGACGAAAACAGGGGTCCGTGTAAATCTGGAATGGGCTAAGAAGTCATCTGGAGCCGCGATGTTATGTTTCTCTGAAAGCGTTTTAATCAAGGAGACGTCGGCTTGTAACCCAAACCAGCAGCTTTTACGCACTCGACTCTCCCAGCACATCCTGCGCCTCCAGTCCTGTGTGTGTGTGTTTACCTGTTCTACATCAGCTGTTTTGTATCTGATCAATCACATTGCAGTCTTTTTGATTGGTCATTTTTAACAGTTATGGCTGAACATCTTTATGATGTCTCAACCTTCATCATAATAAGCCTATTACTGTAATGCTGCACTGCATTACTGGCTATTGTGTCTTTAATTGAACCATAGAGACATCACCCCCCCTGAAATGAACTGGGCACCCTCAGCTCAGTCATCTGATCTGATAGCATCCATTTAATTTACCATCAAATTCCCATTAATACGCAGGGACATGCCTGCGTCTGTCTGCAGAACTTCAAAGTTACAGCCATTCAAAGCTGAATATTTTTGTTTGAATGTGAATACCTAATAACGATGACCACACAAACCGAGCTTCTCCCTGCTGTAATTTGTGCCGCGTTTCATGTCGGAGCAGCAAATCCTCATGCTTTCCTTTTTAATTTTTTTGTCTCTTAATTATACCCTTGGCTTTCAAATTAGAGGGTCCACCATCTGGGCTAGTGCGTAAGTACTCCCATGTGTACCTATGTATTAACAAAGTATTTAAAGCAATGGTATTCCCCCTCATAACACTGGGGAGAGAAAAAAGAAGGGCCAAGTTTAGTTTAAGTCAGCTGTGCCATATTTACTGTACAGTAAAACAATAATTTCATGCGTCTACAAGAAGTCAGTCTCTCGTTGTGAATGCGAAGACTGTTTGATGCTCTCCTGGCTCTGTTTTCCCCTAATATGTTTGTGTGACTGTGCAGGTCAAACTGAATGTGAATCCCAACAACACTTAAAGGAAAAACCCTAAATCCCTTCTGCACTTATAGTACAGACTGTTAGTTCAGCTTTTTTTCTTACAATCACAGATTATTTGCTAAATGTCTGGAGATACAATAAGCAGAAAACGGCACATATATGTTGAATGTGAGTGGAAAGATCAGTTATTTAGTGTCAGCGTCAAAGAATAAGGGCGTATTTCCAGACATACGGTTTTGTGCTCCTGTTTAACAGGAGGAATTAGAGGAGATTAAGTTTGTGGTTGATTGGTGAAAGGCATTCTGGTAAATGTAGGAACCTCAGGGGGAAAGTGGACTCACTGAAGCAAGCGGGGCTGCGAATACCTCCCTGGATTGCGCTGAACTAGTTGATGTGGATATTATTATAAGTGTGCTACCACGTTATTCTTGTGGTTTAGCATCGTCCAGATATGAATGTGAACTGTATCAGAAGAATCCCGGGCATGTCTGTGATGTTATTCAGAAGTACAATCTGGGCGTGTGCAAATATGAATTCTTAAACACAGCGTGATTTGCCTTTAACTCTCTCAAGCTGGGTCGTGCAGCAGCTTATTAATGCTCTGCAGAAAGCCAGCCGCTGTTGCTTTTGTGACTAGTGTCTAAAACAATTATACTGGAGTGCTTTCCCTGTCCTGGTAGACTGCAGCATCGCATCCAGCAGAAGTGGATTAACAGCAAAAGTGTTTTTCATCTTGCTCTGAGGGATAATAATGCGCTGAGTGATGCCGGTATATGCACAGTGGTGGAATGTAACTAAGTGCATTTACTCAAGTACAAATTTGAGGTACTTGTTCTTTTATGAGGGATGCACCGATACCGGATCTGATAGGCCGATACTGACTCAAATAGCTGGATCGGGTATCGATGACAATGGGGCCGATCTATTCAACTCAATTCTGTTTGTATACTATATACATTATATACTGGAATTTTAATTCTTGTTTAAGTTTTGACCAGTTTGTTGCTGCATTAAAAAGGTTTACACCTGAATTGTAATTCCTGTTAATTTTGAAGATTTCTTTATTCTAATAATAAATAACAATTCTATAAATTTATATCTATGTAAAATAAGAATTGTTGTGTTTTCGTGACCTTAGAATGAGCCGTTTATATATACATAGGGAGCGGGTCGTCTTCACGGAGTCAGCCATGTTGCTCCACCATGTGTCTACAGTAGCCCAGAACGGACAAACCAAACACAGTTTGGCCGGTGGTAACATTACTCGCTCCCGTCGCCGCTGCTCTCTCTCTCTTGCTTCATCACTCACTTCCCACGTACACCCACACTCTACTCTTACAACAACTGGCTCTAGATAGGGCCATTCGCGTCTTCGCGTCGGCCACCGTAGCAATCCTACACGCTCGTCACACGGGAGTTGTAATCTGCAACCTCACCGCTAGATACCGCCAGATCCTACACACTGTTCCTTTCAGTAAAGGTTCTTCTTCCACCCCTGGGTATGCACACACGGAGTGAAAATGTAGCTAAGGGTTAGAGATGATGTGTTGGTAGTAGCTGGAGCAGCTAAGTGCCTTTATGCAACCTATAAATATGAGATTGGGCTCTTCTTCCATACAGCACACTTCATGCTCCCAGTATAGAGCGTTAGTTACTGTAACCACCGACCCTTACCTTTAATGTATACGATTTCTCTTCCACCTGAACTCAGAGGCTTTATAAAGGAACTCATCCAGACTCCCACATGCTTATTTTGTCTGCTGTTGCTCACTTGGCAGCTGCTTCAGTCCTTCACACAAATGTACACACAAGTGGAAGCTGAATCCTGTCAGAGCTGTCAAGATGAGGCGTAATTGAGTTGCTCTGTAAGCCGGTAATGATGTAGCTCACGGTGTTGTTGTCGTGAACAAGCTCGAGCTGGTTAATCAGCGGGGGAATTATTTTGTGCTTGATGATCCTGGTATCCATGACCGGCCTCACTGGCAGGTTGATGAAGGGGGCCAGTGGTTAGAGTCCTACATGTATGTCTTTTGTTTGGGTAAATTGTGCATCTTTTTGAGGTTGAGGCAGCATGAAGTGTTGCTAGGTGGCTCATCTTTAAAGTGATCCTTTTTAAATTCAGTAGCAGGGTGAGCAAGCTGTTTTCCTGTTAGCACATGCAGAGAGATAAACTAACCGACAATCTATCTTCGCCACCCGGGATCGGGGGATGATTAAAGGAATAGTTTGAAATTTTGGGAAATATACTTATTGGCTTTCTTGCTGAGAGTTGGATGAGAAGATCAATACCACTCTCATGTCAGAGAGTGGTATCAATCTTCTCATCTACCTCTCCGTCAGAAAGTGAATAAGCGTATTTCTCGGAATGTTTCACTACTGCTTTAACAGTGTAGGGGTGAATTAGTGATTTAGAGGTTCACAGTGCAAAAAAAGGTAAGCAACAACTGATCTGTCTGTTCCCACTTTTTGCAGTTATGAATAACAGCAAGTGGAGTCACAACCGGTGTATCGCTGGACTTTCTGTCTATTACCTTTTAAAGGAAAACAGTTAGCTTTGGTTGTGGCTGAGGCTTGAAAAGGGCACGCTGTGACATTTTGGCATTATGGAATGCACTCTCATTATGTGATCACAGAAGACAGAGCTGTCAGAGATAAGGCCAAATGAAGAAAACATCAGGTTAATATCAGGTTGTGTTCGACCAACTGAATCTTGGACTGATCGGAGGAGGCAAGAGGTGCCTTATGGGCTTTCTTTTCATCTGCAGTCTTTGCCAAGTCTCTCTACTTAACTAGACATGCATGAAATAACTTGTAAGGCCACAGTGGGAAGATTTGTAAAGGCTGCGCTCTGTGCAGCGAGGTATCTTATCAAAACTAACTTGCCGCAGGTAAATCAGCTCAATTATTTCCAGACCAAACTGGAGGTTTTTTAAGCTTTTTACTCTCATTCAACGCTGGCACTCTTCTTTCTTCCTTGAAGCACTGCAGGCACCAAATAGAGTGATGGGGAGGATGAATGACAGCGTGTGTTGGGATTTCTTCTTTGTAGCCTGACATGCATATAAGCTGCTGCATAAACTGGCAACCCTCTGTTTTATCTGGCAACCCCGCTCTCTTTCCTGCTCCCTGTCTGATCGCTGTCCAGCAGGGCACGATGTTGGCCTGGACTCTGTCAGAATCATCGCGCTCGGCCGCAGACGGAACTGGGAGTCGCTGTGTGGGCGAGGCGAGGCGGCGGAGAGCGTAGTTTAAAACTCTGCACGAACTCCTGACACAGTAACTCGCTCAGAGGTCTGGATTGTAGTTTTTGATGCTGCCAACAGCCGTGCAGCTTCTGTGTTCACCAGGTTGACGTGTGATTGATAGGAGTCTACAATACATGTTATTTTCAGATGTTTGGCTTAACATCAAGTCAGAGCGCGTTGACTGTGTGTGTTTTTGTGTGTGTATATACTTACCTCTCTGTGAAAAGCTGTAGAAAGGATGCCAGAAGCTTTTCAACATTTCCATGTATGCAAGTCCAGTATGTCTGTGTGAACATTTCTGCTTCTGTACCTGCCCACGTGTGTAGGGCTGCAACATACAATTATCTTTATTATCAATTATCATCTGTTGAGGTTTAATTATTCAATTTGGAAACTGCAGTTGAGAGAACTATTCCACCACAAGGTCCATTTAGTCTTCTGGAGCTTTTGATCATATCACCTGACCAACTCCATCAGGAGATGGAGAGTTGTCATGGAATTGTAGATGTTAAAATTTCCTTTTTTCTGAAGACTTTACGGACTTCTTTTCCGTTTTGGATTAAAAACCGAGGTTCAAAGTTTATTCTGTTGATTATTTTTTTTCTCAATTAATAAGTCTAAAAATAGTGAAAAATGGGCCCCGGGGTAACATCTTCAAATGGTTTATTTTCTCCAAAAACCCAAAGACGTTCAATGCAAAATGATATAAATCAAAGAAAAGCAGCAAATTCTCACATTTAGGAGGCTGAAAACGCTCATTTTGCCGTTTGATTTTATGACAATCGAGTAACAATTTAAAGTGCACATCCAAAACCGTTGTAGGCAGGTGCTGGACCAATAGAAGACAGCAATGAAAATATTGGGCGGCTGTGGCTCTGACGGTAGAGCGGGTCGTCCACTAATTGGAAGATCAGCGGTTCGATCCCCGCTAGTCCATTTACCATAAATAAAGGTCCGCACACTGTAGCTCCCTGAAGTGCATTCTGAAGAAGAGCATTTGCTTGAAACGTCACTTGTGGATGTGCTAATACATTGCACTTAAGGGAACTACAGTGCGTGGACCTTTATTTATATTTTCAGGACACGCGAGAAATGAATTAATCAGCTCATAATTTCAGCACTACATGTGTGTTTTTGAGTGAAATTCAAATGTGAGGCAGCTGTTGCCAGCTGGAGCCTCTATAAACCTTCAACGTTCCTGCTTTTGATTTTAAAGGGGCCACGTCCAGAGCCAAACCCTGAGGTCTCACATCCTCTAACTGATGCCCCTCCTCCCGCACACACACACACAAACACACACACACACGCGCGCACATACATACATACACACACGAACAACTGTCTGTTTTTGCCCAATCCACAACTCTCCCTCACACAGCCAATCGCCCTCTCCGCCTCGACTTAATCCACTCTGAACTTGTAAACGCAGTCCATACAGTGCAGTTTATCACTGGTCTCCAGCAACCTTTCTAACCCCTGAGACAGAGGGATCTTTGTGAATGTATGTGTGTGTGTGTGTGAGACAGAGAGAGGTGCTCTGAATAGTCTGCCTAGGAAGATAATAACAGACCATCTTCAGCCACGATCTGAGGAAACACGAGCTTGTGCTGGCAGAGGTGATCGCAATGGAGCGTTGGTTTGAGGAGAGACAGCGGGTTCTTAAAGAGTTTAACATAAGGGCTTTCGGTGTGCGGGTAAACCCTCTGTGCTCAGTGTGGGGAGTGTCAGAGGGCATTATGGGAAGAGTGTGCATGGGGTCGGGGTCTGGGCCTCAGATGTGGGCCTTGTGGGCCCTCCCGCTTTTCCGGTTCAGAGATGGAGATGGAAACCTCTCCTCCCCTTGTGAGCTTCTGTGCTGCAGACGCAAGTTCAGACAAACCACCGAGGTAGATTGGTATAGTACTGTGTGTGTGTGTGTGTGTGTGTGTGTGTGTGTGTCAGGGCTGTGTATTGGCAAGAATCTGGTGATACGATACGTATCATGATACAGGGGTTACGATTCAATTTATTAGGTTACTGTAAGTAAGGCGATATATTGTGATATTTTAAATCTAATTTTAGGAAAACTGTCATAGTATAAAGAACACACCACCATATGCATAAAATCTGAGTTAAAAAAAGTTTACTATTTTATGCAATCAGAATAGTGGGATCTGCATTTGCATTTATTACAGTCCCTGTAACATCCAACATCATATTCAGACTACGGAGCCTCCATGTTGTTGTTTCATAAATATAGGCGCAACTCAACCCGTTCCGTGCAACGTGATTGGTTGATGCCTTTATTCGATGCGAAAGCTCAGAAAAATCAACCTCATTCCGAAAAAATAATGACGTTGCTTTTTCGCCGTGTAATATTTGCATTCTGTGAAAGTACTCATGATAAAACAACAGTTCGAAAAAATATATTGACGTGTGAATTCCAATGTGTAAAGGCCTTAAGAGGAAACATCAGTTTTGTAGCTGTTCTCTTTTTTCGGACTTTTGAGACAATGTGAGTCCTTTGCCTTTCACTCAAGGGCATGCAAAAGTGTCTGCATCAATCACAGGGCAGAACAATCTACCGGAGACACATGGTTGCTTTTACTGCCTAGTTTCTCATCACTCATTGGGATCATGCGTAAGCTGACAAAAGGGCTAATCTCCCTAAAACTTTTGTACACGCTGTAAAACTTTATACTCCTTTTAAATGTCCTGTAAGTTGCACGCAGGTTCAGTCACTGTGTCCTAGTTGTTTTTACAGCAAACCCAGTCAGCCTGTCTCCTCTTTGTGTTGTGTCCATGCACAATCAGCTCCACACCAGCCCATATTTAGCCCTCACGCATCAATGGAATGCCCCAAGAGGTTAAGTTAAGCAAGACACCAAAACACACCAACAATAACCAACTATGCATATCGACTTCAACTGACACTGGAACTGCAAGGTGACCGACAACAGACCAGGTTGTGGAGTTACAGTGGAGAGTTGCTGGAATGCTACTTTGCTATTAGCTCTCCTTGCTGAGGGGATAACACATGCGCTAAAGTAGGCAGCTAGGTCACCTTGCTAACAGCGTTACCCGAATGAAAATAGCAGATATTTGAGAGCAAATTATTTTAAAGTGTACTCAAAATATAGGTGCTGAGTTTCCAGCTCCTCTGCTGCTTTCTGCTGTTTTATATCGTTGTAAATTGAATATGTTTAGGTTTAGGACTGTTGGTTGGACGAAACAAGCAAATGGTGATGGCCATTTTCACTTTTTTTTCACACATTTGAAGGACTGAACCTTAAAAACACCTTAAAAAATAATGCTACCAGGTTGACGTAGAGGAGGAATAACAGGCTAGAGAGACTCTCTACCTGTGAGCATCACCCAAAGATAGATTATAAACTAAGCCGTTATTATACAAACCTCCAGGTCTGACAGTAACGCCAGCTCACAGTAGCTTCCTAGCAGTGATAGATGAGGAGACAGAGAGAGTTGCACTCATTGAGAAACCAGACATAGAGAGTAGAAAGGCTGAAATGGAAGAAAATAGACCAGATCATTTTCCTTTTTTGCATATTCCGACACTCATGATACTCAGCGTGTCTTGACTTGCGAAGACAGGCCAAAGTTATGAAGAATTCCCTCATTTACTTGGCCGAAAGTAAAGTTGAAACAGGCTCACAGTTGGCAACAGAAGAAGAGGAAAAAAAAAAAGCTCTAGGTCAGAAATGTGTGCTTCTGTGTCAAGCTGCTGCCCATTTACTTCCTGTTGACCTCTGGGTGGTGCCCTGTGAAGGTCAAGTTGCGGGCAACGCCCTTGTTCCTCCATGCCAAGGCATTGGACCGCCCATCAAACCACCAACCACCAAGACGGAGAAACAGACCTTGTTATTATAAACACAATCATGCTTATTATCGTGCCACTGTGCTTCGCGTCCTGTCGTGTTCAAAGGCTTACATTTGTTTTATCAAAGTGCCTCTCTCTTTGTCGTTCCCCGTTCTCTCCATTCACTCTTTGAACTTCCGCTGAGCGCATCTCTTTCTTCTTTTTTTTTTTCTCTCACCTTGTGCAAATCACCACCTGCTCAGGCGGTTGGTCGGGCGACCCAGCATGCAAAGCAGCCAGGCTTCAGGATCTGTGGTGGCGATGGTGGCGCCTGGGCAGCACCCCTCAGAGGTGACGAGGCGCGACCGATGCGATAGCCATGTAAAGCTGCAGAGCGGCGAGAGAAACAGGCGTCCCCAAACAAAGTGGTGCGAGGTTGAGTGTGCCGCTCCGGTCCGGTCCCTGACCCACGGAGGCGGTCCCCGTGAGACAACATGGAATTAAGCTGTCAAGCCGCTGCTGGCTGTGCACAACTGTCAGGCTTGAAAGAGATAAACAATGTTGAGGTGGGAGAGTGCACATATGTGGCCAGAATAGTGGTTTGTGAGGTTTTGTCGCTCGAAGGTCCGTCAAGACCAGTCAGAGTATTTTTCTGAATGAGCTGTGACATGTGGGTTTTGGATGGAGCTCCGTAAAGCAATGTAACCTCATTACTTATTCTATCACAACTCTTTTCATCTCGAGATTGTTCTCCAAGTTTTCTTCCTCCCTCTCTCGCAACCAATTCACCTCTCTCTTCCCTTTCCCTCGTTTGCACATTTTAATACTATTATGCATGAGCTGTGTTCCCTGGCCTCTTCGTGTACCTTGACATTTGCGTATGCATGAGGAAGCCCACTCCAGTCAATGCCAAATGACATTCTCTCTCTCAGCTTCGCTGGTGCTCTCTGCAGCAGTCAGAGCCCATCAGCTGGAACACACTCCAGGGCGACGGGGTAAATCAAATAGTGAGAGAACAGTAATGAAATACCATAGAGCCTTATGTTCTTCTATGAATTCTATTAACTCTCAAACAAACAATTGTTGTCATTATCAAAACTCAATTTAATTCACGGAGAATGGAATTTTAAAGGTTTTAAGGCCCCGGGCAGGAAGTAGCTGATGCATGAAAACATTACACAAAATATAACGATCTTCTTCATCGCTGGAGTTATATACTGACGTGAAATAAAAATAGAGCGTTATCGGCTCTTGGCGTCTTGATAGAAGGAAGTGCAGCTTTGCTGTTCCCTAACAGCGCTCATTTATTTCTGCATTTCAAAGAGAACAGGAAGAAACGATTAGACTTTGGTTTGATTTATTTTGGTACAAGCTCAAAACCATCCTGGCTTCCTGTCTCTGTATTTCTCTTTTTGAACATACTATTAATAAATCTTTTGACATAGTATGATTAAGGCAAATTAGCTGTTATTCTTTCTTTGATTCAAACATGTAACATGTTCCAAACATCTCGCCAGTGATTGGTTGGCTGTTTTTTTTTTTTTTTGCATGAATCTCCACAGACTGAGTTTCAAAGCAACCATGTATTTTTGTGGTGTCACATTCAATTCTGAGTTTTGAGAAGCGTAACCAAGAACATAACGGGAGGATATTGAATTGCTACTGTGTGAGACGTGACCTGTCCGGCGAACCTAGTTCTTTTTATACTGCAGTTATGGTTGGGCCAGGGCCACTGAGGTCTGCGCTCTACTGCGGTAGAGTAATGGCAACCACTTTAAATAAATGGAGAGTAATTTCGCTGCTGAGCCCCGGGGTCTGGTTTGTGTCCAGCTGAAGCAGTTTGTGGCCGAAGAGGCAAATTGTCGCCTTTCCTCCTTGCAGGAAACGCCCACAGACAGCACCGTTTTGACAAGGCCAAGCAAGTGGACATGGCTAAGTGGACAGAGCAAACATTTGGACAAGTGAAGGGAGCAGACGTAGCTAAGTGGACAGCAAACAAAGGAACAAAGCCAGTAGTGGGCAGAGCTAAGAAGGCGTGACGGGGAAATGTGCAGTGGATCAGAGAGCGCAGAACAGAGGTTGGACAACGTTTTTTCGGTGTGGTCGTTTTTGGAAGAATATGGAAATAAACGTGCATTAACTCGAGCTGTGATACCCCGGCGACAGTTAACTGAGCTTAAACAGTTCATGGACCCTACTTTACAAACAGGAAGATCTCAGTCAACCGTTTTCACAAACAACCATTGTCCCTCAAGCTACGGAGCCAGTGATATCCCCTTGCAACGCGAGGCCCTTTGAAAGAGGCTTGAACTCAAAAGGGGTGAAACCCAAGTCGCCGAGAGGCCCTGATTTAGTTGTCTGTCCTGCATCGAAGGTGAATACAGCTCCCCAAGGTGAACACAAAAAGGGCTGGGTCTGCAGCAGCCTACGCGGCACCAACCCACGACCAACGCCAACCGAGGGGTGGTCACACTCGGCCGATGCCATGAAACAGAATCTGCCGGCCCTCAATAGATCCACCGTAATGGATCCCCTTCTCAGGGAGGCCAGTGGGATGCCCCCTGTCTTTTTTACCAGAGCCATCTGGTTCCCAGTACTGCTGCTCTTCCCACAGCCGCACAAAACCACAGTGAAAAAGGATCGCTTTCACAATCAAGATCAGGAACTGGAGACGTGGCTGGTTAAAAGGGGTCTGAATGTTGAGCGCTGTGGTCCCCTCTGCAGCAGCCTATTGTGCCGTTGTTATTGTGTCCTTAGAAGTGCACTCTGTTGCGGTTTATCTGACAACCTTTTGTGATTTGATACAGTGGAAATGTGTGCTCCGTTCATGCTCTGACCAGGTCAGTCAGACAAGATAATTCAAAAAGGAAGGTTTAAACATAATAGAGTACAATCCGCAAATTGAGATGTTTACTTTAGCGATTATGATCCCCGATTGTTCTAAAGCCAACAAACCGGCATAAGGCGATTCAGTGTAGCGAGAGGTTGAGGCAAAATGTCTTGACGCAAAGGAGATTTTCTCCACAACGTACATGGATTTAAAGTGTAAAAAAATCTAAACTAGCCAAGGAATGCTGAGGGAACAGACCTCCATCTGTAGTTTACAAAATTAGACAAAACAAACACGCTGGTGCCTTTTCATTCTGATGTGTTTGCCGCTCTCTCCAAGCGAGCACGCTGGGGATTCATTGGATGCAGATGGGAGCGTGTTTGTGCTGCTCCACACATTGGGCCTGTTCCTCCACCACTGCAAGCAACAAGTAAAAGTTGAGTTAAACCACAGCATTCAATATCATCTATTACTGTTCTTTCCATGTTGCCTCCCGTCCATCTATTTCTCTGCGCTGCCCAAAGGGTGACTGAAATCCACCACTGGTCTGCTTTAGTTACATTTAATCACAACACATGGCTCTAAGCCTCACTCCGACATTTGATCAACTTAAGCACAATTTCCAGTAACCATGTTGTTCTCAAAGCTTCCTGTAAAGCTCAGGATTCCCAGGCTGACGTGACACTTGGCTTTGGTGGACTTTAGAGAATATCCAGACAGATTGAGTGAAGTCTAATTTAGGTTTTTATTTTTCTAGTTTTGTCAATTCGTACAGCAATAAACAACACGTTCTCATACCAACTCGTCACGAGTTTTTTTCAGACCCCGTGGCGTCACTTTACGGTCGCAGTAAACAAAACCACTTAGTTAGGTTTAGGAAAAAAGATCAATGTTTGGCTGACACACTGACAGCTGTTGTTGCCTGTTGGGCTTCAGTTTGCCATGTTATGATTTGAGCATACTTTTTTTATGCTAAATGCAGTACCTGTGAGGGTTTCTGGCAATATTTGTC
Organism: Sebastolobus alascanus; assembly: GCA_916701645.2. Classification (NCBI taxonomy): domain Eukaryota; kingdom Metazoa; phylum Chordata; class Actinopteri; order Perciformes; family Sebastidae; genus Sebastolobus; species Sebastolobus alascanus. The sequence goes on from CAKAOJ020000111.1 coordinate 1,508,152, forward strand.
ATTGTTTTGTGTTGTTAATTGATTTCCAATAATAAATATAGACATACATTTACATAAAGCAAACATATTTGCCCACTCCCATGTTGATAAGAGTATTAATACTTGACAAATCTCGCTTTAAGGTACATTTTGAACAGATAAAACGTGCAAGTAATTTGCGATTAATGGTGATCAATCATGGATAATCATGCGGTTAATCACGATTATATATTCTAATCGATTGACAGCCCTATTAGAACAGCTGATTGTGACGTGAAAGTGAAACTTACCGCACGGGACACGAACAGCGGTCTCCTGGATGAAAGCCTTGTGTTTGTTGGACCCGTCCTCCTCCCCTCCCGCCCGCCCAACCTATGTCTGTCTTTTGGCTCTTTAAACTACTTCACCACACTCCCGGAGCACTTTCTCTGAGTGTTTAATATTGCCGCGGATGGGTTTACATTGTAGTTACTTGAAAGCCGTGACAAAGCGTCTGTATTTCATGCCCTGGGAATGAGAACGGGCTGCAATAAATCATAGATGTTAAGGGGTAAAAAAAACACAGAAAATTAATCAGCAACTATTTTAGTACATTAGGAAATTTTTAAAGCAAAATGACATGTTTTTAATGGATGCAGCTCCTCCCCTAGATGAAATGCCCCAGATTTTCTCATTCCCCAGATTATACTGTTATGGTGTCACATGTGACAGCTGGCAGGGAATCTCCACAACAGGAAATAACTAATCAAAGCTGGAGAGCAGAATCTCAAACTCGCCTCCAAACAGCAGCAAAGGGGAAACCAGAAAGGATCCTGTTTGAAAGTTCCTCTAAAAAGATTTTCAGCAACACCTGCACCCTCATCAGCGCCAGAATTGAACATGGGAAGTGGGAAGTCAACTGTTTATATCCTCAAAACCAAACAAAAAGCTGCCATCTGCAAAACTACTTTGATTATCAGATCCTTTAAATCTCCTCTGCTGCTTTACACAATGGCTTCAGCTTCTCTTGCCTCGAGTCTTGATGTGATTCACTCAGGAGGCATCATTCTGTTTTAATAATAATGTCTGTTAAGAATAAACAGGAAAAGGAGCTGAGCTTTTGATCTGGTGCAGCAGTGTGTTTTTTTTTTGTAGTTTGCATTAGCAGGGCAGGTCACATCGCTCCCTCCCCCTCGACCCGAGGCCTTTATTTATCCGAGTCAGACCTCATCTTCCCAGCTACCCTGTATTCACACAGGACCTCAGGATAGAAGAGACCGAGGAGGTGGTGTGTGTGTGTGTGCGCTGTAATGGTTGCACTCAATCCCCTGCAACAGTACTGACAGACCTTCAGCCCAAACCACATATAATTTACATTCCTCAGATAGCAGCTAACCTGAGCACAAACAGGACGATTGAAAACAGGTGTGTTTAGCGACAACCCTTTTTCTTTCATGGTTCACCTTTCTTTGAGGTGCTATCTGGCTTTTATGTTATAGCTTAAAGTGGCTTAACAGAGGGGGCTAAGGGCCTACGTTTGGATCTGGGGTCCATCGCTGTGTGTGAATCAAAATGTTATCATCGGAGCAACCTGGAATCATCCTACGGGAGAGCGGACGGGAGGCCAGCCGAAGCCGTACTGGCCGCACAGCTTACACAATGTTACCGCAAATTGATTACCGCCTTTGAGAGGACAGGAGTTAGGGAATTGACAGACGTGCACTCAAACACACACACACACCCAGTGGGCGATATCTACAGTACAGAGATGAGGGGGTGAGAATGGCATCACCACAATGACACTGGCCCTACCACCGAGGGAACAAAGGAGCCTGTGTGCATGTTGATGTGTGTGTGCGAGTGTGTCCTCCTCTCCCTCCACATCGGATCCATCTTAAAATACTGCGGCTGCTCCACTGATGAAAATTGCTCCCTTTCATTCTTACTGTAAGTGCATCTGGGGGGGAAGTATGGGTACGAGGGTGGGGAGAGGGAGGAAAAAAACGAGCTGGAATGATGTGGGCAGGAGTGCAGATTAACGCGTGTTTTGTCGCTGCATATGTTTATCGGGGCATCTGACAGCGCAAGTTGACTGAGAGATCACTTTACCATCCATTTACAGGCAAAACAAAAAAGAAGAGCTTAAAACACCCCCATGCAAGGCACGCACGGCCATTAGCAACAGTGAGCCATCATGACTTGTATCACAAGCCGTAGATCCTCTCGGTTATCAAAGGCTGCATGCGATGAGGAACCCATATGGGGTTGTGTTATTTTCTTCACAGAAGACACGCATTAGCAAGACATTTTTTCTCTCCCTTAAGCCCTGCGTCGGCTGTTTATTTGCTGGTAAAAGGCCCCAGCACGCAGCTGCGCCACAGAGCTCCTCTGGAATGAGATTTGTACCTTCAAAGTGGCGTTGGAGACGCTAGCTCTGTGTTTGCTGTTAATTTTACTAGCCTGCTCTCTGTCGGCCTTGTCTGTAACACGGGGAAATGTGAAATAAACCCAGTGTTCACTTCATTGGTGCTGTGCACAAGAAGGAGAAAATTAGACCCTGGGTTAACAATCTGCGGGATCATAAAAACGGTCTTTGTCCCACCCTGACTCACTCTGTGTTTGCCTCTCTGTTTTCTTCTTTCTTTTCTGCTTCATTTTGCTTCCCCTGCCACCGCTCTGTCTTTCACAACCCTGCCTTCAGTCTCAGTGCTCCGCTCTAATTTGCAGTTTGGTTTAATTTAGGATGGATCGATCCCAGACACACTAATTGTGCACCTTTTGAAAGCTCTGAACCGAACACCCTCAGCCCACCTTGGCTTCTCTATCCCAGCTCCCTCCCTCCTTCCGTCACTTATGCTTTTTCTCCAGGCTGCACACGTCTTGTTTACTCTGGTGTCAGAGTTGGTTTAGTTGGCAGGTTCAGTGGCAGGAGATTCCCTCTTCTATTTGCTTAACCCCTGTCTTCTTATTGTACGAGGTGTGTGATCGCGTGAATGTGTTAGTGTGTGACAAACTGCAGAAAAAACAAGGACAGCGTCTTTACAAGGTGAAGACGCTGTCCGCTTTTAATCATGTTCGGAAATATGGCCTCTTTTTAGCAGCAGATGTGGATTATGACTCGCGGAAACGGTAAGGAGGTGCCAGAGGGAGGTAATTGAACGCGACACCTCGTCCGCCCTCGTGTCAGGTTGGCTGGCGGGTCTCTGATGTCGACATTCTGCAGCAGCTTTGTTCCCCAGGGTTTCAGGAAGTCCCTGAATGTCCTTTACGTCATTGTCAGAGTCTGCAGCCCATCAGTCACTCCCTGAACGTCTGCCAAGTAAAACTCAAAATCGTCCCTCCTCGTTCCATCCTTGTCCGCTCACAGAGCCAACCTTTGGTCAGTCTGCGCTGTGTTCTGTCAGAGATCATCACGGCGGGAAATCCTACAAAGGTGGATGTCTTACATGCTTCGCTATATTTCCTGATTGATTTTTCAAAATCCCTCGAGACATAACACTTAAATTTAGGGCCAGAGAGCTTGCGGCAAAAAAAAACAACCCTTTTATGCTTTCCATTTTTGTGACAAGCAACTTCAAACAGAGGGGTTTTTGGCAGCGCGTTTAGCCCACCACTGGCTCCAGCAGATTAGACTCTTTCCATTACGGAGCTAAATAATAGGGGCCGCACTAGAACGAGATGGGGCCATGTTTTATAGGTGCTACCCAGCAACTTTGGCAGGGAGTCCTGTGGGTCTGTGGCTACTGTGGTAGTGAACTCAGGAGGTGGTGCAGCGGAGGGTTTTTGCAGAGGAAGAATGGTGGCGATGGAGGCTATTTTGGGACTGAATGAGGTCTTGGTTTATGGCCTGGTTTTCTGGGGCTGCAACCTATGACAAAAGCATAAGGACCCTAAAATCCCATTGAGAAGTCATTGTCTGCAGATTTAACTAGTTAGAGGCATCTGTTCTCATCTTTTGGCACTTTCATTGACCCTCTTGCATGAGGGCACTTTTAAAAAAACCCTCTTACAGGAGAGGAGAGATCAGAGGAGCAGGGAGGCGTGGTGTGGTCCATTAACTGCAGACACCCCCCCTCTGAGAAATCACTGACTTCTCCTCAGCAACATCCGACTTCATTAAAAGAGCCTCACTGAATCTGAGACTATCTGTGAAACCTGGATAATAAATGTGAAGCAGTCCTCCTGCGTCCTCTGAAGTCTGATGTGGTTTTTGATGTGGAAATGGATGCTGCTGGGGAAAAGGGGAACCAGACTTGTGTTGCAGCCAGCTGTGTCCCCCCCCCCCTGAAAAGAAATCTGTAACCCGCTACATCTGGCCTGGTTTGGCCTGGCCCTGGCCTCTGTTCTTACTACACTGACATTAATGAGGCCCCACAACAGTAATGGCTACCAGGACACAGTGGAGGGGAAACATATTGTGGCAGGTTGTGCATTAATAATCTCAGCTTTGTTTGTAGACTTTGGATGCTCTCTGAATCCCCACTGAGCATCCTCCAGTATTTGGTGGTGTTAGTGCGTGTACAAATTAGTTTTTTTGTGCTTAATAATGCACATGCATGTTTCTATTATAGACTCATTCGGTGTAATTTTATTATAGTGGAAATATTGCTCATGCACTAAGCCTGTTTTGCTGTCCCCAGAGCTCGAAACATATAATAAAGATGGAAGGAAGCTCTTTATGTCAGCCCTCTGTGAGGAAGCAGTCGTCTGTAATTATCGCTGCTTTTCATCCCTCGTAGCAACAAATAAGTGCTCTTGTGTGACCTGGCAACGCGGCTCAGAGGAACTGTTTGTTTGTAAGCTTGTTTGTTTGTGTTCTTGAGATCACATGACCAAAGCCCCATACTCTTTTCTCTCTCTCTCTCTCTCTCTCTTTCCTTCTCCCCCCCTCTTTTCTCGGAGCATCAAGTGCATTTGAAGTTGCAATGTGGAAGTCATTAGCCACAAATCCCAACCAATATAATAACAGGGCGATTAGCTCTCTCTCTCTCTCTCTCCCTCAGCGATCCTCTGCTGTTTTCCTTTTTTTTCTTCTCCCGTCGCCGGGGTGGTGCAGTGTTCTGTGAGCGCAGGGCTTGGTCAAGGGCGAGTCCTCCTCTTCCCTTTCCCGGACTTTTTCTATTTGTAGATCTGCATGTATTTTATAGGAGGCTTTTTTTCCCCCCTCTTCTCTCCGTCTTTCATGCGGTGGTGGTTCTGTTTCCCATCACGGCCTATGATGAAACCACAAGAAAGCCCAGTCCCATGTGACGAGGGCTCAACAGTTGCTTGGTGACAGGGAAAGGGGTGTGAGATGGGGACTGGCCGTGTTCGGAGGGGAGTGGGCCTGGAGTGGTGACGGTCCAATCAGCGGATGAGCTCTTCATTTCCTCCAGGGCAAGGATAAAATGCTCATATCGACGCCGCTCCAAAGTAAAATTGTCCTTTTCTCTTAAGCTTGATAGATGTGTGGCCGTCCGCAGGGCTCTTAATCGGACCATTCATCTTTAACGACGGCCTCACTTATCTCTGAGTCCTTGCAGATCTGCTACTTCCCATTCCCACCGCAAGCGAATGGTGCCTTGAAACCACCTGGAGCACCCCCCCCCCTCCCCATCTCCCTCCCGGTGGCAAAACGCTGCCATATTTACCATCTCGTCCTGGAAAGCTGACTTGGCCACAGCAGGGCGGGATGATTGCCAGCGGCAGCTCGTTCCAAGCGGACCATGTGCAGACGAGCTCTGCTTTATCCTGATACACCAGAGTAAAGTTTCCTGAAGGAGGAGAGGAGGCATTCACAAAGTCATTTGGCTCTTTCTTCTTTGATACAGTGTGTTGAGAAGCGCTGCATGCAGCCAAGTTCAGTCATTTTAATGCCCGCTCTTTTCGAGGAGAAGATATTTGAAGGACGTGAGCTCATTTGGGATGCAGCCGGCTGCCCTGTCCCTGCCTGATGGTATCCTCTCTGACTGGGGCAGTAACGGTCGTGATTGCTTTTGGGGAGCAGTGACTCATGATTGTGCTTGTGCCGCTGCCAAACTCTCAATAGCAGTGTTTCCTTCTCTGTCTTTCTGTTGCCGTGGCTGCCGGCATCCAGAAAAATGTAAATGCAATGAAAATCCATCATCTGATTCCTGTCTTCCCAGATTAGTAGGGGTGGGGAAAAAAAATCGATTCACCTGTGTAATTTTACGATTTTGAAATACATTTTTTAATGCCAGAATTGATATATTTGCTTCATTAGAGTCTTTACGGAGGTAGAAGGAAGTTACTGCTTTTATTGTTGTAGTCAGAGTAACGTGACGTTCTGTGAGCCGAAGCGAAAAAGTAGAAAACGGCGGAGGCTCCGCGTGGATACGACCTGCACTCTCACATGTTAAATCCAACGTGGTAAATACTACACATACAGTAAAGTATGGAAACACTTTGGGTTTCACACATTGCCAGGAAAAGCAGAGCTAGACATCACGGCTAAAGCTGCATGCTAACTCTGTCATGGACAGGAAACGTTATCGTATTGCGGTAACGTGCGGTCAAGCCAGCCGTCACTCGCATCTCCGTGGTCAAATCTGCCGACGCTACAACTGTAGAGCACCCATATACTGACATTTGTGGTAAATACAGTCAAACGGAGCTGACCATGGATGTATAAAGAGAACGGAGCTGACGGGAGAGCTAGCGACAGACTTGGCGAAGTTAGCGGAAGTATACACGTGTGACTACGTCTGGTTTCCAAAATACGGTGTTAACAAAGGGAACTGTATATACAAAATACATATATGGAAATAAGATTGATGGACTATATTCACCAGTAGTTTAAAACATTACATGTCCCTTTTATATTAAAAAGAAAATAGCACTAATTTGTGAGGGAAGTGTATTAATAAATAATTCCTTCAGGACATTTCTGACTACAAACGTGTCGAAAATCAAACATTTCTACTGTATCAATTTAGATATTTTCCAAAGTGAAAGTCCCTAGAAGTGTATGATTCAACTTTTTCCCATGGACTAGTGTTAAAAAAGGTCGGCACCCAAGTATCGTGATAGTATCGAATCGGGAGATAGGTGTGTCGTCCCAGCCCTACAAATTAGTAATGTATATATCATAATATGCATAATATGTATGCCATCATTCTTGAACTATACCAGGGCAGCTAACACTAAGTTCTCCAAAGCCATCATCTGCCTCCTTTGCACATGCAACAATTGAGACCTTCCAAACGTGCATTATTTAACAGGCCTCCCCTGTCCTCTGGGTGTCAGCACAACAATAACTTGTGTCCTCCACCACTCTCATCGCTCCCTAGTGTAAGGCTAGCAAGAGCATGACCCCCGTTGTTACACCATTAAGCTGTTTTTCTAATTTTATGGAGTCGTGTTCTGCCTCAGACACTCTCAAGTGGATTTACGATCCAGTGGTTGATATCCTTGCATGCCGAGGTGGTATTAATTTGCTAAGAGAGCCATTTACAGACAATAGAGTGGCATCATAATTGCAACCTGACACCCTGCAGCTCCTTGCTGCTGTTGAACTCCTGTCAACCAGACGATGGATGGCTGACGAGCTTGACTGAACAGCGCAGCCGAAACAACTTTAATTAAAAGGAACTATGGCTGACACACTGAGAACAGCCGGGGCCTTTGATTTACTCTAAAATTAAGTGCAGCACTTTTGTGGTGGATGCAAGAGCCTGGAATGTGTGTTTGCGTGCAAGCTAACTGCTGTAAATATTGCAAAGCGTGGTAGAAAGTATGGGGAGCTAATTACTAAACATGAAACTTTCACAACATCTATTTCTTGTCTCTGTTAATTCTACATTATACACTTTCTGAACATCTTCTGAACACACAGGCGTTTGATTTGGGGGTTTATTAATCTCCCACAAATAGGTCTTTTAATGGGAGACACTACATGTGAATAGGGTAACATTTGTAACTAACAGATATCACCATGAAACTTCCCCAGTTGATTACTTACATTAAGGCGATTCTTTTTTTGTATTACAAGTTTTCTGAAATTGTATGTTTAAATATGCAAATGAGGCATTATCTTATTAAATATGCGCTAATTTGCATACATTTCCAGAACAGAAATGTAAACATTGGATAAAGCCAGATTCAAAATTCTTGTTTCGTTTGGTTGACACATTAGAGTCAAAGGTTTTTACAGAGGAGATTTTGGATATCTCTTTTTATCACTCCATAAATCAGAAAATACTGTCAACAGACATAAAAAAATCAATTTTTGCCATGTTTTTAGGAATAAAATGTTCTATAAATCAGGCTGTGAATGATATATGAACAAACCCCTCTGTAAAAACCTTCAGAATATAGATAGGAATGAAACTGGAAAGTTTGGTATATGTAAGTGCTGCTGAAGTGGAGATTTCTGACTCAGAGTCTGAGAAAACACTTGTTTTTAGAAAACGGCCTTTAAAGATATGGATCGTAAAATTCACTACATTTTAAAAGACACTACAGTACAGGTGAATAGGGTAAAATATTTAACTAATAGATATCACCATGAAACTTTCCCAGTTGATTACTTACATTAAGACAATTTTTGCATTGCAAGTTTTCTGAAATTTTATATTTAATTATGCAAATTAGGCATTATCTAATGCTAACTTTTGGTAACTTTGGGAGAAATCTACAGACTCAAATACACAAAGTATTAAAATGAACACCTAAATGTGTATTTTGGATGACCTGTGAAATGGCACCTAGAGGTTGCAATCTAACGATGGACCTGGCAACAGACTACAGAAGTTGCATTAGGAGGCTGTGAGACTAAGCGATCCCCAAAGATGTGTTTGTCTGTAAAAGAGTTGAAAGGGGATGACAGAAAAAGCCAAAGCAGCAGAGGAGAAAAGAGTAGAGGGTGGTGAGAGAGGAGAACAGATGATAAGATGGAAGAGAGGAAGTTGGGAAACCTTGGACTCGAAAGAGAATGAGAAAGAGCCTTGGAGCACAGCTGGCTCACCAAGGGGTGTAATGACTGTCATATTGCAATGCATTAGCTCATACTCATAGCCCAGACAGCTTGACTTGATGAAAGGGGCCGGTCATTGACTAACCGCATACATAGCAACAAGAACCCATGGAGACGAGCCAAACAAGCGAGTATTGTTCTTTTTCTTAGTAGTATTTGATTGACAGGCCTGAGGTGAAATAGTTCCATGTGCTTTTGCTTGACATTTTGAAAAGCAGATAAGCCAACACTAGAAAGCGTCAATGCATATACTGTATATTAGAACGTCAAACTGTTGCCCTTGTAGCATCGTTTGCATCTACTCTTTGCAACTTAATGAATAAATACTGTATATAGACAGTGAAAAGATCCCCGCTGTCTACACTGAAGGAGTATCTTACAACCCTGTGTCCTACAAAGTTACGTTCTCGTACAACTAAACTGCATTCTCAATTACGTTTAGAGAGAAACGTTTTTTCTTCCGGATTACAGTTTGCAGTTTTAAACAGTTTTAAACATGTGGTTTAAGTTGTAAATTGAAACGAAACAAAACAAAAAACGCAACAAAACTACTTGGTTAGGTTTAGGCATCAAAACTACTGGGTTACGTTAAGTAAATAAACATCATGGTCTGGCTTAAAATGACTATGACTTTGAAATAATACACTTTTATTTTCACACGGGATGCGAACAGTGGTCTCCTGGGGGAAAGTCCTGTGTTTGTTTGACTCACCCGTAGTGGACTTTCTCCCTTGTTATACTCGTTATTGTACCACGTAACTCTCAATAACGTTATTTTTAGGCAGCACACTGACACACTGACAGCTGTTGTTGCCTGTTGGGCTTGAGTTTGCCATGTTATGATTTGAGCACATTTTTTATGCTAAATACAGTACCTGTGAGGGTTTCTGGAAAATATTTGTCATTGTTTTGTGTTGTTAATTGATTTCTTGGGCTCCCGTTCATTCCTATGAAAGATGCTCAGTGGCACATGAAGCCAAAATGGCTCAACTGCCGAGTGATAGCGTTTCCTTTAACCCCGCCTCCCAGCCCTCTGTCTCGGGCTCATTCACACGAACGGCAGCATGAAAATAACTCTTGATTTGACTATTAGTGCACTTTACAACTTTCAGGACCTAATGATTTAAATAAGGGCTTTTCAACTGTTCGTACTGGGAAGCTGATTTACCTCAAAAGAAGTTATCCGCTGATTTACAGATGTCTCTTTCCCAATGTAAGTCTATGGGAAAAAAGTATTTTTGGGCCCAGTGGCATCAGGTGACAGACCGTAAGTTGTAATTCCACCATTTGACGAAAATTTACTTCAATGGCCGGCGCTCTTTGTGTGGGCTTGGTTGTACTACGTCACTTGCTGCGGCCTTCCGCGAACTATCATTACATATTTGTGATAAGTCAAAGACAAACGTAATCCGCAGCAACAAACGTTTCCCCCCCAAAAGTGATTGAGAATGCAGTTTAGTTGTATGGGAACGTAATTATTAGGAGACAGGGCTCGAGTAATCATAACAGTCACATAATAGATTAATATTTTCCATCCTAATGCAATCAAAAGAGGAATTCAGTCGTAGCTGTTAAAACTCTCTTTGACGGGAACCCCCCTCCCTGAGGCTGAGAGCGATGAGCGTTGAAGGCTCATCACGCTCCCATCAGCCATTGTTTATTTGAATTCCCTCTTACAGGGAAGAAAAGCCTTCCCATCAGCCATTGTTTTGCCTTGGGGAAACCAACTCTCTCTCTCTTTCTCACTCTCTCTCTGACTTGGCCATATGGTTGTCATACACTTCCTGGAAATTCGAGCCATGTTTGCTTTTGTTGTATATCTGTGGGCCATTTCTTTTTCAATGCTCCTGCGCTGACATTAATTAAAACAATACAGTGATTGATCTTGCTTTACCACGTTTGGCCAGAGCTGAAATGAAGTGAGCAAAGAACACAATTATTCCAAAATGATCGTCTATGATCATTCCAAACACATTTAAATAAGCACGAGAGTATTTCACTGAATCCAGATTCTCAATAAAGCAGGTCACATATGTGGCGGTCTTTTATACATGCCTCTTTAAACGAAGCTTCACCAAGCTTTTGATTTCCATCTTATCCCTTAGTGCAGACACCAGTGATTTCTCTCACACTCTCCATCCCATTTCTCTCTTTTCAGAGTGTTACACTGCCAACGGAGAGGACTACAGGGGCTTCCAGAACCAGACCAGCCTGCATGTTGGTAAACCCTGCCTCTTCTGGAACGAGACCTTCCAGCACCCTTACAACACCCTCAAATACCCCAACGGAGAGGGTGGTTTGGGCAGCCACAACTACTGCAGGTCAGTCCTTTTTCTTCATCTGGAAGTTTAACCAACATTAAGAGTTTATTTTATAATCCTGAAGGAAATTCAAGGTTCAAGGTTCTTTATTTGTCATATGTCAAATCCAGCCAAACAGTCATTGGCAATGAAAATCTTTGGTCTAAGGTTCCTTCAACAATGCTCATAAAATATGTATATATATAAAAGGGGAAATCACACAAGTAAATGTAAAAGCAAAATTATAATTTAAGGCATAAAATCGTGCAGTTAAAATAAATATAAACATAAGTAAATACAAAATAGTAATGTGAATGTAAATTTGTAATTTTGTTGACGACAGTATTTCATATAGGATTTTCACTCATTTCACCACCCGGTATTTTAAATAAGCTTTAGCTCTCTCTGCACTTTTTTATTGTAAATCTCCTTTTATGCTGGAAATCCATCCGATTTACCACACAATCCTAAACAGTGGCTCACGATGTAGGACTGACAATCTTTTTTAGCAGTTATGACAATCATGATTGATGTTATTGATGTCAAAATGCTGCGAGTAGCACCTTTAAAACTCAGACGATGTTTGACAGAGCTTTGAACTTCTTAGACAAAGCATTTGACTTTCTGAATAATTTAAAACCAGGTCGTTTTTGCAAAGGGTTTGAGCACAAGGGGACCTGCTCAGACATTCGCCCACTGAATATTTTATAGGTGGTAGCCAAGCAGAACGTTTAGCCCTGTCATCACAAGGACGCAAACACGCTTGAAGAGTTTGTGTAAACAGATCTCCATCCCTCATCCCTGGAATGTGAAGGGACACGGTGGCTTTGGGTTTCTAGAAAACCCTTTCTATCCGTCAGTCACACTCCAAGTACGACTGTCAGCGTTGTATGCGCGACTGTCAAACTTGTGTACTTGCAGGGAGCCACACTCTTTCGTGAGTCAGTTCAAATTCACCGAGACGTCCAGAACAGTGGCTTGGCCCAGATCGCCAAGCCGTAAGAAACAGAACACCCCTCCTCCTCCTCGGCCCAAAGCCTCTGAAACATTTCCCTAAGTCATGGTTGTAAACTCATAACGCAGCAATGCTTTGAAGTGGCATTGGGCAGATTTGTTTTTACTTGAACTGGATGGGAATTTGGAAGATTTATGAGAAGGATACAAGCAGAGGATAGCAGAAGGCTTTCCCTGCACATTAGGAGTGTATTATGTCCAACAAGCGATCCAAAATGGACATCTTCACTGTTTGGATTTGGCTGTTTTCTTGGCCACCGCTGCAGTTAGCAGCTTTCCTGACTCACTGACAGCTCATTGCTTTGTTTCTTCCTGACAGAGGGATTTCTGTCACTTAGAGCCGAAGCTACAACTACTCTCAGTCTCTCTCAGACATCCTCCTTGTAAAGAGTCACCCATCAGCGGGGCTATGGGGACCAAAGTGGCCACTTCATTGTGAAAAGATGAGGGAGGGCATTTATGGCATGTCTGCACAGGGTCAAGTATTTGTGCATGCGTCCACCCACGTGTGTGTGTTGGGGTGTGCACACAACGTGTACAGAGGAGAGGGTTATCCCACTGCAAAGCAGGATGTTTGATTTGTTTTATCACAGAAAGTGAGATGTCTTGGACGTTGTCCCTCAATTTGAATTGCAAATCTCCTGATTTGCATGAAGCGCATCTTGCAATTCAAATTCAGTTTCCCCAGATTTCGTTAACCTTCAAACTCTTTCTCATCTTCCTACCCTATAGCTTTGTCCGTCTTTCATGTGAGGCTTACATTTTTGCGGCCGTTTCTGGCTCGAACACAATAGGTGGTAATTCTTAGACAAAAGGGGGAGGTAGCAGAATGAAAGCAAGAAGGAGGGGTTAAAAAAAAAAAAAGCAGAGCCAGGGCAGTTTTAGCATGTCTGACCCTGAGGCCAATTGGGGTTTTATGAGATGAGAGCTGAGGCCAAAGCACAGGTGGATAATGTGAAGCTGCATGTTTTAGCTTTAACGCACGGCTCTAAGCACGTATCAGATGTTGAGAAGCAGAGAGGATTACAAGCTCACTTCTTGTCCCATCACTGGCGTTTTCCCGGTGGTGATTCAGTCGAGAGGGCACCGCAGTGGTGCTGGAGAAAGAGCCCTAACAGCCCCCACATTTCATCTTTATAGCCTGCTATAAAAAACCCCAGTGAAAACAGGGAGAAACTGGGCAGAGGGGAAATGTCACATTGTTCCCCTGCAAAAAAAAGGGAGCACAAAGCCTCAGGAAAGGGACAACAGCTCTCGTGTCTAAGCTGAGACTTAGCGAGACTCTATTCACCAGCGGCTATCACACTACTTATCATCAGCGTGGTTCGATTCAGAATTCATATCTTAAAGTGGAAGAGAATGATCCACTCTTAAGTCTGGTATTGAGCTTGGACGTTGCTTTGCAGTCATTCCGCAATCCTACTCTTAAACAAGAAGCTTTTTTCACTTCTTAAGTACTTCTTTGACCTTTTCTGAATACTTCACGACATTCATAAGAAGACCATCGCACAAATCAAAGTCCTGATTTATATTTCATTTATTGTTCCTTCCAATCTACTGTTCCCACAGGCTGATATTGGACTCTCCCCCCGGTGCATTAGTATGAGGGTGTGAAGTGCATGACGGTTCAGTGGGTGGTTGAATAGCTTTGCCAGCCATTTCCTGGCTATTTATATGCAGGTGTGTGTGTGTGTGTGTACTGTACAATTTATGAGTGTCCACTATGGCTTCTAATGCTTTTCCCTTACATAGATGAGATAATGGAAATGCCAGAGTGAATAGTGTTCCCCTAGTTGATTGTAATTGAATCTCAGGGATGTCAGGTGCAAATCTGAGGTCAGGCAAACTGCAGCCAAGTTGTCCACCGTTTGTATGACGATCCCAGTGCGCTGCTTTGTTAAATTGAGGAAGTTAATAGAAGTGTCCTGTAAGAAGATGTACTGTGTGGCGCTAAAGCATCAGCCATCAACATTATAGTAATCTCAGAAGTATAGGGACCAATTTCATGCAATAAAATGTACCCCTCATATGATTTATCTTTCAAGGGTCACTTCACCCAAATTACAAACAAACGTGTTTTTGAACTTGTTTTTTAGCCATGCAGATAGTTTGGGTTTTATGTGCTCAGGGTTTGAGATATCTCTTTCAGACATTTCTTTCTCCAGCTAATGGTTAGAGGGAAGCTTCTTTTACATTACACTTTGTTACTGAACATAGAATCACAAGAGTCTACAGAATAATGTAACAATCATATAGATATACTCAAATCCGGGGAAGTACCGGAAGTAACCGAGTCGCCATTACTGCGGTGGTGTCTCCCTAATATGTGCACGTTTGAATGCAATCTGTCTTAAAAGAAGTGTACAATTTTCTACTTCTACCTTTACTTTCTATGTAATGTTACTTTTGACAACGTTGTCTAGGAGTTCGGGAAGAACCTGAGCAGTTATCAGCTCCATAATGTTAGCCTAGCATGGTGAAACAAGCAACGTCAGCTAAGTTAACCCTGCTTAGCTAGCGTAGCTAACGTTAGTGGGCTAAAGGCGCTCTCTAGGGTCTGCAGGGGTCCCACAGAATAAATTAACTCAATCAACTATCTGTTATTGAGAAATATAATGTTGGCAGTGAGGTGTGTAGATTAACCAAAGTAGGACAATTCCTCAATGTTGTGAGCACTTGCAAATGAAGGTGGAGGCAGAAATCTAAGAAAGAAATATCTTAAATCCTGGGCAAATAAAAGCAAAATTATGTACATGGCTAGATACCAATGGTGAGAAAAAGTCCCTTTTGTAATTTAGGTGCATCGACCCTTCAAGACATCAGTCAAGAGACAAATTGATGCGTTTACCGGCAACACTTGACACTGTAACATAACGACCTCATATTTAGCACAAGTGGACCGTGAGAGAACAACAGTAGACCATACATATCGGCCCACAACCAACAAGCCCTCGTCTTCAATACATGCATTCATGCGGCACAGCAGCAGGCAGCAGTTTGCATGCTAAATCATCCAAGTCAATTAAAGAGTCTTCTCTCAGGCAGTAAATTGCCAGACTATGATCTGCTGTTGACCTCAAATCCCAATCCAGACAAGCCTTTCACCACCACTTTCCAATCAACATTTCTCCACTCTCCAATTCTGCAAAATTAGCTTTCATCTTGTTTTACGTGTCTACTAGTTTAAAGGGTAACTTCGGTATTTTTCAACCCGTGTTTTTTGTGTCTAAGTGACTAATGGGGACAACAATTTTTGAAATCAGTCCAGTATTGAGGGAGAACGCTGCAGATGGCAGACGCTCAACGGGCTGCAATGTAATTGCTCGTCAGTTAATGTCCTCTAAAAGTGCTTGTTTTTGCTACTGACAGGCTCAGATTGTTATTGTAAGTGTCTGACAACATTATGGAAAGGACCCTACAGAGAAATAAAAAGTTTTCTTACCTTTTGCTTGACCTGGTCTGTATGTAATTGTGTGTCTCACTCAATAGAAGTCTTGTTGTGAAATCTAGCGTCGCATCCACATTGTCGAAATCCATGATATTGAAAATCTGTTCAATAACACTAAGCTACGCTTTCTGTACTGCAACACAACAAACTCTGATGACACTGACACTCCTCTCTCCACTCTCACTCACGTTTCCACCATTGTCTTCCAGCAACAAGCCACATGACACAATAACGGTAAAGAAAAATGTTTTAGTTCTCTGTAGGGTTCTTTCCTTAATGTTGTCAGACACTTATAATAACAATCTGAGCCTGTCAGTAGCAAAAACAAGCACTTTTAGTGGACGTGTGTGCACATTGACAGTGCGGAATTAGCAAGCAATTACATTGCAGCCCATTTCGTGGATGCCGTCCGCAGCAATTTAAAAAGTTGTTGTCCCCATTAGACACAAAAACATGGGAAAATGGGTTGAAAAATACAGAAGCTACCCTTTAACTAAATAAAAGTCCCTCTAGAATCTCACTTAAAGGTGCAGTGTAGGATTTGGCATCATCTAGCGGTGAGGTTGCAGATTGCAACTAACTGAAACTTCTCCCGTGTGCGAAGCATGTAGGAGAACTACGATTGCCTACATGAAAACGTAAATGGCCCTATCTAGAGCCGGTGTTTGGTTTGTCCGTTCTGGGCTACTGTAGAAACATGGCGGCCGGCTCCGTGAAGAGGACCCGCTCCCTATGTAGATATAAACGGCTCATTCTAAGCGAACGAAAAAACAACAATGCTTATTTTTAGGTGATTAAGTAAAGGATGATGTACAGCTAGCCGGGAATTGTTGTGAAATAAACCTTGACAGGGCGATGCGGCACCCTGGAGGGGTTTATATCACAACAATGACCCGCTAGCTGTACATTATCCTGCTTATTACACGGCTACTTATTTAAGAAATCAATAATTTGACACAGAAACGGTCCACTAGATTCCGAGATCAGATCCGCGTCAACAGCAACGGTCTGTTGTACATAGTAACGGTCTGCTATAAAGAAATAACAGAACGTAGGACGCTGTGATTGACCAATCAGAGCTGAGTATTCAACAAAGCCGTGTAATAAACACTAAAGAAAACATACGTCTTAATATTATATTTCATTTCTGCCAATAGATCCCCCTAAATGCTACAAACTGTTCCTTTAAAGCTTAACTCGTGAGAAACAACTAGAAGCATGTTATTCCCAGCATTTGCACACACAGTTTGATGTAAATGATTTTGAGATTTTTTATATGTAGTTTCACAGTGCCAGGCATTTTAGAGGTGATCATAAATTTCCTGATTAAGGTACGTGGAAAATGGTTATTAAAGGAAACCTTTTGAACAGCAGCCAGCCAAGAACAGCTGTTTTTCTCTGTGTTCAGATGTGAGCCGCTCTTGCCTTCAAGTGTACAGAGCCTGTGAGGCAAAATGCAACGTGGCTATAATTGGCTCTGTACCAAAGTGTGTGGCTCACTCCGAGCTAAATGAGTCAATCAGCGTAATTGTGCCAATTAAGTGTCAAAACATCTTCTGTGATCTACCTCTGGGTATGGGAGTGTTTCAACAAGCTCTTCTGCTCAGAGACAATTGGCGGGCCATCGCTGACGCACATGGATGTGAATGCAACCCCCCCTAAAAAAGAAACACACACACACACGTGCATATATATATATATATAAATATATGTATATATGTATGTATATGTATAGTAGGGCTGTCAATCGATTAAAATATTTAATCGCCATTAACCGCCTGATTGTCCATGATTAATCACGATCACGGCAACTTCTAAATTGCTGATAAATGATATCACAGTATGCAGAGGGAGCTCAGCTTGGTGCTGTTTCAGCTCTTTAAAATCTATTTCAGGATTAGTATGAACTGTAAAAATTAGGGCTGTGAATCAATTAAAATATTTCATCTTGATTAATCGCATGATTTTGTCCATAGTTAATCGCGATTAATTTCACTTTTTTTATCTGTTCAAAATATACCTTAAAGGGAGATTTGTCAAGTATTTCATACTCTTATCAATATGGGAGTGGGCAAATATGCTGCTTTATGCAAATGTATCTATACATATTTATTATTGGAAATCAATAAACAACACAAAATAATGACAAATATTGTCCAAAAACCCTCACAGGTACTGCATTTAGCATAAAAATATGCTCAAATCATAACATGGCAAACTGCAGCCCAACAGGCAACAACAGCTGTCAGTGTGTCCGTGTGCTGACTTGACTATGACTTGCCCCAAACTGCATGTGATTATCATAAAGTGGGCATATCTGTAAAGGGGAGACTCGTGGGTACCCATAGAACCCATTTTCATTCAAATATATTGAGGTCAGAGGTCAAGGGACCCTTTTGAAAATGGCCATGCCAGTTTTCCTCGCCAAAACTTAGCGCAAGTTTGGAGCGTTATTTGGCCTCCTTTGCGACGAGCTAGTATGACATCATATGATGCCAGTGTCTTCACTCTAGCTTTAAAATACACACACACACACACACACACACACACACACACACACACACACACACACTGGCAGTAACTTTTATCAGAGTGACACCACAAGGACCAAAGTCTTTCTCTGCGCTGCCGGGTTAAATGAATGGATTTCCGTCCATTGAGGTCTGCTCTTATCTGCACGGTGGCACCTCGGCTAATCTGACACTGTCTGCTTTCCACCCTCCCTCCGCTCACACACACACACACACACACACACACACACACGCACACACACACACACACACTGGCACCTCGGGGCAGGATTGATTATGTTTCTCTGTCATGTGGGCTGGCCTGTTCACCTCAGCCCTGTGGATGATGTTCCCATGCTTCTGCTAAAAGGGGGTATGCAGGTGTGTGTGTGTGAAAGAGAGCGATGAAACACTATTTGGGGACGAGGGGTTTAGGAGAGAGAGCTTGGAGGGGCTCACCACGTCATCTAATGATCAAAGATGCCGGTGGGTCAGACATGGGATGGGTTGGCTACTGAGGATGTTTTTTTTTTTAATGCTGATGGTTGTAATTCATGTCTGTCTCCTTAGGGGGTGATTAAGAAAGTGCAGTAAATTACATAAGTGGCTATAGATGAGCTCTTGGGAGTCTTATTTCAAATGGGGCTATTACACGTTGACAGGCATGAAAAAGAGAAGGGGGGGAGAGAAATAGAGAAAACTGTATATAATCCAATGTTTTGATGGTTGGACCCAGTTTTTGCTCTCATTTCAGCAGTAGCCTCAGGCCAAACAAACAGGTGTCTGCTTCCAAACTGGGTGGAGCAACAAACAGATCTGGTTTCATGATACAGAGTCGAAATTTACTGGAATACCAAACTGTGAACATGGACAAGTTTCAGGTTGAGAGATGTTCTTGGTAACTTTGATGGCAGAATGCTAGAATAAATAGAAAATGTGACTAGATGAGATCTTTCTTCACACATTCCCATTGATGACAGGCTGCAAGAAAGAGAGAGATAACTGCCAGATATTGAGGGTGAAAAGCTTTAAGGCACTTAAACTTGAGTTCAACCCCCAAAAAGTCTTTACAACGACATCTTTGTCAATACCTCATTCTGAGTGTGAAAAGAGAGGAGGAAACTCAGGATAGTGTTTTTGATAGGAGAAGAAAAGAAATGGAAACGCCCTTCACAACTTCGCTCACAAAAGGCGAAACGGGATAGTGCAGCGCCCCAGGGCTTTTTCAAGATGCTACAATGAGGTGTGTCAAAAGAGAAGAGAAAAGGTCTGGCAATTATAGTCAGGTCTGACGAAAAAAAAATAACAATGTCATCTTGGAGAGCTTTTTTAGTCGACAGAGTGTGTATTTTTCCTAGGGCTGTCAAAGTTAACGTGATAATAACACGTTAACGCAAATTTGCCACTAATTTCTTTAACGCATTAACGCAAGTGATCTTTCGGAGGTTGAAGCGGGCTCAGTCTTAAAGCTACAGTGAAGACACTGGTATCAAATGAATCTAGTAAACCTAAGGAATCCAATGTCATACTAGCTTGTCGCCAAGAAGGTTAAATAACGCTCCAAAAGTACGCTAAGTTTTGGCGAGGAAAAACCAGCATGGCCATTTTCAAAGGGATCCCTTGACCTCTGACCTCAAGATATGTGAATGAAAATAGGTTCTCTGGGTCTCCCCTTTACAGACATGCCCACTTTATGATAATCACATGCAGTTTTGGGGCAAGTCATAGTCAAGTCAGCACACTGACACTCTGACAGCTGTTGTTGCCTGTTGGGCTGCAGTTTGCCATGTTATGATTTGAGCATATTTTTTATGCTAAATGCAGTACCTGTGAGGGTTTCTGGACAATATTTGTCATTGTTTTGTGTTGTTAATTGATTTCCAATAATAAATATATACATACATTTGCATAAAGCAGCACATTTGTACACTCCCATGTTGATAAGAGTATTAAATACTTGACAAATCTCCCTTTAAGGGACATTTTCAATAAATAAACAATGTGCGATTAATTTCCGATTAATCACGATTAATCATGGACAATCATGCGATTAATCGCGATTAGATATTTTAATCGATTGACGGCCCTAATTTTTACAGTTCACACTAATCCTGAAATAGAGCTTGAAGAGCTGAAACAGCACCAAGCTGAGCTCCCTCTGCATACTTTGATATCATTTAACAGCAATTTAGAAGTTGCCGTGAGGGTCATGATGTACAAAGTCGCATGATCACCCTGGAGATATGGAGCCCGCTCAAAGCTTTTCCGTCTTCAATCCCACCTCTCATTGCTTTTGTCAGTGAAACTGAAAAGCAAAAGCACCGAGGGGCCTGTCAGCCTTATTATGATGGGTTAAAAGTGCCTTGATGAGGTTCAAAAGAGGCCCCAGCCTCAGACAAAAGCGTTGCCCCATCACCCATCCCCTTTTTCAGGTCTGTGTCTGGCCCCGGAACAAAGAGCCCCCCCCCCCCGACCTCCAACCATCTCCACCCATCAAAGACCCATCGGTCTGGCCCTTGACTGACATGCATGGTCAAGCCTCCAGAGGAAGAGGTTAAACCAACAAGCGCCAAGGGGTGCTACCGGGGATGATTGACACAGCCAAGATAATCTCCTTCTGAAACAATATTGAGTATTCAGCCCTCTGCAGCGAGCTCTTCAGTTGGTCTTTGTGTTGTTGTTTTGCCCTCATATCTCTGCCATCACCCCGTCTACCCTCTCTTCTCCCGCTCTACCTTTCTCTACCTTCTCTCTCCTTTCACCACGTCCTCAACACACCTCTGCCTCCACACTGAGACAGACACATCTGAAAATACAGTGTAAAAGCAATGATGTGCACCCACTGTCATATTTGTTAAGATCTCTGTCCACACTGAGACGTGCATCACAGCCAACATCTGGTAAAGAGTGGGACAGACACAACCCTGTTACTCTGCTGAGTCTCGGCTGGTTAAACCTCAGTTCTGTCTCTTCCTGCTATCGCGGTTGTGGAAAAGTTTAAATACGGCAGATTTTATGAGTTTGTTGTTTCCATTTACATATTTTTTCTTGACAACTGTTTCTGTTGTCAGACAGCTGAACGAGCAAAAAAGAGTGATTTGATTGCTGCTTATAAATGCTACCTGTTAAACAGATGGGTACAGCTGTTCCTGCACTGCTACACTGAGACATCCAGATGACTAGGTTACAATCACAAAGAGGGCTGCGATTATTTTCATCATCAATCAATCTGTAGATTAATTTCTCTATTAATCTATTAATCGCTTTGACTATAAACTGTCAGACAATAGTGGAAAAGGCCCTTTATAAAATCCCTCAGCCCAAGGTAACGTCTTCACACGTTTTTGTATGTTTTGTCCTACCAACAGTTCAACACCCAAAGAGATTCAGTTTACCATCATATATGACAAAGAACAGCATCAAATCCTCATATTTTAGAGCGCTGGAACCAGCAAATCTTGTTGCTTAAAATGAAAAAAAAAACTAAAACTAGCAAACACACTCTGAAAACTAAATAAAACTAAAGACAAAACTAAAATGAAATAAAAACTAATTGAAAATTTAAAACTATTATAACCTTGGTCCCAAACAAACTCTGCTGACTTTCAACCAGAAGCCAAAATGGAGCGAAAAGATACATTTATCAGATTCAACCAGTTTAGTGTGGACTTGGTCTAACTTTGACCCCTGTGTGTCTGCAGGAATCCTGATGGGGACGTTCAGCCGTGGTGCTACATCGCAGATCACGACGACGGGATCTATTGGAGATACTGCAACATCCCAACCTGCCAGAGTAAGAGATTATTGCCACTCCTTCATCTGTCTTTCTATCTCTCTCTCTATCTGTTCTGCCCTTCCATGCCCTCGGGGCCATATCATGGGCACACACACCAGCCATTTTCATTGCTATGCTCATCTGCTCGCCTGCTATGAATAGCTTTTATAGACTGTTGGCTTGTACACATCTATTATCATCTAAAAAATGTCTCTAATTGCCTCCCGTCACCCCTCCTCATGCCATGCCCGGACCTGCCCTTACTTTAATGCGAGCTGTCAAACACCGCCTCTGTGTGTGTGTGTGTGTGCATATGTGTGTTTCCCCTTTGGCTTTGTAGCTTGTTTTGACACGTTTTTTTGATGTGAGTGATTATGTGTATCTACCTGTTTGTGGATAAATTTGTATGTTTTGTGCACATGAGGGTGTGAGAGTGTACCTGTCCAGTATTTCCTGGGTGAATGTGTGTGATGTAAACTGGGAGATTTTGTGCTTCTGTCTTCTCTCCCGGTTTGGCACACATTTACAAAGAGCTGCCTGTCTTTAATCCCATTATTTTCATTCCCTCCACCTTTTTAATCACGGCTGTTGAAAACCGGATCAACCAACACTGTTTTTGATGCCAAAGATCAGAATTCCTGCAGAGGAGGTTCAGATATAGCGATTTGCTGCGAGCATGTGTTTTTTTTTTTTCCTTTTAACTGTCACACATGCTTATATTTCCAAGGCAGCTTAATGTTATTCCAACATTTCCCATGTGTTCTTCACTTTGCAAGGCAGATTAGGTCAGAAGTGTTATTGCATACTTTCTTACTTAACTAAAAGAATCTGGTGACTGCACACAGTGTAAAAGATGAAGGCGGCAGCTGAAGTTTTGCCAAGCAGAACTCAAATATTCTGTTTAACTAAAATAAATATTTCACTTATCTATTCAATCATGAATTACATTCCCCTTTCTTATGTAATCAATCGCTACTTTTTTTTAGGTTAAACATTCGTCCCCTGTCTTTATCCATCTACAACTCTATTTCTTTTCCAAACTCTTTCTTTTTTACCTATGTTATATCTCCGCCTGGCCCGTGTGCTGTGTAATGTTGATATTCCTAACAGCCGTAGCGGTTATGGCGGTTGCTTACCATCCGCTGCGGTTGACCTGTCAATAATGCGGTACCGAAAAGGTACGTTGCTTTTTCGCCGCATAATATTATTGACTTGCGAATTGATCACACACACAAAAATGACGCCGATGTGTAAAGGCCTCGAGAGATGTTGTGACTTTTCACTGCAGTAGGTACCATCAGGCCTGAAGAACCCCTCTAGCTATCCCACCATTATCCTGTCTGAGCAGCATGCTTGACTAAAGCCTGCAGTTTGAATGGCTCGCGTGTTGATGTGTATAGGAGCTTGTGTGCATCCCATTAGACTTTTGACTGACCTATTTCAGACAACTGTCCATTTAGCTCCGTTTTTCTAGGCCGATATCCCGAACCTTTGTGGTTTGGGAGGAAAGAGGAGAGCAGCCCACGCGGTCTCTGTGCGGAGCCGGGCTCGTCCCTTATCTTTGGTCAAAATTAGGCCAGCTTTTGTTCCAGATGGGTTTACCATGTGCTGGCTCAGCCTTGTTTTTGTCTAGGATCCAGTACTGTGCAGCATGTAACCCATCCAACGGCAGAGAGCTTCGCCCGTATCAAATGCTGTCTTACATGAACGTCCTTCTCTTTCTGTTTGAGCTTCGCTGTGAGCCAGGCATCCAGTGTCATGAAAACACGCCTGGCTCAGCGGAGACGGTTTCTCCCTGCAGCGCTACCGGGGAGCTTTCAGACGCGAACGCTCTGTCTCGTCTATTGTGAAACGACAATCGCCACGTGGTGCCTCACCTTCCGGCGGTGCCTGCTCTCAATCTGCCGCGTTTGAAAGCTTCAGCTGCTAAGTGAGAGAATGCCGATGCTCTCTCGGTGTCAGTGTTTTCTCAGTCTGCGGCCGGCAACGAAAGGCTGAAAAACACGGTGGTGTGCCAGAGAAAGGGCAACAGTGCTCTTTGTTTTCATTTTGTCTGGCTTGTGTTTTGTCTGTGCCTTTCGTTCTGTCTACTTTGCTTATGTTTGATGTCGCGTGGTTGGCAGTTGGTGGCACCTGGAGCCTGCCAGCGGTCGGTCTGTTATCCAGCTGGGTTCCCTGTCATCTAGGGTCATGCCACCCTGGTGAGGGTGACACACCCTGCCGGAGTGCACACTGTCAGGCAGGTCACTTGAGGCCAGAAGCACATAGTTGGACAGGGTGGATTACAGTGTAGGTCACGACATTTGTTGATCCTAGTAATCCCTCATGGCAGCAGTTATCATGTGGTGGAATTATCTAAACATTTCAAAAAGGCGCGCTGTCAAGGCACATCGACTACTGTACAATTTGACATTTCCACAATGTGTCACGGTGGACGCCGGTTTTGAGGCTCTTCTGATTCCCAGGCCACTAAATGCTCAGCGAAGCACGACTTTTTTCAGACACTTTCATTGTGAAATTTCGCTGTACTGTAGGTCACTTCATTACTGATTTATTGTTATATCAAGCCTCAGCGCGTAGGGCGGAGAAGACTTAATGTTGTCTGACTCATTGCTGATTCTTATGAGGTGTGAAGAGTTTTTCCAGTGGAGCCTCTGGCCAAATTAGTTGGTTCGAAGAGGTTAAACTCCAGCAACACTTGTAGTTTACGGAACAACTTTATTGTTAGGCCAACGCGTTTCGGCTTTCATCAGGGTCATTGTGCCGGAAATCCCGACTCTGCTTCTACACACCATAGGTTCACTAGATGAAAACTAGAGTTGACAGCTCAATTCATTATTAAGGGGCTTTAGTTTTACACAAGTTCAGAAGTTAGACGGTTCCCTGAAGGTATGGAAAATCAGTTTTCTTGTTACTTGTGTTGAGGCGAGTTTCTTCTCAAATTAGCTCAGTTTGAAAGTAGATTTTACTCCCTTGTGATAAAAGATCCATTCATATTACTGACTGACAAGATGGCAAAGGATTTGCTGTTGAGATTCTAAAGAAAATCCAGTTAAAAATGATTCAGTTAATGTTAATAAAACCAAATTAAACCATAGCAGTACTGTATGTCTCACTGCAGATGTAAAAATAATTGTTTATTTGACCTCTGGCAATGTGACGGTTCCTGTTGAGCGTCTCCTTTTCAGAGTGTTCCTTGCTGGAAGGACATTTTGTTTTGGTGTGGCTCCTTTAAGCTAAAATGCATTGGCTTCACGATGTGCCCTGGCTGAATTTGATTGACACAGTGAAACTGTCAGGGTGAAGTCCTCGAGCGTTTGCCAAGACAAAGACACTTTGATCTGCACGCTGGGAGCTCATCTCTCAACAGCATACTGTAGAACCAAGAAAAACTAGTTGTTCCACTGTGTTTTCCAACAGAAAAGAGGCTTGCAGCAGCTGTGAGGCTTTCCCCTTTAATGGGACAATGCCTTTTAGGAAAATGCTCATTTGGAATATATTTCATGTGGAGGATAATGATAAGAAAACAGGAATAATGTTGGGTAATAAAGTCATTTAAACTCCCATATATCCCACTTTTTACTTTGCAGCTTATTTAGACCAGTGGTGGAATGGGATGCCAGTGTATTTTATATTTCTTCTTCACTACATTTTGAAGGCAAATATTGTACTTTTTACACCACATTTATGTGACAGCTTTAATTACTTTAGTTACTTTGCACATTTAGATTATTAATACAAAATATAAATCAACTAATAAATTATTATATGTAATTATAGATTAAGCTATCCGCCCCACCTTTACCAGCTGCCACATTAAAGTGATGAACACATTAATGCATCAATTATCCTAATACAGTAATATATATTATTCTGAAATGGGCCATTCTGCATAAGGAGTGCTTTCACTTTTAGTTCTTTAGGTATATTTTGTTGCACATTTTTTGTACTTTTACTGAAAGCTACTACGAGAACTTTCATTTTGCGTTGATTTTGGCGTTCCCTGTGAACAAAAGCGGGTAGTGTTTTCGAGCACCAGATTCCCTTCAGAAAACCTCTCATTTTACTGCAGCTGGGTCTGACAGTCTGCCCCGCGCAGTCCTGGTTCTCCCGGGCCTCCCTTCCCTGTAGCAGACACAGTAATACGGCCTGGGCCTCCAGCAGCGTGATGCCGCTGTTGGCTCCCAGTGGGGACCGGCGGAGCAACGAGGCCTTCTCTGCTCCTGGCCGGAGGAGGAGCCGCTGCTGCCAAGCGTGGAGCTGTCCACCTCCCGCCGGCAGCTCCGACTGTAAGTGAAGCCGTACCTGGGTCTGTCCACGGTGGGTTGGTCGTTCTGGTGAACCTGCAACCTGAATCCGACCCAGTGGCACCGATGACAAGCATTAAGAATAACTAGATAGAAATAGCCAGTCATCTCACTGATGGTCTCGTTTACTTATGTAGGTCATATAGAGTTAAAAGTCCCTCACAGTAACTTTAAGTAAGCAGTATTTTAACACATTAATATTGCTACTTTTGCTTCAGTAAAAGATCTGGGTACTTCCTCCACCACTGATTTAGACATAAAGATAGGACCTGTTAACAGGATGGAAAAAATAAACATTTCCCCGAAGTTATATATTTTCTATAAATAGAGTGTGGAACCGTACTGAATGTTTACAGTATCTTTTTATTTCACACATCATTATTGCGGCTGACAATACCTACTGTGCTGGGTAATGAGTCTCATTAACTGTACACCAATTCCCGTAAGCTACTTTGTGGTATTTTAAGACGTGTCTTTGTTATAGAGCTATCAATGTGTTTGCAGCTGAACATTTTATAGACATGATGACTTGAATTCCTGACTTAAAGGTTATACTGTCATCTAGTTGAACAATTGAGGGAACATCTGATTAACCTTGTCTGTCAGCGTTGAACAATAGTCCCAGTACCGGAGGCACAACATCCATCTGGCAAGCTAACCAGCCACACCTTGAAGACATTAAAGCCAAGTAGTTATGTGTTTGGCCCAAGGTTTTATTACTGAACGTTGAGGAAAATATGCGGTGTTGAGATATTGCCTTCATTAAGAGTGATTTATGAAGCCACTAAATGGCACTTTGAAGGTGTGGGACACCTGTGTAGAATGACAGCTAGTCTTAAATGAATCTGTCCAAGTTGCTGTTGTTCAATCTTTTGGGATGAAACTGAGTAGTGCATGGTTCAGGGGTTTACAAGATTTCTCAACTCTTTCCTTTTTTTTTTAACTCTGCCTCGATTGCTGTAAATGTCCATCTTCTTTGCTCAAGTACAAGCTGTTAAATTTACAGTTTTATGAAATGCAAAAAATACCGCCACTTCTTTGCAGTGTGGAGACTCTTGTTAGGTGAAAGTATGAATACCTGACACAGAAACACCAGGTAGCAGGGCTGTAGTCAAAATAGGGCTGCAATTAAGGATTATTTCATTTATTGGTTGGATTATTTCTATGGATGGACTGTGGGTCGGTTGCTACTGACTTTGGGGATCCCTTAACTTCTCCTCCAGAGGGTTCAAGACCAAGCCCCTTGGAAGAGTGCCAGGCTTTGAAGCAAATTTTCGTATTGGCCAAACGGCGGTAGTACAACTTCCGTGTCCGTCACGTGATGCCATTGGGCCCAAAAATACTTTTTCCCATAGACTTACATAGGGAAAGAGACATCTGTAACTCAGCGTAGAATTTTTTTTGAGGAAAATCAACTCACCAGTATGAACACTTGAACAGCCCTTATTTAAATCATTAGGACCTAAAAATTGTAAAATCCACTAATAGCCAAATAGAAAAGAGTTATTTTCCTTCCTCCGTACATGTGAATGAGCCCCAGACTGAGGGCTGGGAGGCGGGGTTAAAGGAAACACTACTGCGCCTGCTCTATGGGCCCAATGGATTCGAAGATCGCAGAAAGATCCTGGTATTTTATCACTTGGCATTCGAGCCATTTTGGCTTCATGCGCCACTGAGCAACTCTCATAGGAATGAGCGCTGTATATCCAGTTCTCTTTATACATCCATGGTCAGACCGAAGCACAGCAAAATCAGTCAATGTTCAAGACAAAAATGGACACACAATTGTGTGTAAAAAGATTGATTTATGAGCCTCTTAAAGAGGAAGACGTGTACCTGTCTCTGCACCAGCTAGGTGCATCCAAAATAAGAGAATGTGGATCAGGTTGAGAAAAAAAACGCATCTTTGAAGACTTAATGATAGGCAGGAAAAGTGAATCGGCTGAATGAATGCCTGAGACGAGAACAAGTGCGAGTCAAAATAAGCGAGAGGCTGAGACCAGCCGAACATGTCGGACATGTGGTCTGGAAACCGAGCCCAGACTGAAGCACCACAGCCCTGCCTCGTGGCCGTTGTGGTTGCCTGAACCAGGGATGCTTTCAGGTTCTGTTATTGCAGTATTTATCTCACTCTCTGTCATTGTTTTCAGAGGCAGAATATTTCCCCTAGGTGGTCTTATACCAGCTTTCACCACAACCGACTCTCCCAATCAGCATACTGAGGCAGGTTCAGGCATCACTGAGTGGAGAAGGGTGTGTGTCTGTCTTACTGTGTGTTTGTTCTTGTAGTTTTGACAGGGTAAAAACCGGTCAGAGATTTAGACCTTCAAAGTGAGGACATTTTTGTGAAGTGAGCTCATTTTGGCCATTCCTTACCTCTTTAAGAGGATGCTGTTGGCGATCGTACTGTTCAAAATGGAAAAAAAGTCAAAGAAAAAAAGAGATTTCTAACTTAACTAAGCTTATCATATGGCTCCTCATAAAATAATTACATCCATAAAAAGCTAATGTATTTAATGGAAAATTTGTGTGTGCACTCGCATGCAACCAGTGTCCATAATTAGCTTTTTGGCCTCAACACCCCAGGCATGTAAATTAAAAAATTACCTGGCAAGATTATTTCCTACCAACCAAATTAATTGTTATACATTTTTCATAGAATATGCCAACCTCCTTCTTTTTATAGATATTTTATGTATAGAATTACCACAGGTGCTGTGCGAGTAGATTCAGAGGTTTAATTTAAAACCTGCACACTCATAAAATGGAAGTTTTTGTCTTCATTTTTTTTTCTTGCCACTGGCCTCCACATGGGGATGAAGTTATCTTTCTGATAATATTAGACTTGTTAACCATCCACACACTGGAGAAACAGGAGAGAGCAGCGAATCAGGAGCCTTTGACAGAGCCATATTGTTACTACAGTTTGATTTCTCAGTAAATAATGATCGTGCAAATTTTTACCGTTATTTGCCACTTGATGGGTATTCACTTTTGAATATCTGTCAGTTTGACGTGTCCCTTTTCACCTGTATTAGGCCTCTCCTTACCTGGATAGAGCTGCAACGATTAATTGATTAGTTGTCAACTATTAAATGAATCGCCAACTATTTTGCTAATCGATTGAATCTTTACTCCTTTATGACAGCAAACTGAATATCTTTGAGTTGTGGACAAAACAAGACATTTGAAGACGTCATCTTGGGCTTTGGGAAACGAAACTCCTTAAAAACGTGGTATTTCACCCGGACAGGCCTCTGCTTGGTAACATTAACGTTTGCCCCATGAAGCTATAAAGAATGAAGTCACCCTAGTCTACTGTTAACGTTAAATTGGTTAATCCTAACGTTAGATCATATAACCCTTACAACACCAGTTTGTCAAGAAATTTAAAGTGAATCGCTTGGTGAGTGTATGAGAGAATTGAATGGTGTGCGTGTGTGTGAGAGAGAGAGGGAGTCAAGTACAATCAGTGAGATCAGTAACGTTAATCTCTGCTCTTTGGATTAACATTTTATAAATCTATTCCTATTTGCCTTCATCTTTAATTTCCAGTATAACGTTACGATGGTCAATTTGAGAATTTATCAGCAGTCAGGTAAAAGTCCTTTGAAAATCTGCAGGGAAGTCCAGTCGCGGTTGCAGCCATGCCAGAAGTAACGTTACAAGCAAAAAACTCTAAGTGTATCTTCGTAAAAGGATGATCACAAATTTTTATTTAAATCATCTCGGTTTGAAGGTAAAATTAGACGTGAGGCCTCCTGTAGGTTTAATCTTGGCGTTAAGGCAAAGATTAGGTTAATAAACAACTTTAGTAGGTTACGGTTTAGCTAGCTTATCCAAAAACTGGACGTCAGGCACCGCCAGGGTGAAATACCAAGTTATTATGGAGTCCCTTTGGGAAACACTGATCAACATTTTTCACCATTTCTGACATTTTATAGACCAAACAACTAATTGATTAATTGAGAAAATAATCGATAGATTAATGGACCATGAAAATAATCATTAGTTGCAGCTCTACCTGGCAATGAGGGTTGGGGAGCTTCAAACACGCTCATTGTTATCTGACCTCTGACCTCCTCATAGTTCCACCCACATCTGCCCTCAGGGGAAATACCTGCCTGCAGTGATGTGAGGAGACTCTCAGACAGAAACTAGAGAGTAGAGACTCAGAGACTTACAAAAACAAACCATAGGACATCAGGTAGATTTAATCTCTCAGCCTCCTCTCTCTCTCTGGCTCCTTCCCTCTCTCAACATGGCTGGGGTTAAATCAGCCGAGGCCATTAGGGAATTAAAGGTATTGATTACGAGGCGAGCCCGTTGTGTAGAATGTTTGCTAATGAGAACAAGTAGATGGCCATTGTTTAGTGCTTGTCCTTCAAAGCGGAAGAGATGAATAGCGGGTCATCCAATTTAGCTCTCAGGAACGAGGGCTCGCAGCCAAATGTAGACGGACCCGCATGGTTCTGACTGAGCAGGTGCAATAAATGTAATTTTATTACTGAATATTGTTCAGCTGGTGTAATTCGAGCTCACAGTGCATGTTGTGTTTGTTTTGCCTTTTTTCAATCCATCCAGCACACAAAATTGAGATACTGTGTGCACCAAAGTGGTGGGCTGACTGACTGATGATCCCTAGAGCCAAGCAGCTAGCATGGCTAAAAATGATGGTGGTTGGTATGTCCTACAGCGTGGTCCAAAGACAGATATCTTTACTATTCATGGTCTTCAGAGGTTGACTCCCTGACTCTTGTGTCTCAGATTATTAAATTTTCCATTGACCAACATTGTAGGCCTTGATAAGGTATCTTAAAAAGTATCGACAAGGTTCCATGAAATTTGCCTTGGATATTCATGGTCAAAAGAGGATAAATGTTTTGATGAATGTCTTTCTGACTTCTTTTGTCTTCTAGTAGTTATAGTTTTATGCAAGTGCTGTCCATTGGAACCATAGACTGTATATAAAGATGGACGACATGTCTCCACTTCCTTCCACTGTACAAAAGTGAAGCCAAAACATCCCAGATATGGGATCTGCAATCTGCAAAAGATTTTGATGTCATTTGGAGCCAGAGTCTGGGCAGTAGTGATCGGAACGTGGAGCTGTGGTATCGAGGTCCCGCTCGAGCCAATCGAGAGCTGAGCACGTTGGTAGCTGTTTGTCTAGAAAGACACAACCACTAACCCTAATATCTCTATAACTACATTCATGATCAAATTGACAGATGTTATATTACACAGACTTGTGACGGTTATGGAAAGTTAAAGTTATATCTCTCTCGTGCAATTCCTGAGCCTCCGGCTGCGCGACTACTTCACTCAGAGCAGCTGTCAATCATGACGTCTGACCCCCTTTTTTATAGCATCAAATAATTAATATATATAATAAATATATACATACATTTGCATAAAGCAAGCATATTTGGCCACTCCCATGTTGATAAAAGCATTAAATACTTGACAGATCTCGCTTTAAGGTACATTTTGAACAGATTAAAAATTAATTTGCGATTAATCGCGATTAACTATGGACAGTCATGCGATTAATCAAGATTAAATATTTTAATCGATTGACAGCCCTAATCTGAATACTCATCACACTGAATAGAAAACCTCATGTCACATGTGAGGGACTTTTCTTGCTGCCGTATTAATCGTAACACATTTTCTACATCTGGCAAACTGTTTTTACACATTCCTGGGGTCTTCGCCACCGTCGATGACATCCAGATAACCAGGACAACCTGCCACAGTAGACAAACAAGAAGTCGATCTCTTTCAAAGTGAATGATGATGAATGGAAGTGCACCGCTGCGCGTATCCAAACGCCTGAGGTGGTCACAAAGTGTCTGCTCATCTTTTCATCTCCCAGTCGCCGCGGTATCAAGTCCCCCGGGACTCCTCGGGACACAGACTATTTGGTTTGTCAGTGATGCAGTGTGGCGGCCATTTTTCATCTCTTCCCCGCATTGTTCGGCCCGGTCTCTGAGGAGGCACTAATTATTCATTTAAAGCTCCGGCTCGTCCCTCTTCCCTCTAATTAGATGGTTAGTCACTCTCTCAGGGCCCGGGGCTGGGGCATTGATCTCCTCCATCTCTATCTTGTTGTAACACAGCCTCCACACACACATGCACACACATGCACACACATACAAATGTACGGGGTAAAAGAGGACATACAGATACAGTAAACATGCACGTGGTATACAACATACAGTGGAGGCTCTCTCTCTCTCTCTCTCTCTCTCTCACACACTCACAGCCCAGCAGCGTGTTTTGAACATCCCACTAGCAAAGTCAGTCCGCTGGATACAAATACTTCTCTCATTCTGTCCAATAATAAGCCCCTTATTGTCCAACTGTAAACTGTTCCCATATACAGGCTGGATAATTTATGATCTCCATAGAAAAGCAAAGCATGAACCCCAACAGAAACACATAATAGCAACTCCCACCCTCCTCACAAACAATACAGAGTTTCCAGAAATGCTCGTCCTGGGGGAGTTAGTGGCATATTTCTCCGTTTCTCTTGTGTTCTCGCAGGCTGTGGTGCAGTCGACAAGACTAATCACAGGCTAGATGAAACGCAGCAGCTGTATTTGTTTATGTATTGGATGTACTGTACTACAAAAGGGGTAATAAATGGAGCTGAGACACAACGAAAGGGAGACAGAGCGAGGAATAAAGGCAGAGAGACAGACCGTGATGGAGGGGGGGAGAAGAAAAAATCACATAAACACCGACTGTGATAAGTGTTGTTTGTTTCCTTGATTTGTTGCACTTAGCATTCCTGGGAAGGCAGTGTATGTTCCAAGAGGTGTGTGTGTGTGTGTGTGTGTGTGTGTGTGTGTGTGTGTGTGTGTGTGTGTGTGTGTGTGTGTGTGTGTGTGTGTGTGTGTGTGTGTGTGTGTGTGTGTGTGTGTGTGTGTGTGTGTGTGTGTGTGTGTGTGTGTGTGTGTGTGAGTGTGCATCAGATTTGAATTGTTAACCTGCTGGCGGTGCACTAATGGGTTGGTGGGAGTGTTTCCAAGTCTTCAACATACCTGTGTTTTAAATTACTCACATCAAGCCTTTTAGCACTGTGCTTATAAAATCCTGCTTCTCCTCTTTTTACCTCACGGCTTTAACATCCCTTCTCTAATGTGGAAGCACTAATGACTTTTTTTTTGTCTCTGGTTACAGTTTAATTGAATGTTAATGAAGCAGTGGTGCTGCTTAAAGCCGGAGTAGGCAGATTGGAGCAAACATGATTCAAAAAAAGTTATTTTTATAAAACTGTCGCTATATCCAGACAGTAGTGCATGAGACAAGGTATTCTGAAAACAATCATGTGCCTCTGTGTCCTCCGGTGTGCTGGTAAAAGGTCACTGTGAGCTCACAAAACACGTTTTTGGCCATAAATCAAGAAATCATATGCTAATTATGACAATTTCATACAAATGTCTAACAGGATAAAATGATGAAGTGATGACATTTTGGACAGACATGGATGTAAACTAAAACTCTACTGATTGGCGGAGGCATACAACCGCAGGGCGGTAATTTTAGTTTTACTATACCTTATACTTTAAGGATTATAAAAAAGGCAAAGTTCTCAAGTGTTAAGTATTGTCTAAAATTAGTAAAAACCAACAAAAAAACAAAAAAAACAACTACACGATATTATGAATCTGACCAGACATGGTTGCTGTGCAACAGACACACTTCAGTTTGCACCAAAAAAGTGTTGATGTTTAGCCTCAATTTTGGTGCTTTATTAAATGTATTTTCAAGCCCTCAGGATCTTGTATCCATATTTTTTTTCAGTGTCATCATGGCTTCTCTTGTAGATTATAGGATCAGGGCCGACTGTGAGAATAGCTTTTCTAGTCTGAAGTTCTCCAGTGTTTCAACCGTGCTTATAAAGCAGAGACTTTAAAGGTTCATTGTTCCTTAAGGCTTCATATTCTCTCTATCTGTGTCTTGCCTCGTCTTTTAAGTGAAAATATGTGGCACGCTGTGCTGGGAGGATGCAAGCAAGCAGACACACAGAGTCCGATTAAAAAAACAACAACATTTCTTTAACTCTCTCTCTCGCTCTCCGTGTCTTTCTAATTTTTTTTTCTTGGATTTATTTTGCTCTTCATCCTCTAGATGTCATAGAAATTTATAACTGTAATTATATTTTCCTCAATAACATGTTTGCCCTCTCCCTGTTTGTTATATCCCTCAGTGTTTTCTCTCTCTCTGATGTGTTTTGGGTCGGCGCTGTTGTTGTGTCTGCTGTGTCAACGGAGGTGTCTCATTTTCACTACTAGACAGACACCCATGAACTTTGTTGTTTCGCCGGCTGCCTCCTGTCTGCATTGCACTGTGTTGCATTGTGGGAAGGCTAACTAACTGCTCTTTTCCGAGCTCAGGCAGCAGGCTGCCAGGCTTGTGATGGATCTGGCTGCAGTCAAGCCTCGTTTAGCTCTCTGTGTTTTCTTTTTTTACTTTGTGGGAGTCTCCTCTCCCGCTGTGATCTCCTGAGGTTTTCAGAGGTCTGGTCTGGGCTGACTGGAGCATTTATGCACCTTGTGTTTCCTCCATTTCTCCCCTCTGGCTCGTTAAAGTCTAAATTCCACCGACAGCTTTGAAGTGTGTTGAAAGTGTTTGTGTGTTTTTTTTTTTCTTTTATTGTACGTGGAGATATTTGCACTTGTTGCGCCTGCAAAGCAGATGTTTTTAAGGAACAATGCTGTGCTCAGGAGTTTTCATATAATTTTACACATTTTTTTTTTTTTTTTTATAAACGCTGCCGCCTTCATCGTCTCCAGTTTCACGCAAACCTCCAGTGCGCTGGTGTGATACGATCCCACCACCTGCTGCTCCTCAGCCAGCGCTTCGCAGCCCCTGGGACGAGAAGAGGACAAAGACTGATCAAATTGACTGCAGTCTGCAATCTTCTTGTCAAAGCAAAATGAAAAAGGAGCACTGCTGCCTTTAATCTGGTTGTTGAGCCCTGCAGTGGCATTTTCTCCTCCGCTTTTCAAAAGCTCCATTGACGTAGTACCTGGCAGCCTGCCTTGCTCGGAGGGAGGTTGCTGGTTCCCAACCAGGTGTTTATCTCTCCTGTCCTCTCATCTCCCCTCCTGCACACTTCACTTGGGTTAATCCAGTGTGTACTTAAGTCGCGGATATAAAAGAAACTGCTGTCAGCACTGTCCCGTCTCACCCTAAAAATATGACGTATTGAAGATTCTTATTACTGTCATGTTTGCCTTTAACCTGTCATATAATCCAGCCCTTAATTCTGCAAGTGTGCGCCGTGGAGTCTTGCTAAATGATTCAAACAACCATATTAATCCATTTATAAAGCTTTGGCATGGTTGTGGCTGAAAGAGGAATATTGCACATGATTTATTGCTGGTCTGAGGACTTTGTCTTCAAGTGTTGAGTCATCTGTCAAACACAGTTCCGCGCAGCAGCGAATCATGGCCACAGCCAAAATCTCGCCGGTCACTTTACGGTCAGCAAACGTGGGTGAAACTCAGGGAGCGGCCCTCTCTCTGCCAGCGTGTTTCACTTCATTTCCCCCCCCCTCTCCCCCTCCTTCACATTTCCAGTCTGTGGTGGACATTCTTGTGGAATCTAAAACATGTCACACTTTTCCCCCAAAAGCCTTTGTGCCTCATTCTTACATAAACAGAAAGAATCTGCAGCATCTGTTGTGCATGCAGAGGAGCTTTCGTGCCAGCCAAAAAGTTAACATTCGCAACAACTGGCACCCCAAAAACAATGCACATGTGTGGTCTTTATCGAGGTTATTTCAGTTCATGAAGGCTCTCTACAATAATGTTACACATATTCAAATTGTATGCTAATCCATACTTTTTTTTTTCTTTTGCAGAATACCAATATATTCCAAAATGTAATCATGACAAGCTTTTAAAAAGGAATCAAGTGTTTTTTCTGTTTCTAAATGCCAAAAACTGTGTGCCAGTTGTTCACTGGTGGAACTGGCTGTCATCAGACAAGCAGCTTTCAATATGCAAATGTTTGAGAAGTGAAGAGACACTCAACAACTGAAAAGCTCCAGAGAAATTCAGTTCTAGGACAGTTTTGGTATACAGAACCAGGGGACAAACCGCTCCACAGCTTCTTGTCACAAAGCAAGACTGTTGTTGCAAACAGACAGACAGGACATGCTCCTGTGTAATATCTAACTCATGATCAAATGTTGTCTTTTACCAATATGTGAGGAAACAGCATTGCTGAGTTCTCTACTAAACTACATTTGCATTCATGTTTAAATTTCTCAAAGTAACTCAACACAGATGCGATTAACTCTCCTGTCTTGGGCCTACTCGAAGAAATTCATCATCTTTTCATTCATCAACAGGTGCAATGCTATTATTTTTGCTGATTCCATTATTGTAGAGTCAGTACCAAATTTAAATATCTGATTTTTTTCTTTTTAATGATTTGTTTTCCAGCCTCAGAAAGTCATTTTGAGTTTACAAGACCGCAAGAAATTAGATTTAAAGAAGCATCTATTAGTTTGAGCTCAGTATTAAAGTGGACATATCCTGCTAATTTTCAGGTTCATAATTGTATTTAGGGTTTCTACTAGAACATGTTTAATGTTCAAAAATCACTTTATTTTTCTCATGCTGTCTGTCTGAATATACCTGTATTCATCCTCTGTCTGAAACGCTCCGTTTTAGCGCCTGTTTCTTTAAGACCCCCTCCTGAAAAAGCCCAGTCTGCTCTTATTGGTTTGCTGGAAAAATATGGTGCACCTTTGCAAAAGTAGTTGTCAAACTGTGGGCGCAACATATTCTCACTCCCAACGCGTCAAATACCGCCGCTTGGTCTGTGCAGCTTGGCATCGGAGACCAACGGTTGGGGTACCCCTCTTGCGTTAATTTTGAACGGACCAGGGATGGCGTGTCAATATACGCTTGTTACATGCATAGTGTCCTTTCAAAATAAACTTCCGTTTTCACAGGAAGCTAGGTTTAGGCAACACAACCACTTAGTTAGGGTTAGGAAACGGTCGTGGTTGGTGGTCACCGACTAACGACTCACGTGACTCACAGGGCTGACGATACTAACGACTCACATGACTAACGACTGACGTGACAAAATAAGTCAGCGTTACTTTTAGTTTCATACGGGATGCGAACACCGGTCTCCTGGTTGAAAGTCTTGTGTTTTGCGAGCCCTGAATGGACTCTCACTCCGTTAATAGTACGTCACATGCTCTGACCGTCGAATAATGCCGCTGTTGGGTTTACATTGGAGTTAGTTGAAAGCTGGACTGAAAAAGTGAGTTTTTCATGATATGTCCCCTTTAAAGCTGGTTTGTGGGTCATTTAACTTGCACTTGGAAATCAAAATGAATTTGGAAATCATAGAGGCTTGATAAGAACAAGGGCGTTTTGTAATGTCACATGCTTTTGATTTTTGCATCAACATTGTGTCTCAGAGCAACACTGAGAGCTATTTTGGACACAGTCTTTTTTCTCTTGTCTTTTCTGTCTTTAATGAGCTTGTTCGTACTCTACGGTCGTCGGATGACACCAATTCCAGTAAGACTGAAGAGCTTTGGGGGCAGACTTTTCTTACTTGCAGTGGAAATGACTTTCAGGTTGTGCATTTACTTCTGTTTGTCAAATTCGTTTCACCTCAGAACATTGAAATGAAACAAGAGTAAGCCTGTTCGAATCGCAATGAAAAACAAATCACAAGGGGGATATAGACTGCTGGAGGCTTTGTTGGCACTTCCTGAGGTATTACCTTGAATTTAAAGGCTTTGGAGTGTTTAATCACTGCGCTGGATTTTGAAAGATTGCATATTATTTGATGAATACACGGCGGATTAAGGGAGGCGGGCTGATTTGTCTGACTTGAATTTGATCTGGAAAGGTGTCAGCATCCATCTTCCATCCGTATGGTGTGTGATCCATCTGCGATTGTTGGCCTATTTGTGTCATACATCCCCAGGCCTCGCCTAACAAACATTTTAATGTTCAATAGTTATTGATGTGATGGGCTGCAACAACGGTCAAAACCAAGAGGGTATAAAAAAGTAAAACTGAGATGTAGTTGTATGTATGATGTAGTTGCATTGTTGTATGAAAGTTTATCTCAGGTAGCAGCAGTGAAACCGAAAACTTTGTAGCATGAATTTTTGCTCACGCTTGAACATCACTTTTTAAACCTGCGTTTAATGCAGACCTAAGGTGTTGGACTTGGCCTCCTTCCAGATGTTGCCATTATGTCAAATACCATCTGGAAAGGCGCTATGTAACATTTCTTTTCCATTTCTTGGCACACACCACACTCGCAATGTCACACATGTAGAAAACGTTATTGTATTCCTAATCTGATGCAACTTGCGCTCACATCTGACGGAGTACATTTTCTAGATTCCAGCTCTCTCTCGCTATGACTCAAACATCGCTGTCCCCTTCACCCGTCTTCCCTCCCTCTCTCTTCCTCCTCCTCCTCCTCTTCTCTTTTCTTCAGAGGCCAAATTGTTGGCTTGGCAGTTGGCAATTCACACCAAAACATTCAAACAGAGGCCTGAATATTTTTTGAGTGTGTCACCGTAGATTGTCCTTTGGGGGCGGGTTGATGAGGCAAAATGTCAATCACAAACATGATTATAAGACTCGAACAACTTGGACGAGGGTCCAACTTGCATATAAGGGTTCAAGGCATGCAGCGTATGATGATGTGTTTCATAAAATACAAACCAGGGACTGATCCCTGCAATGAATCCAAGAGGAAACCCTTCATATGCTAATAATCAGCGTATGATACAGATTGCCTCTAAGTTGTTGTGTGTAACTGATCTTTTTTTTCACCCTCCTCTTGTCTCCCTACAGTGCCAGGGAACTTGGGCTGCTTCAAAGACAGCGGTGACCCGCCCACTCTGTCCGGCACCAGCGAGACCTCCAACAAACTCACCATCCAGAACTGTATTAGCTTCTGTAGGAAGCAGAGATACAAGGTGAGATTTGAACCTAAAGTAGAAATGTATAAACCTAATCATAGACTGTATATAAGAAGTGGATGCAGTCACCATGATGTCACCCATTGGTTTGTGGACTGCCGTTTTCAAGCCTCGAGTTCGGCATTTTTGCCGTCGCCATCTGTTTTTTTTGCAACCAGACACGAGAGGGTGGAGCTCAAACTGAAAACTGAACGCTGAATAAGACGTTTTTAGGCGACCAAAAATGTTATAATTAACTTTCATGAACTGAAAACACACTGTGAAAGAGTTAAAGTTGTTAGACTGTAAATGAACATCATGCTGTATTGAAGAAGACTTGAAACTAGCGACTGAGACCCTAAACTCGTGTTTACAATGTTTACTGAGGTAATAAATCAAGTGAGAAGTAAGGTCATTTTCTCATAGACTTCTCTACAATCAGACTTCTTTTTGCAACCAGAGGAGTCGCCCCCTGCTGGCTATTAGAAAGAATGCAAGTTTAAGGCACTTCCGCATTGGCTCCACTTTTCAGACCCGGAGGTAGCCCACTGTCTTTAACCTAAGAGATGTTCAGTATTATATTTTAACTCAGATTAAAACTGGCAGCTCCTGTAGGAGAGAACATTCAAAACATGAAATACTAAAAGAGATAAAAAAAGACTCAAATTACTGACTCCTTTATCCTGGCATTCGTACTGGAAAGTTCAAATGTGTCCTCTCCTTGGATGAAAAAGTGTCCAGTCGGTTGCCTTTGTCCTGTCGTAAATGGACATGAGCTTGCTCTAGCAATAGACAAGCTTTTATGTAAATCATCTGCGTTTACGAGCAATTTCCTGACAGTTATCTCCATGGTGCCCAGTGCAGTCTATACCCTCTTTATTCAGCCATCAAACATCCTGTTTCAAACCAACCAGCGGATGAGAAAACATCACAGCAATCAAGGCTGACAGCTGGAAATGAACGGTTATTAGCCCAGTGGGCACCTCCTCTTCAATACATATTTCTTATCTCTGTATCTGGCATGCCATTGTCCCAGCTATAAACAGTGCCAGGTGTTCATTTTCTGTCTCAGCAGATCCGGTTCAGCTCCGTCTGCATTGACAGATACTGACAGCGCCCGCCCCCCCCCCTCCCCTCTCAATTCAGCAGATGTTACAGGATGTGGCGGCAGATTGGCATCGTCTAGCTACCCTTGGACTGTCACCGTCCTTAATGCGCATGTGAGACGTTGGTGCTCGGAAGTACGCATCCCGTGTGACTTTTTGACAAAGAGCATGCCTGATGACTTAGACAGCAATCCATCGCTTGTTTCGCTCTGCCAGAAGTATTCACGTTGGTGTAACTTCATCAGATAGAATAATGCAACAAAGGACGTAGCTTGATACATCATTGGCGAGAGTAGGGGCTCCATAAATTCCTATTCCATGAGAAAAGACGCAGAGCGGGAAATGATGCAGTACCTTCAGTTGTGTGAATTCATTTAGGGCCTGAAAATTGGACAATGGTGTCCTTTTGAATGCGGGACAATAGCTCTTTTGAGAACAAGCAGCCAGTGGTGGCAAGGTCAAGATGTGTGAAGGTTTTTGACGTTTCGCATTCCTGCTCCGACGCTTTCAGGAACAGTTTAACTAACAGTTTTGGTTTGAAAGATAGATAGGTGCTATTTCTGTAAGGTTTATTCTCTGTGTGCAGCTGTGTGTTTGAAAGAAGGCTTCTAATCAGCTGAGAGGTTGTGGTTATCCAGACTCAGATTACAGCATCTTGTAATCATGAGAGAAAGAGCAATTAGGGCATTTCAGACTCAAGTCGCTTTCATTTCAAAGAGAGAAGGAGCTCCATGCATTGAACCGTCGACTAAATGTTAACGCACATAAAGCTGATATGAAAAACACAAACTATAAAACTACTTTTATTTGAATGTATTTGGAAACTGATTTTATTTTGATGCAAAGTCGTCATGTAATCGTGTAGAATTTTATGGGGAAAATGCCATTTTGAATATCCAGAATCTTCATGTTTCCTCCACAAAGTTTGTTCTTGTTTTCCCCGCCGGCACCCATGCCAAATGGATTTATAATGAATAGCATTATGGGAAGTGTTGCCCAAAGTTTGTTTTGAATTGCTGATG
This sequence comes from Sebastolobus alascanus, assembly GCA_916701645.2. NCBI lineage: Eukaryota > Metazoa > Chordata > Actinopteri > Perciformes > Sebastidae > Sebastolobus > Sebastolobus alascanus. The sequence goes on from CAKAOJ020000111.1 coordinate 1,549,536, forward strand.
CAATGATTTGCATAACTCCTTTTGTGTTTTGCAGCTCGCCGGCATGGAGTCAGGATATGCCTGTTTCTGTGGCAACGAAGTGGACCAGCGTGACCACGGCGAGTCGCCTAGCATGGAGTGTAACCATGTTTGCTTCGGCGACCACACCCAGCCCTGCGGTGGAGACGGCTGGGTCATCATCTTCGACAGTGAGTGTCGCTCTGGGTCTGACTTTGTGATCTTTTAGTATGAATTCTGGGGGGGAAATACAACCAACTTTAAGATTATTTTTTTAAGACAATTACTATGCTCTACTCAAAGCCACCAGACTCCAGTCAGAAAACAGTCATTTTACCTTAACTTAAAAGTTGAAATTATTTCAACTTTGACCTCGGTTGCCGCTGACCTTTCCAAGTGCGACCGATGAGAACAGCTGCAACTGTTTTTGTTGCCTAGAAACAGTGAATGTCGTTCCTTGCGCTCCTTTTGGTGACATACAGTATTTCACATGCTGCCTCTGCAGGGTTCTGCGCCCTACCTCACGGTGAGCAGATTTGAAACTTTCACATTTTACAGCTAAACAGTACACTACAAGATGTTTCTGAAAACATTTGAGGTGAGAAATAGGCATTACAGTAACAGAATAATGATTCATATTTGTTCAGCGCTGCCTAGTTTGACCGTTTGATCGGAGTTTGCGAGTTATTGACAGCTGCTCAGAGACGGCAGACTCCAGCTCCAGCTGGTTGTTTTCCTCCGGTCTGTGAAATCTTGCAGATGCCGTTAGGAGCACCGGAGGACACAGAGGCACATGATTTTTTTCAGATTACCTGTCTCATGCACTACTGTCAGGATAAAGTGACTGTTTTATAAAAAATACCTATTTTAATCATATTTGCTCCAATTCTACCCACTGCTGCTTAAATAAAGTCAGTAATGGGGCTGATACCAATCTGGTGTATCAGATTGATGCATCCCCATTCAGTGCCATGAAATCCTGAGACATGATCTCTGTTACCAAGGTACTCATGAGACCAAAGATAAGCCAGTAATCAGCTCATAGACTGAGCAATCTTAACAATCTCAACAAGCTTGTAAACTTTGAGAGCATCACTGACTATGTTTTTCTCTTCTTCCTTGCAGCTCGAGTGGGGGCGTGCGGTGGAAACTACTCCTCTCCATCAGGGGTGATCTACTCCCCTGACTTCCCCGACAAGTACAATGCTGGCCGCGTTTGCTACTGGACTGTCCACGTCCCTGGATCCTACGCCATCCTCTTCAACTTCACCTTCTTTGAGATCTCCGACCAGACGGACATGGTGGAGCTCCTGGACGGCTACACCAACCATGTGCTGGCGCGCTTCGACTGGCGCAGCCCGCCGAGGGAGCTGGTGAACGTCACAGGCGACTTTGTCATAGTGTACTTCTACTCAGACCGAACCAACCAGGCCCAGGGATTTGCTCTGCTTTACCAAGGTAGGATTTCACTTGCTTTTTAGTATTCCTGCTGAGAAAGGTTGCGTCGAATGAAGAATTTGAAGAGTTTTGTAAAATGTGTCAAAGCCTAGTATCCTTTCTCATGTTTGGTTTGACTACAGTCCCCACACTAAAAACCCACCGAGAGTCTATTTGCATGATCAGGTGCGTGCTGACTTACTGGCTCCATGATGGAGTTTTGCATTGCAGCCCTGGTTTAATGCCTTTTAGCTGTGGTGAGGCAGTTGTCTCGCCACTGGCAGGCCCTTTTCTCTTTTCATTTGCTAGTCAATGTCTCACAGCCCCGGGTGATACTGCATATTTAAATAATGTTTTGTTTTTCTAGGAACTCGCTCTCTTATCAAGCCGCGGCAGGCTGCTCCAGAGTGTTCCTTGGTGAATTGCACCACGAGTTTTTATGCCACCTACATACAAAATACTGTGATGCATCGCGCCTTCTGATTGCTTGAATTCACTGTAGAGCAGACATACAGCTGGGGAGCTATAGCTCACAGAAAGTTGAAAACCTCACAGCAAATATTTTTTATCTCTGTCTCCAGACTAATGTGGAAAATGTAGAAACTAGGGCTGTCAGTCGATTTAAATATTGCAATTAATCGCATGATTGTCCGTAGTTAATCGCGATTAATCACAAATTAATCGCACATTTTTAGCACAAAATTTAGCCTAAGTTTGGAGCGTTATTTAACCTCCTTTGCAACAGGCTACTGACATGGTCGGTACCAATGGATTCCTTAGGCTTTCTAGTTTCATATGATGCCAGTATCTTCACTCTAGTGAACTTTAAAACTGAGCTCGCTACACAACCAAAATCGCAAGTTGCGTTAATGCGTTAAAGAAATTAGTGCCGTTAAAACAAATCTGCGTTATTATCTCGTTAACTTTGACAGCCCTAGTAGAAAGACTAATGTGGAAATGTTCACATTACTGTACGCTCTCTCCGAATCGCTGCGTGAATAGTCTGAAAAAAACAAAATTAATAGATTAATTTCTGGAGGTATGAGAGACGCACACCCTGATAGTGTAGGTGACATTCAAGCTCACAGCTCGCTACACTGTGAGGCAATCTCTCGCCGCTCCTCCCTGCCTCTCTGCCTCCATTTGTAATCCCTGTCATTTTTCTCACCGGTGGCATTACAGTAAAAACAATATCGGGAGGTCAAAATCCTCTGACCTCTGGACAGGCACGATCCTTTCTGCTCACGTCTTGGTTCTTGTTTTGTGTTAGGCATCATGTAGCCAAGAAATGGAATCTGAGACATAATATGAGAAAAGGTCACCTCCTGGAGTAATAGGGTTTTTTTAACAGAAAGATAGAAAGAGAAATACATAGTGACTGGCGTACAGAGAGGAATAACAGAAACAGAAAGACAACAGTTAAACAAAGTTAAAGTCAAAGAATCGGCACTGAATTATACATCTAATATCTCCTCTGTGTCACGCTGAGCGTTCGAAGCGGTAATTTCTGAATAAACGCTCTCAGATGGCGGTCGACGGCGGAGCATTTCAGCTGAGCCCGGGTTTGAAGCGTGGTATTTTGTTTGCAAATGGGGAACATGTGGGAAGTTCTGGGAACATCACAGTCAGGTTGAACTATTATGTGAAAAGAAAAGAAAAAATCCCACGCTGCTTTAACATCCAACCACCATTCATGGATGAGTGGAACCGGCCTGGATCACGCAGTACTTAGAATTAGTTCTGGGTGTTTGCTTTAACTTACGTGGGACACAGGAAGGGTGGGGTTGAACATTTAGTTTGGAGGGTATCTTATCTCACCACTAGGAGACCTCCGAAATGGTTTTGTTTTGATACCAGAGATTTGTGTAAACCATCATCTCCAGTGTTATTGGACTGTTTTTGATCTGTTGGTGAGCTGACTGGATCTTTATTAACTCGCCCACCATCCAACTATGCATTTAAAAGTTTGTCATCCTCGTATTTTGCAAAGACATGACTGATTGTGAGCAGGTCCATGTGAGTCCTCTGGACGGCCCCTAACTTCTCTGAGGGGCTGGTTTCAGTGCTAAAAGGCTTTTAGTGATTTATTACTCTAAAACAAATCACATAGCCGTCTCAAAGTTCGGACCGACTGTCTCTGCTAACTAGGCTGATTAGGAGCTACTTTTAGCCTTAGGATGTTGTGTGAATATGGCCCCAAGCTTAGAATTATAATTGTATTCATTTGGAATCACCAATATCTTAATTATTTCTGCTTCCTTCCCACTTACGAGCGATTGAAAGAGACTTCTTTGTGAGATGTGTTTGAGGCAAATAAGAAAAGCTGATCTTATTTAGAGATTTCTACAATCACAGATTGCTGAGAGATTTCTGAGATGTTTCTCTTCGACAAACCTCACTGCAAATCAGCATGTTAGAAATATAATGAAAGTGTGACGTGCTACCGTTTGTTTCTCAAGAGCAAGAAGAAAACTCTCAAAGTCACACAGTGATTTTAAATAAATCGCGTCTATGTTTGGGAGAAGTAAATGAAAGGCAGAGGAGATCTTATTTGGGATGTTGTTTCCTTCTGGGAACACATAAATGAGTTGAAATAGTCCACGCTCTCTGGCACTGCTGTTTTATGAAGCAAACGCCGCCACATCTGGTGCTGTGAGCAGGTTAAAACAAACAGAATTTATTGCAAACACTCTTTGAATGATTACAGAAAAGCTCTCAACACCACATGTTTACAGCACGCATGAGTCAATCTGTTTCTTAACAAACACAGTTAGTATTAAATATTCACTCGTGACTCCGCCGTATACTCTTTTTCACAACATGATGTATCCTATTACTGCGTGCTTGCTGCAACAGCCCAGTTTGCCCACGGGGATAATTAAAGGGGCGTTAAGTGATATGTGTCCTCAGCTTGTAGAAATTACATGGCAGAGCTTTTCCTCTTCTGTGTCTCTGGCACAGCATGCACCGCTCACCACTCCTCTCCGTCGGAGATGTGAGAGCCAGTAATACATAGAAATAGTCACATTTTTAAGAGGTGATATGTGACATTGCAGAGAACTGCAACAGAAGCCTAATTAGGGCTGGGTAATATGGCTGGAATTAAGTATATTATCAAGATTAATAAGAAGATGGAAAGACTAACTTTATTACCGAAGACTGAGAAACGACTCAGACATTACAATATGTACAAATTGATAAATATATTTTCTTCAATAATGAAAATGGCAGCTTTTTTGCCTCTTCCATCCACCCTTTTCCTTTTGTTGTATGCTTTACCGATCATGGATAATTAAATGCAAATTACATAGAGCTAAATAAAGACTCACTCTTCACAATTGTCAGTGATTGCAATATAAGTAAATGTTATGGCGCTTAGCAACAACGTTGATGTTTGTTATGTTGTTATTGACAAATATAAAAGTAATTTAAAGCAGCAACTTTACAGTTTTGGTTCACCACTCTCATCTGCATTGTTTTTGGTCACAGTTGGCAGCAGCTCTAACAACTCACTGTAGTATGCTACCCGTCTAGCATCAAACAGTAGACAGACAAAGTTAGAAATTAGCTGGTGAACATAGTGGAGCATTTAGCTGCTAAAGAGCCAGATTTCTCCCGCAGGAGTCGGTGGAAACCAAAAGCAGACCTATAATTAGAGTGAATATTAGATGTACATAGATAGATGGCCAAAACACAACTCCAAATGAATGATAATGTTGCTCCGTATCTCCTTGGTGTGTAAAGAATAGGACTGTCAATCGATTAAAATATTTAATAGCGATTAATCGCAAATTAATCACATTTTTTAATCTGTTCAAAATGTACCTTAAAGGGAGATTTGTCAAGTATTTAATGCTCTTATCAACATGGGAGTGGGCAAATATACTTGCTTTATGCAAATGTATGTATATATTTATTATTGGAAATCAATTAACAATACAAAACAAAGACAAATATTGTCCAGAAACCCTCACAGGTACTGCATTTAGCAAAACAATATGCTCAAATCATAACATGGCAAACTCAAGCCCAACTGTGCTGACTTGACTATGACTTGACCCAAACTGCATGTGATTATCATTAAGTGGGCATGTCTGTAAAGGGGAGACTCGTGGGTACCCATAGAACCCATTTTCATTCACATATCTTGAGGTCAGAGGTCAACGGACCCCTTTGAAAATGGCCATGCCAGTTTTTCCTCGCCAAAATTGAACGTAAGTTTGGAGCTAGTAATTTAGTCTCATTCGCAACAAGCTAGTATGAAATGGTTGGGGATTCTGTACAATATTTCTTTTTGTTTTGTGTTGTTAATTGATTTCCAATAATAAATGAATACATACATTTGCATAAAGCGGCGTATTTGTCCACTCCCATGTTGAAAAGAGAGTCTCCGTTTAAGGTGTATTTTGGACAGATAAAACTACTAACTAACTACTAACTATGGACAACCATGCGATTAATCGCGATCAAATCGATTTACAGACCTAATATATAATAAATAAGTAAGGAACAACATCCAACCTGTCTAAATCTGCTCTTATTCTTGTCTCCTCAGCACTGAGAAGCCAAGACACCAGAACAATGGAGGCTGAGGGAGATGGTGAGGGTGAAGGAGGGGACGTCTCCAGCACGGCGGGGCCCCGGCTAGCTGGCGGCGTCACCGAGAGATCCAACAGCACCTCTAACGGACGTTCCACCCAAATCCTCTACGTGATCACGTCCAGCCCCGGTAAACCGGAGCACAACATGCCAGGTCAGTGGGCTGGACGCGGCGAGACCACCGGCCACAGCGCTAGTATGTTAACACCCATGATACACTGCACCTGCTGCACCTCTCTCTTCCTCTGCTGCTGTGGGAGGTTTCTCGGAGCTAGAGCTCCCGTTTTTGCATGACCTGGTTTCTCTGAAAGTATTAAAATCATCTTAGTTTGATGAGAGGCTTCTGGAAGCTTTGGCCCAGAGTGACTTCCTGTGATCACACATTGACGTAATGCTGCTTGACGCTTGTTTTTTCCTGTCAGTGACTCATAACTGAAGTTACTTTGGGTCTCCCTGCTGATCAGAATCAGGCCTCTTGTCAAAGCTGCGCAGGGTGGACTGACGTGTTCTGTGCTTTCCTACTTTCTTCAAATATAACTCTTTCCAAACTCGGAGCGCTCGGTCTCAAAGGGCGATCTAATGTGTTTCTCAGCCAGAAGAGAACAGATGTGCATCGAGAATGCATCACCATTTCTTGACAATTTGCTGGCTGAACACCGCTAACAGGTGTGCCAGCGGTGCTCGAATAATCCTTCGCTTGCTAATCCACTCAGTCTGCTTCAGTTTGTTTTCATTACCGTGATTCGATATCTGATGTCTTGTTGCTGCGTTGCTCCCTCTCTGTAGTGTGGACCATTTACGCTCTTGCTGCTCTGCTCATTCTGACTGTCATAGCCATGGTGGCGAAGCTGCTGCTGCACATCACGGTCAAGTAAGTACGAGGATGTTCGAGGTTTGCATGACCAACCAAGCATCAGATGTATAATTGGGATATGTAATTTTGGGAAAAGATGAAAGAGCAGGATGACATTCACACATTTGTTGCATTTTTGCGCGATTATAGCATCTCACGAACATACTAAATGAGACAATCTCAGTGAAAATTAATGCATTCTTCAAGTTACATTCAGCCAAGCTTCGGCCCAGAGGGGCTTCTTATGATCACACACAGAAGTTAGGCTACGTGACGCTTGTTTTTTTCCTGTCAGTGACTCATAATTGAAGAAGTTACAGCTATACAGGGGAAATTCAAAGATTCCCCTCATTGTAGCAACACAGGAAAAACGAAAGAATAAAAAAAAATGAGAAAGAAGAAAGGGAAGCAACATAAAACCAGATGTGTTTGGTAAAATAAAGTTATTTATTAACAAAGAGCTTCAATAATTAATACACCAACAAAAGCGTGAGGCAGACTACAAAATAAAAAGGGCTGGTGGCTGCTGTTCAAATCAAAGAAATGAATATAACCAAAAGAGTACTCTTAAAAATAAGAGTTGCTACTAACTTTTCCTAAAAAGAAACCAAAAAAACGGAAATAAAACCTCACTAACTAACCCTACTTTACAGGAACCTAAAAAACAGGCAAAACAGCACCCATGCACCTAGTGAAACTAAACAAAGGAATATCTGAGTGTGTGTAATCAATCAGTTTTTTAATCTATGCCTGACCCAGTCCCCGAGTCGCTAACGAGTACCTCAATAATAACTTCACAGAGTAAACCTCCACAATTTAGTTACCAGCTCTGAAACACAACAACAAGAGCTCCAATCAGAATCTCCGACTCATCTGACAGATGGAACGCCTCAGCAGGTGGAGCCAATCTCGTGCAGGAGACCACACATACTCATTAGCATATAATCAAAACACAACAAAGGGGTTTAGACCCGTGGAGAGGGTGTCGGCTGTGGCCGTAACACTCGTCTATTGACCAACTTAAAATTCTTGGTATTTGTTTAGTCATTTTCTTTAAGTAGAACTAGGGGCTGTGATTGGTTGTTCCTCTTCACATGACATGAAAAATAGGCGCTTGGGAACGCTTCGCTCCTGCATTTGAGCGTGCCAGCCGCGCGTCTACATTGACAACAATGGATTTGAGCATGCAAAAAACGCATGTGTACGCCTTTAAGAAGGCAGTATGACAACCTTTGTAAATCACTGTCTGTCCATGATTCTCTTTTTTAATTCCTCTGCTTCCCCCTCTCTCTCTCTACGTCTTCTCTGTCTCTTCTCTTCTCAGGTCTCCGAACATCCCAACGGTCAGCGGTTCGGACAGCTGCAGCCAGAGCACGGCGTCCTCCGAGCCTTGGATCATCCTGTACCGACCCTCCACCATCTCCCTCTTCAAGAAGAAGCTAAAGAACCACCACGGCGACCTCAGCCCCCTGGTGGGCAACTAGCGCCACTGCTGCGCCCCACCGTTAACCAAACGCTACCGCCACCCACAACCACTCTGTACAAGGGCCGTCAGATGCCAGGCCCTCGGACAATGAAACTATACGAGGCGCTACGCCAACAAGCCAACAACTGAGTGGCTAACGACAACTGACTGACTGCTACTAAGTGGCCCGTGGGCCGAAGTGGCTGGGCCCTCCCATCCTGCTCAGCACCAAAGAGGAGGGGGACAGGCAGGGCTGTCAGTGACCTCAGTGTGGGAGAGGAGAGCGAAGGAGTAGATGGAGGACAATCTGCAGCTCTGACAAAGACACAAGGACGCGTTTAACATGCGGGAAGCCTCTCTGGTTCAGGGAGGCTCCATTTCCATCACCCACAGATGTCCCTAACAATCAACATACCTCCAAAAACCCTTCCAGACTGCAGAATCACCTCAAACATAGCCGGGTGCAGAATAACGGCTAACTTCACTGTTCAGTTTAGGAAACAGGGAGGTTTACCTCTTCCTGGTGCTTCAGAGTCACCGCGGCAACCAAATCTTCATCAGCATCAAGGAGAGGATGAAGATACACGTATGGTGTAACAGCTTAACAGTTTTGTATAACTCTTCTAACTGCCTCATGTGGATGATGAACACCTGCAACCAAAAACCAGAATCCTCCCATCCAAAGAGTTATATATTTTTTTGTCTTCTTGATTCCATATGCAAAGTGCTAATGTTTCTTTTTGATATGTTTTACGTGATAACCAGCTTTCTGAGGAGAAGGAAACAGGACGTGGAAACGTCACACGCAAGGTAGATATCACAGCACTTTGGGGATGAATCACTCGCCATAAAATGAAAAGATCAGAGAGAGAGAGAGAGAGAGAGAGCGATCGCCCACTCGGTCCCTCAGCGCTCATGTGGATTTGGGTGGAGAGATAAGTAGCGTCGTTCACTGAAGGGGGGGAGAGGGGGGTGGGATGCAGTTTGCAGAAAAACTGCCATTTAGGGAGGCTTGGGAAGATCTGAGGGCTTTTTCTGCTCGGTTGTGGGAGGGAGTCTTTCCGGTTTGATGGTGTTCAAGTGCCTTAAGGATCTCCTCTTCTCTTGTCTCAGCTGCATCACATCTGTTTCTTTCATGGGTCTCCCACACAAGAGTCCGCACTTCTTTAAAATCATTGTGGATTTGAAGAGTTTCATTCCAAAATAGGATTTCTACCACTTAAATTTAAAGTAAAAAAAAAAATGATCTTGTACAGTGATTGAAAGCATTAAATATTTTAAACATAGTACACTCAACTGAACACCTCTCCAGACTAGATCTTTTACATTTTTATTACATGATGAACATTAGAGGATTTTTTTGTTTGTTTTCCAAAGTGAACACACAGCCTTTTGGGATAGAACTCTTCATGTAGTCAAGGCTTTAAAGAAATCTTTGTTTCTAATTTCTGTGTGTGTAGTCTTGGACATTTACTGAACATATTGTTCACATTAAGTTGTCTTTTGATTGCAGGGGGGGGTGAATACTGTTGTATATTATGTAATTCAGTGTGGGAATGATGATATTTATGTCCGCTCTTTCATTTTGTGTCTCGGCAAAGCATTTGAGAGACCCGTCAAAGTACTTCCTCGTCATCTTAGCTCAAAGGTGGAATGCATTTTCTCTCTCCGTAGGCAGCAGTAAATTGCTTAAATTCTGCAAGACGCTGCAGACATGGAAGGTTTTACTTGTCACCTTGATTTCAGGCCAAAAGGTTGAGCGCAAACAATATCCCCAGACAGAAATATAACCACTCAATGGCACGATGCACAAGCTGTCAGCTGGTTTATAGCTGTGATGGTTTCTGTGCATTGCTGTGACATTTAAACTACTTGTGAAAGGTCAAAATCTACTAGTCCACCACTGGCATAGTAATTGGCCTTACCTGTCTTGGGATGTTTCTGCAGATGACCACCCCAAAAGTCTTCGAATCACTGACAGGATACATAAAGGAGAAGTTCGAAACGTCAATGCACTTAAATTTGCTTCTACTTACAAGATGAAATAGTACTTATTCACTGTTGCATTCAGTGAAAAGAATAAAAAAGTACTTTGTGCAGCAACCTGAGCACTTGAGACAAAAGGTCACATTTTACACATGATGCAGCATCACAGTGACATTCAAGTCAAATAGTTTTCCAAGAATCAGAGCCGAATTTGAGGCGCATAAAACAAGATGGAGAACCTTTCTTTCCCCAATCAGAAGTTTGTAGAAATGTGTGTGTTCTGCCTGTCTGCTCGACTGTAACTCATGTTAATTATTGCAAGACAAGAGCACATGCCCCTGGGTCTGTGATGTTCAGGGCAGACCATGCGTAGAGAGAGGGAGGAAAAAAAAAAAGAGCATAGATGTGAGAGCGATGGGAAATTAATGTGCGTTCAAATCAAACACAAGCTAACGAAATCTGACAGTTAAAATCTAACAAGGGCATATTTGTTTGGATAGCCCGGTGAATTATGCAAACTCCCATTTTCTGTCCCGTCCTCCAGTCGATCGGAAAATTCCTCGCCATCTTCTGAGCGGTGCAAACTGTCGTTGATGTGAATGTCCTGGAGTGCTTGTAGACGTGAAATGACATGGGAAATGATCTGGTGGGGCCAAAAACATTGTTTTCATGAAATTGTAAATAGCAAAAATAGTGAAATGTTTAATTTATACAGTAAATTATTGTTATTTTGTATGTGAATGGGATATAATCTATCTTTTGTATAAGTGAAGTATCTTTGTAGTTTTATTTAATGTGTCCTGGTTGCAAAATAAACACTGTATGCATGTTTCTTAAGCTTGTGTTGTGCTTCTTCTTTTGCTTTGTTAATAAAACACCATTTATTCCATTATCGCACACAATATTACGTACCCAAGTGGCTGAGAAGCATATGGGCCACAAAGATTGGATCAAGCTAATCCCATTCAGTTTTCCATTTGAAACCATTCCATTTGAAAAAGGCTGCAGTGTTTGCGTGGTGGGACATCTGCACCCCCTTTTCCTTTTTTTTTTTTTCTGTGGAGCTAAATACTTATCAGATATGCGAAATGACTCCCAGACTGTTTGGAGATGCACACACACGGAGGGAGGATTTGGTGTGCCATGTGTAACCCATTGGTTCCCCTCCGGGATGAGGTCAAGCATGCAACCTGCACATTTTAGAGGGTAACAGCAGGAGTTCAACTTTACAACTGGAACACCGTGAAAAAAACAAACATGGGAGGACGTGTAATAAGCTGGAACACTCGGGATGTTTGCAATGATGATTTCTTAATCCATGAAAGGTGTTTCTTTCATCAAGCGCTCACTCTCAAACTGTTTAAGGGCTGGTTTTGTTTCTGAGATACTGGGCAGCAGCGTGCGCTCGCTATTTGTTGGCAACTCCACGGAGAAGCAAAATGTTCTCTAAAATGTTTTACAAGAGCGCCCAAACAGGCTCCTATGGAAGTGCATGTGCAATAACGAGGGCTCACAATTTGTCAAATACACAAAGGTGAAACTTTCTAGGTTTCCTGAAAGTGTCTTGGCTGTAAGGCTTCCAAAAATCCCAAATCAAGTTACCAGTGAACCCCTGATGCTTCTGACTGAACCACATTTTACAGCAAGAACCTTGTGCAGAACTTCTCTAATTTAATAATACTGTAGATGCAATGAAAAGTCATTCAGAAATCTGTTAGATATATTATTAGATAGATTAAATAGACTGTTGTCAGGCAATTAAATAGGCGTTTTTGGTTGCTATAAGCCCATGTGGGGTCAGTAGGGACCTCCAACACCCACTAGTAGGTTTTATCATCTATTCACATGGTAGATCATCGAAAGAAGGTATAAGCGTAGTAATTATGACAGGAGCAGAAGTATAAGTGAGGCGCTGTTGTATAGACAGTGTGGAACTCCATAAGGGCTGGAGGTCAGTGATGCGAAACACAGGGATTTCCCCCACAAGACCGGAGTTCACATCCCGTGTGAAACCAACAATGCTTAGTTGTCTTTGTGTTCGTAGTTATTTGAACCTAAAACACGAATGAATAAAATCAGCTGTATTGTTTAGTTTATCCATCACACTAAGATTAGCAGAACAGTTTTGCAGCCGCAAATCCACTAAACTAGTTTCTGAGATTTTTTTTTTTTAATTTACCAAAGTTAAACCCAAACAGTAGCAGACTCAGGCTGAAAAAAGGGCACCAGCTGCATGCGGTGGGGCACCAGTGCGCAGGAAGTGGTGATGCATTTATGGTAAAATAGTTCCAACCCGTTTTCTAGCATGCCTATATGGAACTGCATCATGTTTTCTCCTCTGGAAGGGCACCCTGGAGGGCAATTAATCACATTTGATCTACCATAGGGGCATCCAAGAGGGCACTTTTGCTGCGTTTTTTCCAAACATGGGGGCAGCAGGAGGGGGCGAGCCTCAACATAAAACCTGCTATTGGCTTCAGGTCATTTGGAGATGAAATAGTTTCATCTTCTATCACAAACACACACATTCCAGTACAGGAAACAGAAAATTGAAAATGACTCTCTTCCTCCATCTACTGGTGATATGATGTTTGAGCGCATTTCCTCAAAAGTACCCCAATAATGATGCTTGGTACTAATGGTATCTGTTTTTTTTTGCTATGGGTAATAAAGGAAACTTTATCAGCCACAAACAAGCTGCATGTTACAAAAAGATGAAGATTTCTTAGCTGAGGTTTTGTAGGGCTTCCTGCAAAAGTTCAGTCATCCATACAACCACAATAAGATATCAAATCTTAGTGGCCTTCTATGCACCCTCCCATTGACCTCAAAATGTTCTTTTTTCCTCAAAAGCAATTGTGAAGCTGTAACATTAATCCTTAGCCAGACTCGGAGCTTTATCATCACTCCTCTGGGTCCCTGTGAAAAGGCCTTGGCCTGCAGACCCCCCCCCCCCCCTTCCAGTCAACCTTCCCATAGCCAAGGAAAAGAGCGATGTAAGCTGAGCCCTCTGAACCCGACTCGACCAGTAATTAAGGCAACAATGGGACAATACGGGGCAGTGTCTGGTTACTGTTAGAACGAGAAAGTGAGAAGAATGGAAGACAATACCTGCCACTTTCTGCACTCAGGGTACTGAAGTCAGGTAGATTAGGAGAGAGAGACTGTTCGGGGGGGAAAGGAGCAGGTCTCCCTTGATGGATTTGGAAAAGAACTGTGTGAAAGAGGTTTACTGGCTGTGCAGGAACTTGTCTGTTTTGATCCGCCTCGCTCTGCAAAATCGTCTGTGACCCTGGTGCAATTAAGGCACTCTCATGCCCTTCAGTGGTTTACAGTACATGCATTGGCCTGTTTGATGCTTGAGATTTCACTTCTATTATTGTAGCTTTATGCTGCTGAAAGCTGTTTATGTAAACTGCCTTTTCACCTCCGGCTGCAGGAAAAAATAACCGTTAAGATATTCTACCATCATTTACCGTGTAAAAATGTTAAATATTCACTGGCTGCAGCTTTTCAAACATGAGGATTTGTAGCTTTTATGTCATTGTAAAGATAACATAACATAACATAACATAACATAACATAACATAACATAACATAACATAACATAAAGCAAAATAGAAAATATATACAAATATAGTAGAAGTACAAATATAGTAGTACACAGACATTATTGCACATGAAATATGAAGTGTTGATGAGGAAGAGCAGAAGTCTAGTTTTCTCTCAGAACACTTAAATTACAATATGCTGAAAGGTTATTATGGAATTTTTGCCAAACTATGCCAAAAAATTGTTGCATACTGCCACTTTAAAAGTCCAAAGCCAGAAGTCTGAATGCTACCGTCGCCTGTGGATTACGACACACTGTCGCATAGTCACGTAATCAGACAACATGGCTGCGTCCATGAGACTGCTGGTCCGGAGGGTGCTCCGACTTTCTCACAGAAACATTACCGCTATTACCGGGGTTTCAGGTCGGTCAGGCTGCTGCTGGGGACCGCCGACCTGTCGGTGTTTCAGCGATGCAGCCGGAGACAAAACGACACATTTCGGGTTCGAAACGGTGCCGGAGACCGAGAAGGCGAAGAGAGGTGAACTCTATAGCATAACGAACTTCATGAAAAAAACCTGCTATTTAACAGTTCGTTGCCTCTCTGTAAATGTACACACCTCGAGGGACGGGGGTTTAGATGTTTTTGGGATCGTGAGGATTTGCTGGACTATTCGGCATACAATGGGAACCATGAAGTGACACTTATGTACCAAAGAAAACCCTCTAAACGTTTTAAATGTCATTCCCTGCGCTTTGCAGTGAAATGGCTCGTGTTTGTTTTATTATTATTATATGTATGCCGAATTTAAAAGTGGTATGCAGTAATTCGTCTGACGTTTTAAATCATATTGTACGTGCAGTGTTGTCTTGGAAGAAAATATATATTTTTTTGCACGCAGCATATTATGTGTATTATTTTCAGACTAATGTTTTCTGGAATTTTAAATAACATCTGTTGTTTAGGGACCGTTTGAGGGACATTCAACTATAAATGGTTGTATTTTGTATTTATTTTATATAATTATTAATGTGTTTTTTTTTCAAAACGTATTTTACAGCTCTATGGTGATTGGACTCACTAAACTTGGTATTTTTTTTATTTTAAAAACCTTTATTGAAATTTTATTTTATTTATTTATTTATTTTTTTACAAAAGGATCATTAAGATAAATTCACATTCAATATGTTACATAGATCAACAACAACAAAAACAGTCCAAGAGAATAGGCCTACAACCATCCGTGTTTTAGTTCATGGTTTTCAAAGTGGGATCCAGGGGGTCCCCAGCAAAATGGGAAATAATTTAATTTCACTATAATTCCTCATAAGTAATACAATGACAGAATGTATGACTATTTTGGTCATGGGTTTCATACACTCTCTGTAATAAAACATCTAAAAGCAAAAATCCTATCAGATGGGGGACCTGGGACAAAATCGTATGAAATGGGGGTCCATGGTCTAATTTGTGTCAGTTTCGGATCCTTGACATGAAAACATTTGGGAAACACTGTTATAGCTAATCTCAAAAGTCTAATATGTGCCAGGGAAGTCCAAAGTTCTCCTCAGCAAGGATATGTTTGATGACCATGTCGCTGTTTATGAGAGTCTGCTGAATCACTATGGCACATCTAGTTTTCCACAGTTTAAAACACACAATGCTGATAACAGGTTGGCATCTTTCACCCCTCACAAATAACGAACAGTCCCTTACTTGTGTGTTTTGGTTAGGTCTAATATTTACTGAACATCATTGTCAGGAACATGCAAACATGTTCCTTCACCAAAGTGGTGCGTGTCATCATTTAGGAATATAAAACATTTTTCTTTGCTTATAATAAAAACTTTAACCCTGTAAACCGTATACAAATTAAAACTGTCCCTCTAGATTTGACTGGCAATATCAGACATCCCATTATTAATAATAAACTCTTTTAAAAGTTTAAGATACAAAGTAAGAAAGAACCCTGTTTGATCTGCAATTGATGCTTGACCCCAATTGCAGAGTACAGAGAGAACTTAACACAATTTATTGACATCATGTTCAAGTTTGTCAATTCAAATGTAGAAAAATACCATAAACCCCATAAATAAATTGTAAAAAAATAAATGTTAAAAAGAAAACAACGTTTCTCCTGGAACTCAAAGTATATTAACAGGTGATCTCTCTTTCTCTTTGCTTTTTCAGTGTATAAGGTGTTTGAGAATGTGGCGCAGCAGTATGATAATATGAACGATGCCATGAGTCTGGGGATTCATCGACTGTGGAAGGACAAGCTGCTGCACGTCATGCACCCACAGCCCGGGGTGCGACTTCTGGACGTGGCGGGCGGAACAGGTAAAGCAGCTTGGTGGCACCTCTGCAAAACATCAAACTGAAACCCCGACCGGTGTCACACCTCTGTTCTGTCTGTGATGATCCTTCCCTGCAGGTGACATTTCCTTCCGTTTCCTGGAGTACGTTCGCTCTCAGCAAGAGCGGCAGAAGCGGCGGGCGGCGCGGTCCATGCAGACGCCGTCGTGGGAGGACATTTCCAACCACTACTCCACAGAGGACAGGCCTCAGGAATCCAGGGCTGTGGTCTGTGACATCAACAAGGAGATGCTGAAAGTGGGCAAGCAGAGGGCCGACAGCATGGGCATCAGTGCTGGTGAGCTTTAGGCTGTAAAACTGCAAAACATCTGATCTCTGCATTTTCCCCAGTGGGCTACCTCCGGGGAAAATGAAGTGAAGCCAATGCTGAAGTGCCTTAAACTTGCAGTCTATCTAACAGCCAGCAGGGGGCGACTCCTCTGGAGAAAATGACCCTACTTCTCACTTGATTTATTACCTCAGTAAACATTGTAAACATGAGTTTATGGTCTCAATCGCTAGTTGAGACCATAAACTCATGAGCTGCGTTTACTGAGTTCAGAGCTACGATACGGCTGTGACTGGATGTCAACATTCTCATATAACTGTACGCATGAAATATACATTAAATATGTGCAGACAAACATTTAAATCACACTCCAGAGTACAGCACACAGACTTGATACAGAACAATTTAATTATATATATAATATATATAAGTGCATCAGAGTTCTTTGAAACGATGCATGACCTGTACATAATAATTGTTGCAGGATTACGAAACAGAACTGGTATAAAACGAGTCTACAAACGGGATTTATAGCTACAAGTGCATCAAAGCTGCGATCAACCAGCAGCACTTGGAATCTGAGTAGAAAGCAAAGTTGAGACAGTTTTTGACTTGAGTGTCTGTGCCTCTGTGCTTCAGGTCTGTCGTGGGTGGTGGGCGACGCAGAGGAGCTGCCCTTTGATGATGACCAGTTTGACATTTATACCATCGCCTTTGGCATCCGAAACGTCACCCGTATAGATCAGGTAAATGACTCGACCATTGCTACAGCTTCTCTCTATGATCCCATAAAGATAGTTTCTGCTCCAGCTCTGCACTTAAGTAGAACAGGGTTAACAGCCAGTGTGTCTGCTTTATAGACACCAGTACTGTCAACTGTTTTATTGTGATCTGTTCGATTAAAGGTGCTATTGATAACATTCAGCCACTAGATGTCGCATTCTCCCTCCCCCATTCCACTGCATTCACTTCACAAGTCGTTGCCAGGCAGTTACCGTCAGCCTCAGCCATTTATCCGTTTTTTTCCACACAAACTGACGACCCAGAGATACTGCGTGATACCGACGTTGTTTTACTATTGGCTCACAAGCCTTGTTAGAAGTGGGAACCAAGCGTCAGACATCTTCCACAGAGATAAATGGAACATTCATTTTGCCTTCACACTTTTGCAAAGTCCGGGGTGATGTCTTTGAGTTGTCCAAAATCCGATGACACTCAATTTAAAATGACACTGAATATGAAAAAGCAGCAAATCCTCACATTTAAGAAGCTGTGACCAACAGATATGTTGCTAGATAAATGCCTTAAAATGATAATTAAAATTGCTGTTAATCATGTCAGCGTGAATTCTTTCTTTCTTTAGGCACTGCAGGAGGCTCTCCGGGTCCTGAAGCCTGGTGGCAGGTTCATGTGCTTAGAGTTCAGCAAAGTGACAAATCCTGTATTGGCAAGGTGAGGAGGAGTTGTTCGACTCGGTGTGAATATGAATCAACCTTGTGAATCTCAGAAAGTCTCTGTAGATTAATTACTGCCATCACAAATCCAACAACACATTTTAACTGCTGCAGCTTGTTTTTGCTCCTGGAGGTTGTTGTGTGCTCATCGACAAGCTGTGCAGAGTGTTTCTCCAAGCTGCTGCAGAAATGAATACATAACTGAACATATTTACAGGTTTTCTGTCTCACAGTATTCTAGGAGCAGTGATTTTTATTTTGTAATGGATATCCTGCTAAATTGAGACATTTCCCATAATGCTTTATTAAACACTAACTAATGTTAAAAGATAGATATATGTATATAGCTACTAATTTCTTTAATGCATTAACGCAATTTGCGATTGTCACATTGTAGCGGGCTCAGATTTAAAGCTAGAGTGAAGATACTGACATCATATGAAACTAGAAAACCTAATGAATCCATTGGTACCAACCATGTCATACTAGCTTGTCAGGAAGGAGGCTAAATAACGCTTCAAACTGTTATGGCCATTTTCAAAGGGGTCCTTTGACCTCTGACCTCAAGATATGTGAATGAAAATGGGTTCTATGGGTACCCGCGAGTCTCCCCTTTACAGACATGCTCACACTGCCCTCTCTTGGTTTTGTACCTAAAAGCAACTGTAGAGGCTTGATGAGGCTGCCAGTCTTTTAGGTGATTGTCTAATAATTCTAAGTGGAAACAACCGGTGGGTTGGCAACAGGTTTCAGCTCAGAGAAAGCAGCTTTTGGCTCCCCTGTATTCTGTTTTTATTTTTCAGGCTTTATGACGCATACAGTTTCCAGGTGATCCCAGTTATGGGTGAGGTGATTGCTGGAGACTGGAAGTCGTACCAGTATCTGGTAGAAAGCATCCGCAAGTTCCCGGACCAGGTGAGAATACAACAAAATTCTTTTATTTCTTACTCCCCATTTCTATCAGTTGCTACTCTCAATTCTGATGTCATTCACCTCAAGTTAGGGCTATTTTCAGTGATTTTGTATCTCCCTTTTGATCATACAGATCTTATTCAGGGTATATGCAGGAATCCTGAAGTTACAGGGAACCTATCATGCTTTTGTGCTTTTTCCCTTTCCTTTAGTGTGTTGTATAGTTTTTTGCGCATGTCAAAGGTCTTCAAAGTTGCAAAGCCCAAAGTCCACGCCAAAGGGAGTTACTCTCCCCGACAGAAAACATAATTTTCCTGAATTCTGTCATTTAAGTTCGATGTTTTTGCTTGTCATATTTTTCCTGTAGAGAGATGTTTCATTAGACATGTAAGCTTTTTTTTTTTTTTAAACTTTCCCAGATGTTTTATTATAAATTGTACATCTGGGATTGTAACTAATGACAAATTTAATTATTCTATTAATTGTTTTTCTTTTGAATAATTAATTCTTAAAAATAGTCACCAAGAGTCCAAGACGTCATCAAGTGTTGTTTTGTCTGATCAGCAGATATTCAATTTATAATTATTTATTTAATAATTAATTTATACAGACGAAAGCGACAAATCATCAGTTATAAACTGGAATCAGAATATTTTTTTCCCAACGTGATAAATGATGTGAATGTTCATTTTTTTATCAAAATCTTTGCAGATTATTATTTTTTTGATTCATTAATTAATTAACTAATTGTTTCAGTGCTATTTCCCACATTGCCAAGCTTGTTAGATTTTCATCAGTTTTAATTATTTGATGCCAAACACTATGCACTAGTGTCACTTTGTGGATTCAGTGTCATTGAGACATTTCCTTTGCTCTTTGTCTTCTGCAGGAGGAGTTTAAAGATATGATTGAGGACGCAGGTTTCTACTGTGTGAAGTACTACAACTTCACCAGTGGAGTCGTGGCTCTTCATTCTGGTTTCAAGCTCTGAGATGCACTCTTGAAACATCCTATGAAAACAAACACTGGCTCTGTGTTTCAGGCTTTTTCTGCCTGTATGACAAACTGTCTGAAGAGTTCTCAGACATGAATTTCAGAGCATGAAGCCCCAGAGCTCCTCTCTGCAGATGTCACCACACAATGACTGGACATATTTATTGATTTATTTTCCAGCTGATCAGTTCGGTTCAGCGACAATTAAATTGTACTAAAAACTGTACTTAATACCAAATTTGGTTTAAAGAATGCCACACTAAAAACCAAATGTCACTGTATCTGTGGTATCAGTGTTAAGACTACAGGCAAGTGAGTTAAACCATTTAAGTGCAGTTAGTTTTTAATATTTTTTGAATATATTTTGGCAACAAATAATAAAACTTATTGAAAAAGTTGGTGTCAGTATCTGAATATCATTTATAACTCATATTATTTTATGTCATAAAAATGTCTATATATACATATATATATATATGTATATATATACATATATATATATGTATATATATATATATGTATATGTATATATGTATATATATGTATATGTGTATATATATATATATATATATGTATATATATATATATGTATATGTATATATATATATATATACATATACATATATATATATATATATATTTCATGAAAAACTTCATAGTATAGTATGTAGATTAATTTGGTGGAAAAAAAAACTCGTCGAAAATTTTCATGAAAAAAAAAAAGTCATACTATAGTGTGTCGAAAATTTTCATGAAAAAATGTCATCGTATAGAATGTCGAAAATGTTCATGAAAAACGTCATAGTAGAGTATGTAGATTAATTTGGTGGAAAAAAAACTCGTCGAAAATTTTCATGAAAAAAAAAAGTCATACTATAGTGTGTCGAAAATTTTCATGAAAAAATGTCATAGTATAGTATGTAGATTAATTTGGTAGAAAAAAAAACTTGTCGAAAATTTTCATGAAAAAAAAAAAGTCATACTATAGTGTCGAACATTTTCATGAAAAAATGTCATCGTATAGAATGTCGAAAATTTTCATGAAAAACGTCATAGTATAGTATGTAGATTAATTTGGTGGAAAAAAAAATCGTCGAAAATTTTCATGAAAAAAAAAGTCATACTATAGTGTGTCGAAAATTTTCATGAAAAAATGTCATAGTATAGAATGTCGAAAATTTTCATGAAAAAAGGCATAGTATAGTCTGTCGATTAATTTGGTGGAAAAAAAACTCAGTTTAAAATTTCGTCAATTTTCAAAAAAGTCATACTATAGCATGACTTTTTTCATGAAATTTTCGAAATTTTAAACTGAGTTTTTTTCGACCAAATTAATCGACAGACTATACTATAGCTTTTTTCATGAAAATTTTCGACATTCTATACTATGACATTTTTTTACGAATATTTTCGAAAATTTTCATGAAAAAAGTCATACTATAGCATGTCGAAAATATTCGTAAAAAAATGTCATAGTATAGAATGTCGAAAATTTTAATGAAAAAAGGCATAGTATAGTCTGTCGATTCATTTGGTGGAAAAAAAAATCAGTTTAAAATTTCGTCAATTTTCAAAAAAGTCATACTATTACATGACTTTTTTCATGAAATTTTCAGTCAAATTTTCGTCAATTTTCATGAAAAGTCATACTATAGTATGATTTTTTTTCGAAAATGTCGAAATTTTAAACTGAGTTTTTTTTCCACCAAATAAATCGACAGACTATACTATGCCTTTTTTCATTAAAATTTTCGACATTCTATACTATGACAATTTTTTACGAATATTTTTTACATGACTTTTTTCATGAAAATTTTCGAAAATATTCGTAAAAAAATGTCATAGTATAGAATGTCGAAAATTTTAATGAAAACAGGCATAGTATAGTCTGTCGATTCATTTGGTTGAAAAAAAACTCAGTTTAAATTTTCGTCAATTTTCATGAAAAGTCATACTATAGTATGACTTTTTTTCGAAAATGTCGAAATTTTAAACTCAGTTTTTTTTCCACCAAATGAATCGACAGACTATACTGTGCCTTTTTTCATTAAAATTTTCGACATTCTATACTATGACAATTTTTTACGAATATTTTTGACATGACTTTTTTCATGAAAATTTTCGAAAATATTCGTAAAAAAATGTCATAGTATAGAATGTCGAAAATTTTCATGAAAACAGGCATAGTATAGTCTGTCGATTCATTTGGTTGAAAAAAAACTCAGTTTAAATTTTCGTCAATTTTCATGAAAAGTCATACTATAGTATGACTTTTTTTCGAAAATATTGAAATTTTAAACTGAGTTTTTTTTCCACCAAATGAATTGTCGAATTTTTGTTATTATTATTGTTATTATTATTATTGTTATTATTATTGTTATTATTATTATCATTTTTGTTATTGATATAATTATTATTGTTATTATTTTTATTAATGTTGTTGTTGTTATTATTGTTATTATTGATATTATTATTGTTATTATTATTATTATTATTATTGTTGTTATTATTGTTATTATTGTTATTATTATTATTATTATTATTATTATTAATAATAATAATAATAATAATAATAATAATGTTGTTTTTATTATTATTATTGTTATTATTGATATTATTATTATTATTGTTATTATTTTTATTATTATTATTTCGAAAATGTCGAAATTTTAAACTGAGTTTTTTTTCCACCAAATGAATCGACAGACTATACTATGCCTTTTTTCATTAAAATTTTCGACATTCTATACTATGACAATTTTTTACGAATATTTTTGACATGACTTTTTTCATGAAAATTTTCGAAAATATTCGTAAAAAAATGTCATAGTATAGAATGTCGAAAATTTTAATGAAAACAGGCATAGTATAGTCTGTCGATTCATTTGGTTGAAAAAAAACTCAGTTTAAATTTTCGTCAATTTTCATGAAAAGTCATACTATAGTATGACTTTTTTTCGAAAATGTCGAAATTTTAAACTGAGTTTTTTTTCCACCAAATGAATCGACAGACTATACTATGCCTTTTTTCATTAAAATTTTCGACATTCTATACTATGACAATTTTTTACGAATATTTTTGACATGACTTTTTTCATGAAAATTTTCGAAAATATTCGTAAAAAAATGTCATAGTATAGAATGTCGAAAATTTTCATGAAAACAGGCATAGTATAGTCTGTCGATTCATTTGGTTGAAAAAAAACTCAGTTTAAATTTTCGTCAATTTTCATGAAAAGTCATACTATAGTATGACTTTTTTTCGAAAATGTCGAAATTTTAAACTGAGTTTTTTTTCCACCAAATGAATTGTCGAATTTTTGTTATTATTATTGTTATTATTATTATTGTTATTATTATTGTTATTATTATTATTATTATCGTTTTTGTTATTGATATTATTATTATTGTTATTATTTTTATTAATGTTGTTGTTGTTATTATTGTTATTATTGATATTATTATTGTTATTATTATTATTATTATTATTATTTTTGTTGTTATTATTGTTATTATTATTATTATAATAATAATAATAATAATAATAATACTAATGTTGTTGTTATTATTAGTCAATTTTATTGATATTATTGTTATTAGTATGACTTTTTTCGAAAATGTCGAAATTTTAAACTGAGTTTTTTTTCCACCAAATGAATCGACAGACTATACTATGCCTTTTTTCATTAAAATTTTCGACATTCTATACTATGACAATTTTTTACGAATATTTTTGACATGACTTTTTTCATGAAAATTTTCGAAAATATTCGTAAAAAAATGTCATAGTATAGAATGTCGAAAATTTTCATGAAAACAGGCATAGTATAGTCTGTCGATTCATTTGGTGGAAAAAAAACTCAGTTTAAATTTTCGTCAATTTTCATGAAAGTCATACTATAGTATGACTTTTTTTCGAAAATGTCGAAATTTTAAACTGAGTTTTTTTTCCACCAAATTAATCGACAGACTATACTATGCCTTTTTTCATTAAAATTTTCGACATTCTATACTATGACAATTTTTTACGAATATTTTCGACATGACTTTTTTCATGAAAATTTTCGAAAATATTCGTAAAAAAATGTCATAGTATAGAATGTCGAAAATTTTCATGAAAACAGGCATAGTATAGTCTGTCGATTCATTTGGTGGAAAAAAAACTCAGTTTAAATTTTCGTCAATTTTCATGAAAAGTCATGCTATAGTATGACTTTTTTCGAAAATTGACGAAATTTTAAACTGAGTTTTTTTTCCACCAAATTAATCGACAGACTATACTATGCCTTTTTTCATTAAAATTTTCGACATTCTATACTATGACATTTTTTTACGAATATTTTCGACATGACTTTTTTCATGAAAATTTTCGAAAATATTCGTAAAAAAATGTCATAGTATAGAATGTCGAAAATTTTAATGAAAACAGGCATAGTATAGTCTGTCGATTCATTTGGTGGAAAAAAAACTCAGTTTAAATTTTCGTCAATTTTCATGAAAAGTCATACTATAGTATGACTTTTTTTGAAAATGTCGAAATTTTAAACTGAGTTTTTTTTCCATCAAATGAATCGACAGACTATACTATGCCTTTTTTCATTAAAATTTTCGACATTCTATACTATGACATTTTTTACGAATATTTTCGACATGACTTTTTTCATGAAAATTTTCGAAAATATTCGTAAAAAAATGTCATAGTATAGAATGTCGAAAATTTTAATGAAAACAGGCATAGTATAGTCTGTCGATTCATTTGGTGGAAAAAAAACTCAGTTTAAATTTTCGTCAATTTTCATGAAAAGTCATACTATAGTATGACTTTTTTCGAAAATGACGAAATTTTAAACTGAGTTTTTTTTCCACCAAATGAATCGACAGACTATACTGTGCCTTTTTTCATTAAAATTTTCGACATTCTATACTATGACAATTTTTTACGAATATTTTCGACATGACTTTTTTCATGAAAATTTTCGAAAATATTCGTAAAAAAATGTCATAGTATAGAATGTCGAAAATTTTAATGAAAAAAGGCATAGTATAGTCTGTCGATTCATTTGGTGAAAAAGAATTTATTTTTGGAACAATATGACTTTTTGAAAATGTCGAAATTTTAAA